>CM068581.1:71874139-72474139 GCA_035048485.1 Pteria penguin | reverse complement strand
AGTCCCGCTTAGCTATGTAAAATACACTTACCAATCCATGGATACATATAGTTTTGCATAACAGCAACAACGTTCGTATTAACATTTTTATGTACAGTTAACGCTTCATTCTGTAATGATTCGGTGAACTTCTTTATCGATAAAGATTTTTCTGGAGACAGCTATTATTATCTATTTAGACATATTTTCATTTAATGGGGGATGCATCTTGCTTAAACTAACAATTAAACCTAATTCCTTTATGTCGATTTGGTTTTGTTATATAAATACATGTAAGCATTACTAGTATACAATATAATGTACCATGATATTTCGATTTACTCAACATTCTTTTTCTACTCTTCTAATATTATGATACTGCTTTGTACATAATGGTTATTTGTATTTACATTATTAAGACTTACCTCTGTCACCGGAGGGACCATGTAACAAGCTTCTTTTCATACGTTCTGGTTTGGAGTTTTCCAAATCTTGCATAGCTAGGAAAAGAAATTTACCAATTCCATAATATAGCTTAACTAAATACGAATAAACATGTTTACAACAATGTGTAAAATCTTACCAGCAGCGTGTTCTTGTATTCTTGTATCCTTGTTTGCTTTGGTATGGCTGTGACATTTTCTGTACGACGTAAGTCCACATTAATCTTACAAGTGCAATGTTGAAAGATTTGAGTGACATCTGTTATGGTATCCAGTACATATCTGGCTAGCCAAACAGGAGACGCTTACTCCTACCGGATATCTAGTCTTATCTCTTGTCTTGACATGCACTCAGTGTGGGTTTTTTTTCAACTTGGCACAGCCTGGGAAGCAACGATGTAGATACCTTTCGTACCATATTTGGCGTTTTGAATTGAAGGAAATATGACTTTAATGTATCCTATCATATAATGACGTTAAGCATTACAATCCTATACAACGATACTTATTCATGTAGCCAGTGACACACGTTTACCTAATCTATGATGTAGTTTTACAAACACCGTAAAACGTATAAAAACTTCAATATGAAGTGGTGCGTTTTCTTGATTCTTAAGACAATTTCATCTTGATATTTTTCAATGTAAGCTTATAGGTATTGGGTTTATTTTTCCGGAGAGCAAACTTATTTCTAACCTCATCAATATTTATTTGGACATATTATTTCTTAGTAACTAAATGATTTGCTTTAAAAATCCACCTGAAAGAAATGAATAAGGACTATATTGTCATACAGTAAAGAAATGAATAAGGACTATATTGTCATACAGTAAAGAAATGAATAAGGACTATATTGTCATACAGTAAAGGTATATCTCGCTTTATTCAGTCATCTTGCTTCTTCGTGTGTTATATTACCGTAATTAAAGGGACATAGTCCGAGACTGGAAAATTTTAGCATGAAAAGAATAAGTTACGACAATATCTTATTTTTCCTGTATTACATAAATTATATACTTGGTGTTAATTGCAAAATTTAAAACTAAAATCCCTCAATGTTTTCGTAGAATAAAGGTAATTGAGTCAAATTAAATCCGGTTGGTATCAATTCCTCAAATAAGGCAATGATCCGCCCATAATCATGCGCGTGCGCGGATATTCACTGTGGAAAACAACAAAAATGGTTCACATGGAGGAATACGAGCACGAGAAAAGCAAAAGTGTGGTAGAAAATAACTGTACACAGACTCAGAGGCCAAAAAAGAAAAGTGGAAGAAATGTTAGAATCGGGTAAAGCACGAGTTTCATTGTCACGTGATTTCCTCTGACCGACCTCATCAATATTCAAGACGTTGGCCTGGTTATGTTGCAAATTTATCTCGTTAACGACATCGACTTTGGTAACGATACTTTTTACACATCTTAGATAACATACTAGCACTCGATTGCCGTTTAAGAAATCCGTTTACATTTTTTATACTTTTCCCGACTTCAATCGGCCCATGCTCCTTTAAGAGAAGTTCTAGGCCACCATCGAGTGTATGGTGGATTCAGGGAGGGGAGGGGGTATATCGCTTTGAACTACTAACATGCGACACGCGACATGGAAGCAGTAGGTTACCAACCCTTCAATATAGTGGCACAATCTGGGAATTGGATCCAGGGTCTGCACCGAAAATCATACGCTTAGCCGTTACATAGTCTGTCAGTATGTGTCAATGTGGCCAACTGAACAATATAGCCAGGCAATTCTGACTTACCATTAACCCTGCAGGGATCATCTAGCATACTTCTTTTCATGCGATCTAGTTTGTACCGTTTATTTATTTTATTTTTCATTCAGCACAGCTGGTTGATAATCTACTCATTGTTATATAAATTATTAAACATGCTTTTACAGATACGTGGTATTTTGTAATAATAATGCGTTACATTTACGCTTACATTTTTCATTAAACATTTTCTTCTGCCAAAAGATAAAACATATCCTATGACTATAGCAATTCTTTGAAAATTTCACTTTTCAATATTGCTCTTATCATTGCAGTCAAATTCAACGATTGAGTGTTGAATGTAATAAATTTTAAATAATAAGTACGTACCAGGTTTGCACATTATCAATTCAATGATAAAGAATAAAATTAAAACTCTGTAAGACACAGAGATTCTCTCCATTTTGATGCAGAAAATGACAAATGACGAAGGTTTGCTCTATATATTGCCCTAACGTTACAGTTGGCGAATCCAGGAATTTCATGAAGGAGAATTTTAAGTTGATTACATGTAGTTTTCAACAATATTCCATTTACCGTGCAACATTTTGATATGATGATGTTTAAAAATAAAGATGATTTATTGTGTTGTACATTCTGGAAGAGGAACTTGGACAATAACCTGGAGATAACTTGATTAACACTTAATGAAAACTAACATCGTCGAACAAATCTAATGTAGTCTACATATATGTATATTATGAACTTAACTATTATCGAAAAACTCATACACATGACCTGTCACAGTAGAAAAATGCCCTTCAAAGAAAACATAGAGATATAACAGACTTTCAAAATGGGAAATAAGAGGTTTTTGCTTTCTTAAACGATCTTTATCTATTAACAGTCCTGGATTTGCCGGTGCCTTTCTGTAACAAACCTCTTCAGCAGTCATCATTCAACAGCTGTCGTTTTGTGACTTGTAGAACAAATCCATTATTTCAATACAATGATTGTGTATTAACTTATCATGGAGTTGACATCTTGGCCCAAACAACATAACAATGAGTCTTGATTACAACATACAAAATGGTCATATGTATTTTGAGAAAAAATAAATGAACTATAACGGTGCAAAATGTGTTCATAATTCGGATGAAAGAAAACTGTCGCGAGAGTCTAATTATTTTGCATGACAAGCCATGTTTATGGCCATTCTAGTATTTGCAAATAATGTAATACATTGTAAAGTAGCCATTGTATTTAAGTATAAAGGTGTCAAAAGCAAACATTTGTCACATTGGAAAGCATTTTACTAGTATATTCACAAATGCAAATATTCAGATAACCCTACCAACCCTACCGTCTAAAAGAAGGTGAAAAGAGTGTAACTTAGTTGTATGGGTAAAGTCGGACATGCAGACAATGAAAGGAATAAGCTCACATAAACCCATTACAAAAATATTCAAATGAGCGCAGTTGTGATACCAACCATGACGGATAACAATTGTCAGTTTCCATCAAAAAGATTTACCTTTAAAAGTAATAGTCTTCCATAAAGCGAACAATTACCAACAGGCTGTTCAAGATGAGATGCCATTGAAACATGAACATGAATATTACTATGGAATAGGTATAAATAACAAAAAAAATTGAGTTACATCAACATAAGTTAGCAGTGTTCTGCCCGTCCGTCCCTGATCTGTAGAAGTCCCAACTAACAGTCAGAGGGGACGAGGTTCAGAACCTTGTCTCCTTTGGGAAGGCTTAGACAAGGCTTGTCATAGAGTCCCTATCGCTTTAGTAGTCATTTATTTTTGTATGAAGTGTGTGGCCGGACCAGGATGTCATCCAATTCCGAAATACTATGTCTATTTATTTGCATTCCAGTCTAAAACACACGTATATGTTTAGAGGTTTCGAGAATTATTTTACATATATCATTGGCTTTCACAAATTCCATTACTTTCTTCCATATCAAAGTCATGTAGCTTGCTCAAGTATTTACCATTCTAAACGAACTTCTCGGCTGGCGAATGATTTATTTAAGATCGTGGTAAATTCCCATGCAGTGTAAAATACAATAGAAACTGGTGATATTTCCTTTTGGCACTAACAAAAGAGATAGTGAACATCCAAGGTCCCCCTGAAAACAAGAGAAGAAATCATATGCCCAAGAGAATTTTACGTATCTTGTTAGGTGTACTCGTAAAATTATATAAAACCAAACTATACTACATTAGGGAGCAACCATTTGATTTTAAAAAGTCTGGCTCAAATTTTGGGGAAAAAATAATCCGGCTCTGAAATTTGGCAAAAAAAAATTCAGGCCGGTGAAAGACTTCCTGCCCCCCCCCCCTCCCCAATAAAAATCAAATGGTTGCTCCCTTACATTCAGTGGCTACTGGGTCCTTTTGATTCCATGTTTGTACAGGTATTTAACTACATACAATTACACTGTAACTAAACTGTATTTCCTAGATGACTAATTGATTGATCGATTGATTGATTATTGTTTAACGTCACTCAACGATTATTCCCCGTACACTACGGTATCTGCCTGACGCGTTGTATAGAAATTCATACATTTGCAAGAGAACCATCCGAAGCAGTGAGGGATATTTTTATGTGCCATGCTTACCGTGATACGAGACCTCGATTTTCTATATATCATCGGTCACGACCCGAGCATTTTGTATGTCCATAAGCAAATACTAGTAACTAATGTCTGAGGGGAAAATCAAAATCATGTAGACTGCTCTGCTTTGAACATCTTTCTTATTTTAAGTGGAATGCGAATTAGTATAGCAGCTCTACAGTTCTCTCTTCAGATCCATAACGTGACGTAGAACGGTACGTACATAGGTTCTCCAGCATGGAAATGTAGTCATGAGTTGTCCCAACTCAAACTTCCTCGAAGTGCGCAGATTATGTTTTCAATTCATGTAGATCAATATTATGTGACAGACCATTAATAACACATCTTGCGTGAGTAACTGTAAAATAACAAGATTTAGATTCACTTTTTTCCGAGTTTCATTTTATTTTCCAGTCAAATCTTAAATTTAAGTTGAAGTATTTCTCCGTAAGCATATTCTTTAGATTGATGTAAACAAAACGCTTTCAAGTTAGAAAGCCATATGATAAGGAAAATGCCGATTCTACTCAAACACCACGTTTTGCACATAAATTTAGTTTCGGATTTGTAATTCTGTAATTGAAAAGTCAATGTCAGTAGTGACATGCTTTTTCATGGCGTCAAACTAAAATCGAAAACTCTGGAATATTAAATTGTATAATAAAAACCTCTGCCGAGTACAATTATGAATATTTTGGTTTGAGCAGGAAAAGCTCTTAGATATATATATATCAATTAAATCTATTCTCATCCCATTTGATTTCTGGAACTGTATCATCATCTGAGAATTTGATTCATACAGATGTGGACTTATTCGGTATCGTTCTACATTGGCCTGTGTTTGATGCTCTACTCCTATTGACTTCAGGGGTAGACAAATTAATTTTTCAAACAAAGAACAACTAACTCGGTATTCACAATATTTCGGTCTCCTGACCTTCTTCTGGTGAATTTTATTGGTATTGGTGGCTTAAGATATGTAATATCCATCATATTTTTCATATATCGGTTATGAAATATGATGGATATTACATAGCTTAAGCCACCAATACCAATAAAATTCACTAGAAGAAGGTCAGGAGACCGAAATATTGTGAATACTGAGTTAGTTGTTCTTTGTTTTATGACACTTCCCTTGGAGGACTATTAAGATGAATTAATTTTTCAGGTGACTACCCAAAGGCAGGTCAACATCATAAAAGCACTTGTCCTGCCAAAATCTCTGCTTGTCCAACATGCAGGTAAATAAGAATAATCAAAAAGACAAGAGTAGCTTTCATCTTTTTACTTCTCAAGAAATTGCAAATCAGCTGCATCAACATTATCTGGTTGATCTTTGTGATCCACAATGTTTCTGCCTTTACTGAACCATTGATCAATAGCAGTCTTAGGAATGAAATCTTTCAAGCTTGGTAACTATTCACTTGTAATTACTCATGTTTCTATCATCATAGTTATAAAATTACCAAGTATGTTCAAAGTGTATTATGATATCCGGTTCATAGTTGATGACCTCGATCCCAATTTAGGAGTTCAGAATGAATGAATGCAAGTTTTTTTCACTTGCCCAGGGACATGGGCTACTCAATGAAATATTTTCCTCGACTACTGAAAATGGTAGTCCCTAGCATCAGGTATTTGTCTACCCCTGAACTTATGTAACTCTTTCCAACAAGTACATAAAGAATACAAGTACAGTTTTTTTAAAACTTTATTTTTTAAAACGAAAATGTACAATCATAGAGCACCTTCAATAAGTTGTAAGACAACACAATGGATCTCAAGATGTATTCAAAGCAATCAACAATTACATAATAACTCAAATGAAAAACTTGTCTTGAAAAGAAGGAATGTACACTTAGCAATGATCACACAATTCAATACCACAGGATTTCACCCTATTACATTTTAATTACAAATCAATTACAACAAATATTTCCATTTTAAAATAAAATATTAAAGTATACATAATTTCCATCAAGAGAAATTTTTTCTTGTTTTCCTTATTTCTCTCTTGTTCAAATTTAAAAGGAACATCTGAATAAAAAACTTGCTTCACATTAAAAAGCATCATTCACATTTTTCATCTCCTTGCACGGAAGAAAGAAATCGAAAATCAAGGAGATAAAAAAGAAAGATGTGTTGTCTTCCTCTTCCACCACACAGAAAATCTTGTTTGGTCAAAACAAACAACGAAACAAACTGAAAACAGTTTACAAGAAAAGTCTTGATGGAAGAGCAGACTTCAGAATAAAATAAATTTTCTTGGGAAAAAAGTCATTTGGAATCAAATTGCTTATCATTCTCAAATCAAATAGTTAAATAATAATTCAGAAAATGTCCAGTTCAAAACTTAATTTCAATATTTTCATGTAAGTTTTGAAAAAAAAAATGTATTCAACAAATAATTGCATTTTGCAGTTTGTGCCTTGGCCTTCCAATAAATTGGTCAATTTGATCAAGTGAGAAATTTAATATGCACCATCAGTGTGAGAAAATGTAACACTGTACAATTGGAACCCAAATTACCTCGGGCATATAATCAAGTCAAATTACAAGTATCATCAGCAAAAAATACAATGCTAACCCTGAAAAAGTTTCACAATCAATCTAACAACTACAGACTGATAGTCTTTAGCTACATTTAATACTATCACAATGTTACAATGCAATATTTTACATTAAATTCTGACTAATTTTTATTCTTAAAATGATTTAAAATTGATATCCACATTTACCACAGATCAAAATGAAAAAATGTTGCATGCATGAGTTCCTGCTCCAAAAAGCTAAAACAAAACACAAAATTACTACAATTTGAGATTCATGAAGTGATGAAAAAATGCATTTATAAACACAGACTAAAGTAACAACACCTTTAAGACATTATCTACGAAATCCATATGTAGCAGCAACAGTGGTAGTAGTAGTAATTGTATTTGTTGTTATAACTAATGTATACAAAAATTAACTTGTAATTTACAATCATGCATAGAAATATATGTCATATATTTTAAGAAATAACAAAATTTGGCCACTTTTGTTAAAAGATTTTCAATAATCTATGTAAAGATATATTGAATAAATGTATCACCAGTAAAAACATGATATAATGAAAATTAATAAAATTCTTACATTTCATAAAACTGATTACAAATACAAAAATACATGTATTACATTTACAAGGATAATATATGATTACATGTTGATAAAGTGGGTTTTTTTTTTTAATTTTCGTTTTCCTGGATATGTTGAACAGTACTGGTGACACAGGTATTCTGTATTCTTAATAATAAATATTGCACTTTTCTCTGTGTTTAACTTGCCATATGATGGGTATTAGAATGCAGACAGACTCATGCTCCTTTTCATTTTGTTACCAATCAATCGACTGTTCTTGGTGGACGAGGCAAGGGAAGATAATCCCGTAGACTGATTTTTAACAGGGTAGGCTACTGGCCTCATTGGTTGTGTGGGCACTGCACAAAAACTCACACCCTCAGGAATTGAAAATCCACCAAAAGATACTGGAGATTGAGAAAAGCACTGAGTGGCCTCCATAAGCTTCCTACAAAAGAAGATTACCTGATTTACTTGGCATGTACATGTATACACTAATTGAACATCAAAATAACCTACTTTCATACCAAAAACTATCTGCTTCGGATTTATTAATCCGAGAGCATAAAAAAACCCACATACATAATAGTTTATTCTATCCAAAACATGATATGTATATTACTGTAATAGGTCCTGTCACTTTTACTGCAGTATCGACATTTTGGTTGGCAAAATCATTACTGTTCCCGCAAAATGTCAGACATTTGTTCCCAAAAAATGATGTCATACAAAATCAATTTTTTATTATGTCAAAACTTTTACGGGACCATTTATTATCTACCAACCAAAACTGCTCAAAAAAGATAATTCCTAAACACTGTAGATATTGTGATAAAAATCTTTTAATAATTTTCAACAAAAGCCTGCGAAGCCCAAAAACTGATGCAGCTGTTTCACATTTGTTGATGTGGGCCATTTTTACACTGCTGAAAGCTTTTCAGGATCTGTTTGTATGCCCTTGCTAATTACAATATGACCTAAATATGTAACCGATGGTTTGAAGAGCTCGCATTTTCATTTTTGAAAATAAATGACAGAAGAATCGATAAACAGATAAAGTGATCCTTAAGTGTCATAAAAATCTGCTTTTGATTTATAAAAGTTTGAATTCTAAATGTATACACTTGATTCTTATCATTCAAAGTCAATTCTCATAAAGTAAAGTGTCCGATATAGCCATCCCTTTCCATAGAACTGGTTTATATTACAAGTATTCTATACCCAAGTGTAGATAACTCTTTATTACCAAACAGTGTAACAACTAATTTCAGCATCTGACATGTGAAAAAAGGGCACAAACCTTGATAAAAGCTGGTTTTTAAACCTTTCTTCATTAAGTTCCTTGCGTAATTGAGCTCTTGACTTTTTGGCTTGTGGACAAAGTGCAGGATGTTGAAGGAGAGACATGGCTGATGGTCTTTTTGTTGGATCTGGATCAATCATACTCTAAAATATGCACAAAAAATAAAATGTATAAGAAATAAATAAATCAAACCAGAAAATGTGGAAAATTAAAAATGGTAATGCCAGATTCCAATACGAAATTTCAGAAAAATCTCTTGACTGTGAAATGCAGGTCTCTGACCTAATTTCATCTGAAATTACAAATATATATCAAAATTATCTTGCATGCAAAATACTGAAGTCTTTAGCCTTTCTTAGTTCTGAGTTTTGTTTCTAACAGAAACTTTAAAAAAGGTGTTGATGGACAGACATCAATCTATAATTGTAAAAACAAATCTGAGGCTATTAATTGTTGTTAATTCCAAAATAGTTAAAGCTCCAATACTTTTTGTAATTTTATTAATTACCTTCAACAGATTGTTGATTTCTGGTGACAGGTGGGACAATTCTGGTAATTCCCCACGTCTAATAGCATGCCAATGTTCTCCGTTTTTTGGTAATTCACATCTGGCTGCCTGAAATGGCAAGTTCCAATCTGACAATTTCCAATTTTTTATCACAATATCTACATATATACCAATCATTAAAATTTATATAATTTTTGTATGGGGTGAGAAATTCAATGATTCTTTTAACAAAGGTGTATAATATTTTGCTTTTAAAGGGCAATATCTAAAACAAACCAAGGCAATGTATCTCAGTTGAAGTGCTCCACTTGTGACCAAGACATCCATGGTTCAAATCTGGCCACAGACACCAATCTTTCATATGATACAGAAAACTGAGGCACTGATTCAGATGGACCGGTTGCAAAGGTATAAAATTTCATGCAATGCATCGGGCATATGACATCATTTTTCACGAAATAATCATGGAGTGACATGAAAGGTCAGTAAAATAATAATCTAAAACAAACATCCAGCCTTAACAATTTATGAAAATGTAGACACAATTATATTGTGCAATACTTACTGCTTCATACATGGTTAGACCTAGAGAAAAGACGTCAGCTTTAGTGAGGTGATCATAATCGTCCCTCAGAATCTCCTTAGGAAGGTACCGACAATCGCCATCCTCCACTGTGGGATTTGTTACAGACGTCACATGTCCTAAGTCTCCTGTAAGCACAGAAAAAATACAAATTCATAACTCCAGACCTATAAAACATGATAAAACTAGGTTACATGACTTTCAGCCAATGCAATATCTTTGACATAATTCTTTACTTAAGATCATTAATATCTTTCATTTCATTTGATGATGACACTTTCATGTATGTTACAACAATTTACTTACTATGTTTCCAGTTGCTTCAATCAATCAAATCAATGTGAACACTGTATTTACATTATCAAAGATTAAACCAAATGAACTTGTTTCCACTAGGCAGAAATTTAAGCTTATAAAACAAGTCGCTAGGTTTCACACTATGACAAAAAGAAAAAGAAACCTGTTTGTTCCAGAGCAAAATATTACACTCACCTATCTTATATATGACAGCAGCCTCTTCCTCCATGTCTTCATCATCTTCACACGACTCAAGACCAGACTCCGGTGACTGCAGAAATTTAGGATTCCGATGAATGAAGATGTTGCCTACAAATAAGTTATTCTTGCATATAAAATTGAATCACATAACAAACTAGACATGTACAAAGATATTTTCCACAAAACTTGAAAGATTGGATTTATTCTGTTATGGAGAATTTGCACAAAACACAGTAGGAAAAACCGTAAGAAATCATAGTGGGAATCCAGTTGGAAATTTACCTGTGCTCATTCACACCTTTGTAAAATACAGTGTATTGTTAAATTCTTGAATTTACACCTGGATGAGACCCACTGTAGTGGGTGGGAAAATTACCAAACTCCTGGAATATACTGTATATAGATTCCTACCTGGTTTGATGTCAAGATGCACTAAATTCTGTGAATGTATGTATCTCAGGCCTTGAAGAACTTGTGACAGGACTTGTTTGAAGTCACCTTCACTCATCTTTGTCTCTGACTTCTTGCTTTCTTCTATCACATCAGCTAAACTCCCACCTAAACAAAGGAACATATATTACTATTAGAAACAATCAGATCCAACCTTCCAAATTTGTACAAACAACTCTACTTGTAAATCTATAGTTTCTAGAGAAACTTGATTAATTTAACACTATCACAACAGTTTTAAATTTTAGTACTAAATACTCTAGTAAATATTATTTTCAATTTATAAATTTGTTGTCTACAAAAAAAAGAATATTGATGAAAAATGTAAAAGTGATTTCCAAGTGTTGTGCCCTGCAGGAAGCCAAATATTTTTTGAAAATATTACCTAGTACAATTCAATTTTTCCCTAAAGGCTTGATTGCAGAATTGAGGAAAAACATTCTAAATGAAACATTTTAATGACCTACCATTGCAAAACTCATTCTGAATGAACATGTAGTCATCCTCTGTCCATGCGGAGTAATAACGCACAACATGCTGATGTTTGCCTAATACTGCATGGGCATATACTTCATTCAGAGCATTACGTCTACAAAAAACAAAAAATACTGGCTTTATAGAACTGATCTCAGAGTACAACAGGGAGAAACAGCATGCAACACGACAATATCTGAAAAGCCCATCACCACCAACCACATGATATGCGCGTGTTAACTTAAAAAATTTGGTATAATAAGATTTGAAAATTGAATAAAAACTACTTTTAAATACTAAAAAGGTAATACAGAAGTTTATCATGTTATTTTACTTTCATGATATTGTAGTTAGTACATGTACATTTGCACGTATTAATCAATGGAACGAGCCACCAAGTCTTGGGTTTTCAGTAAGAGGCAATATTACTACCTGATACATGTATATATGGCTTTTAAAAGGTGAACAAGATGTGTCTGTGAAACATGAATGCCCCTAACGGCAACACCGCAACGGTCCAAAGGTCAAGACTCAAGGCCATGAAGTAAATGACCTTGGAATGGGTCTTATCAGTTGAGTATGTATGCCAAATATTAAGTCTCCATCTCTCATGGTTATGGCAAAGGTTAAAGTTGACAACAAACAAACAAGCAGACAGACAGGTTAAAAACAATATGCCCCCGAATTATATGGATCCAGGGGGCATAAAAATTCAACCATATTCAATACTATTAACTAAACCCTCTGCAAATTTAAAAGTTAAAATAAAGCCTTACTCATATACACTGCCTGCTACTGGTGTTTTGGACTTTTTAATTGCATATGTACATCCATCTAGTCGGTGAACACATTTATAGACACTACCAAATTCTCCATCTCCCAACTTGCAGATCTCATGGAATTCCTCATTGTATCTTGAGGTGTTTATCTCGTGAAGGGCTATCTTCTACAAAAAAAAAAGAAAACATACATGTATGTCCTCCCTCTCTCTCTCTATATATATATTATATATATATATATATGTATGTATATATATATATATATATATATATATATATATATATCAGGGCCCGCGCTAGGCGTCGCAAATGTCGCATTTTGCGACAAAATCATTTAAAATGCGACACAAAATCGGCATTTGCGACACAGTATATTTTTCAAAAATTACCGATGTACAACGCCTTTTCGCGGAATGGCACTTATCCGAAACGACTATTAAGCGGTAGATATGTAAACAAAGCCATAGGCGCGTACAGGTGAAAAAGTGCGACAGCTGGAGTAGAGGTGTGAAAACAATTAACTTTACCGTTGAATAGGAATAATCAGCTTCGGAATAAAATGTTAATTGGTTGATTGGCGGTGACAAACCATGCGATTACAGGTAAGCTATAGTATATAATTCCGGTAATCATCACTGATTGTTTATAGTATAATTTTGAGTAGTTTTGATATGTAGCAATAGGTTAACATTCAACGATGTTTTCATATGCCTTTTTGAAAAAAAAGGACATTCTCATAATTATCATCAAACCCTTTAATTTTCTTTAATGCACCCGCATCCTACTGCTATATAATGTACATTATCCAGTTTATTTACCATTCGGCTATCACAATGGGCAAACGTAAACCAGAGAGTTTGGATTCCACTTCGGAAAACAAAATTCCTAAATTAACTGCTTTTGGTTTTAAAAGTAAAGCTTCGATTAATGAACAAGTTATGCTAAATCAAACTTCTGAAACACAAAAACATAAGGGCAAATTTCTTCAGTCTTGGAAAACAAATCGGCCATGGTTGAGATACGACTCTGTTAAAAATGCAATGTTTTGTGATCTTTGTATTGAAGCTAAATTAGAAAATGTTTTTACCACTGGATGTACTTTAATGAAAAAAGAGTCAGTGACCAAACATGAAGGTAGAAAAGGTAATTAATATTGCTTGCATAATTGAAAGAATACATTTACATTTAATGAACATATTTCATATATTATGTGATGTTGTAAATTCAAATAGATTCTGACTTCAATTGATATCAAGTTGATTTTTCAGGCCCATCAGTATGATGTCATAACCAAATAAAGTTAACCATCTATAAATAAATTTAGCCTTTTATTTGAAAAAATATGATAAATATTTAGTAAATTTCAAACATCATTTACTTATTAATTTATTTTTTGTAGGTGATAATAGCCATTCCCAGGCTGTGCTTGGCCGCCAGGAGTCAAAGTCAATGGAAGTTGCCAGAACTGTAGCTTTGTCTAAAAGCAAAGCTGCAGTGATCTCTGCCTTACGAAATGTTTACTTTGCTGCCAAAAACAACTTATCCAATGCTGTTATTCCAAAACTCAATGACCTTTGCATTGCACAGGTACTTAACAGTTTATATTGTTTCTGATGATATAACTTATAAATCAGAAATTTTACTTAATTGTGTATTTATGACTCAAATATTTGTATCAATTTGTTTCAAATTGTCATGTTTCATGAATTTTAATGAAAATAAAAATATTTACATGAAATTAGAAATACATTAGCATATCAGGGCATCATCTATACCAAGATACAAGATTATTTATTTCCAAATTAGATGCCAGGACCCTTACTGCCCTTACAGCCCTCTTTGATCCTGCTGTAGTGTCAGGGACTGGGTTAGGTTCTGCCCATTCTGGGGAATTAGAAACTTATATATCTAAGTCTAGGTTAGATCAGGGATGTCTGAAGGAGGAGGTGGTGTCTTTTTATTCTTTTGTTAGGGAGTCTGTAATTCAGGGGTCAACTGTAATAGATTCAGTTAGGGATATGATTCAAGTGTCACTAAAGTCTAGGGATAGGTTCCCCCTGATAAGCAAGTTAGGAGAGAGGCTTCTGATTCTACCTGTATCAACAGTAGATTGTGAGAGGGGATTCAGTAGACAAAACTTAATAAAAACCAATCTGCGTAACAGTTTGAAAATAGACAGTCTCTGCAATTTAATGAGAATCAGTATTGAAGGTCCAGAAACAGACAAATTTGACTTTAATGCTGCATTTGAGAAGTGGGCAACAGTGAAATCAAGAAGAATTATATAGTGAATGTGTTTTGGTGTTAACTCAGAATTTCTTATTGTACTTTTGCATATTGACTTAAGTTAAAGTGAAAAATAATGTACCTTATTGTTTTAATGCTATTGTAGACTAGTGCTTACATGAACTTGTTGACTTTCAATAAATTTATGAATTGTTTCTGATTGTTCAGTGTCTTGATATGAAGAGAAAGGCATCATACCATGATACATGTATGACTTAGTTACAAGTAGAAGGGTCAGAATAAAAACTGTAAAAATAATCAATAGCAATCAATTTTAAAATCTGTTAAATATGATTTCTAATATGATTTTTAAGACCTTTTTCAATACTGTCACCATACCAAATCATAGACAAGCTTTTTAAAACTTTAGTAGGTATATATATGTCGAAAGTGGAGGTCATTAAATATCAGTTGAGTAAAACTGATTAAAACTGGAATGTCGTAACACAAACTTTTTGGCCAGTGTGAGCCCTGTCATATATATATATATATATATATATATATATATATATATATGTATGTATATATATATATATATATATATACATATACAAAAATGTGTGTGTGTGTGTATTAGGCCGTTAACCACCCCACCCCACCCCCTTTTTTTCTCCTTCTATGAATATCTAATATTATATTTTTTTACTAAAACAAATAAAGTCTCAACTGTTTATATACATGACTACATGAATATATGCTTGACATTTTTTTTCACAACAGAAATTGTCTTTAATTTCTTTATGTGACTGAAGCTTTTTATAATAATACTGAGAAATGATACTAAAATAACTGTATTTCAAACAGTAACTGTAAAAAAGGTGGGAATACTATGAACTTTTACACCTTTTCAATTTAACAGTTAAATCAAATTCTCTCAAAGAACAGCTAGGCCAGCTGTTGAATGACAGCAGGCCATGCATGTCATTAGCGAGCGAAGGAATCTGTTAATTCATACAGGTGGTATGCCTGCGTAGCAAGTACTCACAGACTATGAAGTCACCTGTAAACCCAGACTCCAGGGCTAATTACCAAAGACAGGTGTTATCTATACAGGTGACCCAACAAACAGCAGTAGTTCAGGAACTCAACTTCACCTATTTCATTAAAATTTATTTTGGTGACCTTTAAACTGCAGATGTTATATCAAGCCTTCTGGTGAACAATGAATCAATTTCAAAACAAACATGACCTGGCCCTGAAGGTCACATATTGGTCACGAAAATTGAAATAACAGTTAATCTTGACATCTGCCTGGGGAGATGGTTTTAATTTAAATAAATTGCTGGGCATCTGCAGAATACAAAAACAAAAACTTTAAAAAAAAATTTCAAATTTTAAAACATGCAACACCTTCAATTTACAATGTAACCTTAAGTTACCTTAGTAGAGGGTATGTCGATTTCAATTTCATCTGCAGAATCTTCTAGCAAACTTCTATAAAGAAAAACATAACAAGCAATGCATAATTACATTCAGATTAGGCTTACTGTATTTAAACACAATATAACAATAACAAGATGTATATGTACCTTAATCACTACATGTATGTGTGTAAAATTGTAGGATATTTTTCTAGTAAAATTCTATGTCTATGATAAAATATTAAAATTCTTACATGTGTACTTATAGAAGCTTGGAAATTTGGATCATTTCACTGGACATTTTGGTCATTGTAAAGTTTCACATACAGTGACTCCATGAACATAAAAGATTCACAGTTAATGATTTATTACCTTGGAATTTTAAATATATGATACTGTATGGAATGCTATCAACTTTATAAATAAAAATCAATATCCAATATTGAACAAGTTGGGCTCAGTCTCTCATTTAAAATATGGTTTAATGAAATGCCTCTAAACTACAAGACAATATTTATTTTGCTATACAAGTACAAGACCGACAATTTACATGGAAAGTTGGTCTGCATTTAAAAGGGCAAGTCTTAACAGCTCACTTTCTTTAGAAAATATACATTTTCACCTTATCTATGGATGAGGAATTTTCAAGTGCTCAAATAAAGAAATTTTGCATCAAAATACTCAAAATCAGCGAATGCTATTGGTAAATATCCCTTTTTTTTTTAAAAAAAAAAAACATTCAGTATTGCACATATGTTCACTTTCTAACAAAAAAGGCCAAATTTACATTTTATCTTTGGTATATTTATCACTATGAAATCTCAGTAAATCTATCATTATTAGAACTAATATATGTAGATATCTGTAGGGGAATGTTTTAGGGGGGAAATTCGCAAGATTTAATAGTAGAATACAATAATTTTCCCTATATTTTTTTAATCTCACTAACGATACTTCAATGTCCAACAAAGTGAGAACAATATACAGCTGAAAGTGATACATCATTTATACATATGAAATACCAAATGTAACTTTTCATTAATTAGTATGTGTTATATGCATATGATGGTTTTAATTTTCTCATTTGATATTGGCATGGCAGTTGGCATTAGGTGGTAAACATAGTTAAACAAAACAAAACAATACCCCCAATAAAAGATAGGACCTAGGTAAATTTTGCAAACAGATGAAGATTTTATACCTTTCAAACTGATCTCTGTTCCTCTTTCCAAACATATTTTGATGAGGTCTGTTGTTATTAGGCGTGAATGGATTGAAGTTGGCCTCAACTTTTTCTTCCTTTGGGCCCAACAACTTTTTTTCATCCGTTACTCTTCTTTTTCTGACAGCTTTTTTCAATAGAGATTTAGGTGTGTGGGGTGTGTCGAATAATCTAAGAGCTCTCATAGTTCTGTGAGGGGGAGACATTGAACTGGTGGGTGATAGCACTGGTACAGGTAATCTAGATTCGGTTTCGTCGTCGGCGTCCCCTTCATCAAGAGCGAAAGGAATGGGTGAAAGTTTTTTAGTTCTACCGAATTTCCTCCGAACAGGTTTTGGACTCGGGCAGGGGGACGGACTAGGCATATCTAGTTCTAAAAATTCACTTGATATATCCTCCATTCTTTCTGTATTTGTTACACATGGTGAAGAAAGCGGACTGGATCCGTTCAGTATACAATCGCCATCATGGTCGAGGGGGCTAAGTTCGCCATCGTCCGAATCGTGGTAAGTTAATGTCCTCATAATATTTTCATCCCTCTGTTTTAGCACTGATCTCCTACCTTTCCGCAGTCTAGAATTTAGCACAGACATCTTCACTAAGGCATGAGATAATTTCCGTGTTTATAAAATCCTTATTTTGATTCAAATCGTGACAGGTTGGAAGTGACGCATATATCTGCTGACAACACGCTTTTGAGATTTGGCGGTTAAGGTGATCACATGATTTACCGACCAATCAGATTACAGATAGACAAACTCCAGTGACTGGTTATAGGCCGTTTTCTTTACACTTCATTTACTTATAGTGAATTTCAATGCCCTGTGGGTTTTCATGTAACCTGTCACTACAAAATACTTTTGATACAAGTTAATAAAGCTTAATTTGAAACTGTATTGCCATATTGATGTTACCTTTGAACTAAAAGCCATAAAAGTTTTTTTAATGTTTCGGAATTCAAAGTTATTGATTTTAAAGGTATTGACGGCAAATCCTTTGATTTAACTGCGTTCTATTTTTTTTTCAAAACAGGCTACATTATTCATCGGCATTTTTCGATGATACATCGAGCGCTTTGTTTAAATATGAAATTAATTTTTTTTTATTATTATTATTTATTTATTTATTTTTTAGTGGAATTTAACAACCTGGATACAAAGTTTGAATACCAAAAAGTAGTGTAGGTGTGTACGCGCATATTAAAACTTTATATTAAAATTATCTATCACTATATAGCTATATATTTTATTTTGGATATTTTTAATGAAAAAGGATGTTTTAAGTTGAGATTACACTGACATAATTCGCAGTAGCCAAAACGAATACACATATGCTACATACTGAGTATTAATTAATTGCTAATTGAATTTAAAATAAAACAATCATGACAACAATTATAGACAAACCAAGGTAATTTGGGAATTCGAAAGAAAAATTATAAGTACTCAATTCTGATAATTACTATTTATTAAACATCAGAGTGTATTGGTTTGAGTGATATGAATTATAATGGTTGTCCAAACATTCAGGAGACCTATTCTAATTCTGACGAACACTCAATACTTTGGTAATATACTTCATAATACAGAGGCGCAGGGACATTACTAATCCTCTTTTCACT
Source organism: Pteria penguin (assembly GCA_035048485.1). Lineage (NCBI taxonomy): Eukaryota > Metazoa > Mollusca > Bivalvia > Pterioida > Pteriidae > Pteria > Pteria penguin. The sequence continues at coordinate 72,455,162 of CM068581.1, read as the reverse complement.
TTTATCAGTTTCCCCGCTTGAAGCGGATGAGATTATGAACTTCAAACAATACTGACTCCGGTCTCTTGACATTTATCCCTTTTATCTATATGGATTTCATAATTACTCAGTCAGATTTTAACGGTGCTCTCGATGGATATGTGTCACACTGACAAGATAAGAAAGAAAGAAAGAAAGAAAGAAAGTTCTTTTGATGAAATTTCTTTCTTTCTCCGGGTTTTTTTTTTTTTTTTTTTTTTTTTTGAAAAAAGAGGGGGGGGGGGGAGTTATTTGGTTTTAAACATTTGTCTGGTTTTTTAAGGACATTCTAAACGTTAATTGGCATTTATGGACACAATGGGCACATGTCATCACCTTTCCGTGCATTACCAGGGGATTATTCCCAACTCTTTTCTAATCAATTCTTTGTACTTGACAAGGATATCACTAAGCATTGTGTTCGCGAAACTGCGTAGATTTTGACATCATTATATAGAATATACCCAATTGTTTTGTTTGTTGGTTTGGCTAAAGGTGGTAAAATCTTCAAGTACCAGTCAATTCTGACACTTTCGTGAACAAACATTTACAGAACTAATTTGCAGTTTACAAATATGCAGTGCTTTATGTATGCCATATACTAACACTTTTATTGAAACGCCATGCAAATTTCAGGGATGTAGAAAGCATTTCAAAAGGGGCAGAGGGCAAACCATGAATTTCGTCAGTTTCGTTATGTAGCGTGATGAAAAAATTCGGTCCATTTGGGGTGGGTTCCCCCGGTTCCTACGGACTTGAGTTTACATATTCAAGCAATTTCTTACGCTGATGTTGCCTAGTGGTATCGCGCTGGGCTCCTGATCGCTCTGGTCATGCCGGTGTTCTGTTTTTCGGATGGGACACTAAAAACCGAGGCCCCGTGTCATGGCATGTTAAAAATCCCTCACTGCTTCGGGTGGGTCCGTTGCAAAGGTCAAAATTTGTATGCCCCGCATCAGGCAGATGCCGTCATCATATACTTGAAATATTCGTGTTGTGACGTTAAACAAAAATCAATCAAGCAAGCAATTTCTTTTAGCTTGAGAAAAGCATATCCAACCGGGTATGTATAATGCCGTAATAAACTGAAGTTGACTTCGTTACGCAAAAGTTTCAAGTTTTACACCTAATAAGTTTAAATCCCAGCTTTTTATAAAGCAGCTCCAGCAGTAAAAGAACCTCATTAAGATAAATACAATCTCCCTAAATTAATAATGGCTAATTCACAGTGTTATACGAAGCAAATTACCCCCCCCCCCCCTTTTCGTTTCCCCTTCCGCAAAGCCACATTACATAAAAAGCGTGGCATTACTTTGAAGTGCTTTTCTTAATTCCTATGTCAACATTTTGTATCTTGTTACCCTAAAACAATAGACATTTTTGCCCAGATTATGTCGGTAGGCCTTTGAATGAACATCAATTCGCATTTGCCGTAGCAAAATTGTTTGATTGTGAAACAAAGGATCGGTTAAAAGATCTCCTTGCATTAATCCTAAGGTACACACTTCATTCAATAGCTATGAAGCGTATAAACACAAAGATTATCTACATGGAATACAGTTATTGTTTTCTTGATATTATTAGATGTTCTATATTTGTCAGTACCTAAAAAGATCAAATAGTACAAATATTGACTGTTATGTCCACAACTGTATACAAACTTAGAAATTTTGTAAAATATTACATAATACTTTTCTTCTGCAATTTACAAAGAACTATAAACTTCTATTCCATTAAAGACAGATGCTTAAGTAAAAAAAAAAATCGACATTTTTATGACCGTGTCTAAATTCTTTAATTAGATTGTTATTACCAGGTTGTTTTACAGTGTTTATACAACAATTAAAAGCGTTATACTGACCTACAATAAAAGTCTATAATTCTGTCACCATTTGCTTTATGTTGACATGTTTTTAAAACAATTAAATTATCTTCGTGTAAATTGCAAACAATGAAATGTCATGTGAAAAAATATATATATAAAAATCTGTTCATAATTTGATTCATACTTTGAAAGCATAAAAATGCAAAAACATATTTGAAACCGTACAGGTAATTAGCATAGAATTTTCCATTCCGATTCACCAAATTAGCAAAATTTACTACCAAATTTTGCAGCACATTTAATTATATTTTTATGCCTGGGGTTTGTTTATTTAAAAAATAAATAAATAAAGAGGAAATAGACGTTTTGACGCTCGTTTACTAACTTAATTATGCTTGCCCGTTTTTAACAAAAGGACTGGAAACAGGCAAGTGTGAAATAGCAGTTACGTTAGTTGCCGAAAGACGTTAATTGTAGTAAATTACACGTAACGGTACGGAATAATAGTGACGGTTTGCAGGTAGTGTGAAAATTCATTTCTTTGAATTTAGATGTGACGTAATCTATAGCATGGATGTTTGTCATATCCGTACCATGAGGCTTTTATCTTAACTGCGATATATAATCTCACACTATACCAATGCTTTGTTAAATTCTTTTCTAATTAAGAAAATATGCATCGATTTCACATGTAGTTGATCAGCATGGAGTATCACTGGCGAATAACCAATCATGATTAATTACTCCTACATGCAAATAATTACATAAATGTACACGTAGTTGTTTAAACATTTAAAAAAAAAACCAATTAAGTTGTGTGAGATTTTTTTCACTTGTTTTTCATTAGAAGCAAATGAAAACTTGGAAATGGAGAGGGGCCTATTTAATACGTCATCTGTAAATGACGACTTTCAAAACAGTATTTCTATGTATGCCTTACAATTTCACTGTCATCCCTCCCTCCCCCCCCCCCCCCCCCACACACACACACACACACACAAAGAAAGCCTAGATCAATACCAAACAAAAACATAACAACAGAACAGGATATTAACAGAACCCTTCTCCGGGCTTCGTATGCCAAAGTATCATAATATCAACACATTAAGATTGGTCATGCAGAATCTAATCGCTGTTATAATAACTTCTGACAATGAAGTAAGCCAACCTATTACGTCACTTCATCGACACGTAAATCCAGTCTTGTGTTAATGATATCAGTTTAATTTATTTGATAGATAAACAATTAGCTGTTATGATAAGATCCTAGACAACAAATGATTATTGCAGAATCTTTATGATCATACAAATAATTGTCTGGATTTGATAAGGCTACATCGTATACAGGGGCTAATCTGATGTCATAAACGTGACACAGGTTTGACCCAAAATGCTCATATAGGGCAGACAACTGTGACATTCCAAACGAGATATTTAGTTCTGTGTCTAAATATCAACATCTTACTGACCATCTTAACCTTTTTGTAGTCATTAAACCACACTGGAGTTAATCGTTTTGAAACTGAGACAGTGGTAATATGTTTTTCGAATCTGAAGCATCAGAATTGTTTATTTTATCATAGAATCATTTATTTCTCAAAGTCTTTATTTGGTATAAACGATTCTGATGCTTCAGATTCGAAAAATATATTTTTCGGAAATTAGGATGTGGGCCTCAAGGTCGGAGTTGAGTGGGTGGGGATTTTCAGACCCCGGGGATTGGAATAGATGTGTACCTTTTATCTTATGGAGAGAGCATTTTCGTCAAACAGATATTCACAATTCATGAATTTATGCACACGATGAAATTTATTTAATTTAGTTATATTGACTTTTATCAATGTGCATCTACTAAATATTCGGAGATATTTTTTTTCATTAGAAATGAAAACGTAGCGAGTTTTGAATGTACAAAGAAGATTTTTAAATATAACGTAAAAAAATTTAATAAAAGAGTAGGAGTAGTCAACTTTCAAAACGGGAAATTCATATTTGAAAAATGTTGAAAATAAGAATTTTTTAATTTGAAAATAGAATTTATTTATTTATTTATTTATTTATTTATTTATTTATTTATTTATTTATTTATTTATTTATTTATTTATTTATTTATTTATATTTTTATTTATTTATATTTTTATTTATTTATTATTATTATTATTATTATTATTATTATTATTATTATTATTATTATTATTATTATTATTATTATTTATTTATTTATTTATTTATTTATTTATTTATTTATTCATTTTCATTATTATTTTTTTTTTTGGGGGGGGGGGGGGAATCAAATTATTTAATATTGTTCAAAATGTAAATAGAAAAATAAATTTAAAAAAATAACAAATAGATATATCCACTGTTAAATCATAACCTAATGATCGTTATAATTAACATCGTAATCGATTGATCGATCCTTGAAAAATGGTAAACAAATGAAATTCCAAAATAACAGATGTACTATTGTAAGTCGATGAAGCCCATCCCAGCTGGACATGAGGTTTTTATGGACTTGACAATAAACCCGATAAGTTTCTCATGTAACGTTACTTTTACCGTTGTTGTGTTACGTTTCAAAAATGTGCCCGAAGCAATCGAAAATCAAATATGTCAAGGACTTATAGCCCTTGGGAACGTAATACCACATCGTAAATCTTAAATTATACAAGGTTATTCTAAGATTTGATTTGTTTTCACAGAACTAGATAATAAATCAGTGTCTTTGTTTGTCAACAGTGACCTTGAAATCATTGATCATAATGTCAGTTCGTTTTTACATGGGTACAAATGTACATGGGGTTCTTCTCACGCTGTTTACACGAGAAAGGGGCAAATTCCTTTCCTAAGGTGTTTATATTGACTAGGTGGTATATATTACACACTGAAATTATAAGTGATCACTAATGAACTGACAATATTGTATAATTATTGATTGATGAAAAATTTTGAAACTTTCAAGAATTTCTAAAAGATCGCAAGTTTTGAGAAACAAAGAAATATCAATTTAGTGAAATATATTAAATAAAATGGTGATAAAACAATATTTGATTTGAAAAGATGTTTGAGAAATTTCCATTTATAGAGAAAACATTTTGTGGAAAGTGGGATGCAAAAGTACTGGAGGGCGTATAATTAACAATTTCTTTGTTAAAAGAATATATTCCACAGGTTTAAAACGAACATATATTGACAATAAAAGGAACGAACTTCATTTAAAAATAAATCTAGTGATGGATGCGATACCATTGAAAGATTGTGTAGGAAGGGACGGGTTGGGGATATCACCATGTAATGCAATAAGCCCCCATTTCGATTTCTGAACGCTGAGACTTGTTTGTCTATACGTGTTTGTGGGTACCTTTTTCTTGACCGGAAGAGGGGGGTGTTCTTTGTTGTTAGACTTTTTTTTTTATTGCACAGAATTTTGTCTGGTATATATCTAAATACATGTATCTTGGATCAGAGACATACGACAAGTGTTGTGTGGCTCCAATTGGATTTTGTATTAATGTCATTATAATAATTTACGATTAAAATTCTTTGTTTTAAAATAATAAATATTTAAAGATTACATAGAATTCGGTTGTATTGATTTTTACACCCCTGTACAAATTTTGATAATATGTGTGATATGAGTACAGGAAATAACATGGTAGCAAAACACACAATGCTACATAGACCACATAGACAAAACAAAGGAAATAGGCATGGAGATATCAGATTTATATCTATATCCATTACATGAGCCCATACTAAAAATTAATAGGGAAATGTATTTCAAAAAGCCCTGTGGCAGTAAATCTTTTGAAAATTGATAGAGAACTGTTATCTCTAAAGACATAACAAATGGCTTTCGCTAAAATCAAAGATTTTTTAAAGCAAACAATATTAATCAATCATGTGCTTATCGAGCAATTTTTCTTCTTATCTAATTCAGTTAGTAATGTGTATCCCACATGAGAGACTATAAATCATATTAAAGATGTAACAACACTTAAAGAAACCTTTCTTGTTTTCGGATTACCGTTCTGTCTTATTTTATTTATTATTTCTTTATTTATCTACTTTTGTTTATTTATTTTTTATAGGTTATTGACTGAATACGACGAAATATGACCGCCCGAGGTCTTTGAGCGGTAAAGCTTGCGAGGGCCGCTTCCGCCCCATCTTCGCAAGCCAAGGCTTCGTTTCGTTCTACTGCACTACGTAGTGCAGTAGAACGAAACGAAGCCTTGGCTTGCGAAGATGCTTCCGCCCAAAGACCGAAGGCAGTCATATTTCGTCGTATTCAGTTAATAACCTTTTTATTACATATTTAACCGTCCATCTACATTTAATTCTATAAATCGAAGTATTTTCGTTAATAGTACTGTCCCCCATTTTTGTTTGCGTACGGTATGACGTCAAATATAAGTATGACGTCACGTAACTGGAAATAGTCCCCGGGCTGATATGAAGTTTGCGGGCATTTATGGCTCTATATCAGCCCGGAAACTTTCTATATAAACTATTGATAAAATTTTCAAAATATGTAATACTATATTTTATTACATATTTTGAAAATTTTATCAATAGTTTATATAGAGAGTTTCCGGGCTGATGTAAATTTCTCAAGTTTTGCTTTACTTCGATGGTTATTGCCACGGTTATCTCCGACGGTTATTATCACGACTGACTCCGATTGTTATTGTCAATGTTGACTCCGACGGTTACCATCAAGGGCTACTTCGACAGTTGCTTTCATTATTTACTTCCATTGTTACAATATCTGAGGATGTTCCAATAATTTCTTAATTAAAAACAGAGGTATAGACTATTGTCTGAGAGTAGACTATATCTCGGTTATAAGGTTTATTCTGATGGTTGCTTTCTAAGATTTCTCCAGTGTTTGCTTCCATGAATTACGACGATGGTTGCCTAACTAAAACTATCGTACAGGTGGTAACTTTCACTCTTTACTCTGACTACTGCTTCCAAGATGTATTCCTTTAGTTGCTATCACGGCATACTTTGACGGTTTTCTGTTACATTTTATGATAAAAAATATTCACAGAAGTAATGAATGCTGTCTACATGTGTAATGAATTTTACATACGTCATTCTACCTACCATGCCTAATGCATATTCTTAAAATCCCCAGTATTTTTATGTACATAGATTGTACTTGTAATACTACACATGTAAATGCGGTATATGGTGAGGCGTGTCTCAAAATAAATGAAATGAAATGCTAAGGAAATAGGACCCCCAACACAAACACACACACACACACACACACACACACACACACACACACACACACTTTTCGTATCTTAATTAGACTTTTCGGATTCAGCATAGGATGTAATGTCAGAATACCTTATCATGTTAGCAACAACATTCATTCTCATTAAGTCGGTTGGGAAACATGAGTTGTGCGCTTTTCATGTACATTGTATATTTTTCATATAAGAATGTACATATTTAACTTTTGAAATACTTCCAATCAAAGACTGAAAATGATAATGATTCACAAATAAGAAGGGGAGCACAAGTTTGGGATAATACGAATTCGCTATTTTCATGAGGAATAGAGAAATTCTAATAGCCACGATCCCTGGAACTTGATGCAGGTATCACCACAGTGAAATATTTTTGAACTGACTTTAAATGTATCATCACCATATGTTTAATGTTGACATTAGATCAAAATTCGCTCTTTATGCGGTGCTCTTGAGTCTTGTGCAAGGAGCATACAATAGTAATACCGCGTTTCAAGGCCGTTTAAATCAATGAATTTGTATAGTTTAGTTGTAATTTTCAATATCGATAAAACGTTTGTTACACCAAATTCAAGATATAAATGACTTCTTATCTTTGTGTATCGTTAATGAAGTAGATTTTTAGATTTGCTATATTGTTAATTTATTATCATTTTGTTTAGATCATTGATATAAGCGGACTTCGAATTATTGGGAAAATTTGACAGACGAATTTCAGGTACCATATGACGTGTAAAGCCTATGTTTTCACGTACATATTTTACTATCTAAAAGGTAAGCAGTTTGCTTACGGTATTTTGAAATAAATGAAATAAACTCTTGTGACTTTCATAAAGAAATCAGGAAAATATTATGTTTCACTCCTAACAGTAACAGAGGAAATTCGTCGTTTGTTGATATCAGTTTAAATGTAAACGTAGTATCAATAATTTTGAATCAGCTATGTTTGGATACATTTTTAAAAACAAAAATGCAAAGCCATCGTAAACTTTAAATCTCATTTGCCACAATTGCTTGTGAAGTTGTAGCACTAGCAGTGCATTGATTGCAATGTCCAGTGATTTCTGCATTTCAGTAGACTGAATATAATACTTTAATGTTTTACATTCCAATAACTGAATACTTAAGGCCAGATAGCTGACCAGTGTGAAATTACACATTGCGGCTTCTGATTGGTTGGAAGGAACTCTCGAGTTTCATCATGCTACGAACGACCATTCAGAAGCCGCGTTAGGAAGAGTACTTGTCGAAGTTTATATGGCATCTGGGTTAGGGTCATGGAGGATGGAAAACAATCGAATGTAAGGTGAGGTGATAGGAGGGATAATATGACATGTTGACTGTAGTGAGTTATTTATTTTTGTGTATGGTACATCCCCAGTCAACTGGTTTTTTTTTTAAAAGAGAAAGCTGCGATGGCTGCTTTAGCGATGGGTCTGACCCGATTAACTTCTCAGTGTCTAAACTTTTTTGAGCAAAATTTCAAGTTCCGTGACGCATCATACCCTTAGTTTTGCATGGATTTGGACATTTCATATATAAATGTGTAAATTAAAATGTCTGCTTTTATTTGATACTATGTTTAAGATGATTTGTGAGTAATAAAAAAGATCCTAAGACACGGACGGGAGGAGGTGTATTGGTAAATCGAAAGTTCTATCCCTTCTTATTATATTGGTATAATTGAGTGGGGGAGGGACCAGCAAGCCGAAAGCCCTGTGGGTAAACTGCCATGACAGTTTACATGTAATCTCAACAGTGCTATTCAAAGGCAAAAATTCTCATCCTTTTTTGCTTCAGGTCCTATAAAATGAGATACAAATAAACATATTTATTAATTTATATGCTAGGATGTGTAAAAAATTCCTTAAAGTCATGTATTAGCTTTTATTGTTTTGTATACCTAAACAAATAGAAATTTTAAAATGTAATAGAAGCAGAATTTGGATATATAATTGGTATATATTGCAGTTCTCTCACAATAGACCCCTTTATGCCTCAGAGTCATCCATGCTTTGCATTTGCTGTCTCATCACTCTATATAGATAACAGAGATAAGTTACTTTGAAATTGAGGAATAAAATTCCTGATTTTCATAATAATTTAATTAAAGATGTTGTAGGAAAATCACTGAAAATAAAATTATATGTCTTATAAATATATGACTTCTTAACATACAGATAGACTCTGTAATAGTACATAGTATACACACCCACTATATTGTTCTGGAAAAAATAGCATGCAGCCTAATTTATCCTCTCAAATCTGAATTTCAATGAAATATATTTCAAGAAATGATTCAAGTGCATATCCATATACATGTAATTATTATATTGACAGTCAATTATATTTTTATGCCCCCAGATTGATAGATCGGGGACATGTTGTTTTTGTCATGTCTGCCTATCTGTTGTTTGTCTGTCAACTTTAACCTTGGCCATAAATTTTGAACTATGAGGGATAGAGACTTCATATTTCGCATGCATACTCAACTAATGAAGCCCTTTCAAAGGACACCAAAGTTGATTATCTTTTGACCTAGACAATGACCTTCACGCTAAAAATAACTTTTTGGAATTTGTTGCCGTCGTAGGCATCAGTGTTTCACCAACACAGCTTGTTTCAAAGATAGTTTTACTGATCCAAACTCCCTCAGTTTTAGAAAAATAAAAAGCATTTATTTTGTCAGTGCTATATTTTCAATTTGAAGGAGGTAGTATGGAATATATCAGTAATTTCATTTCAAAATTATACCTGTTTGATAAGTAACAAGAAACACTCACTTCCCACATATTTTCGGCCACTTGGCCTTTATCAAATGGAAATGTTTTGTGCTGGGCTGATTTAATTAGCAGATATGGATTTACTTGGAGATTTTGTTATTTTTGTTTCCACTTGATAAAAGCAAGAGCCTGAAATTTTGTGGACATAGAGTGTTTCTTGTTAGGCTTAAAAAAAATATCTTTGTTTCCTGTAACCCGACCGACCACTCAAAAATGGCACCTACTCTGATTTTTTTTTTTTTCGCGATTTACAAGCGCTGCCATTTCCGGAATCGAAATTCCAGAATCTGTTTTCTGAAACTTCACATTGTTGTTATTTCCAGTGCTTTTAAAACAAATATGGCGACCCCCATGGCATCAAGCCTCGTCGTACATGATGAATTATGTTGAACAATACCTTTTATTATACATTATGTATGTCCATCTCAATGTCAAGACATTTTCCATAGAAAAAAAAAAGAAAAGCCTACCTACCGACCCTATCTTTTTAGGTCATGTTACAGGAAATAAACATATTTTTTTTGGCCTAACGCATTTATTACATACTTCCCTCTGGAGGACTTCTTATCATTTCTATATCAGATTGAATGATTTTCTTGTCCATTGTTATCCATATTCAGAATCTACGAGAATATGGAAGAAAAACTTTAACCAGGAAGAGAAAATATAGAATCATGACATTATGAAAATGCTTTATTTGTTTTGAAAACAAAGTGTATAATGTATATTATATTAATGAAACTTTTTTTTTAGTGCAGCAATTTAAGATGTTGTAAAGAATGTCTGCAGAATATATATGATTCTTTGAATCAAATGAATTTCTGATTCAAAATATCATCATGGAGGAGATACTTGGCCACTTGATAAAGGATGCTTCTTCCTCCAAGTTCTCAGCGGTCAAGAAATCAGCCCAGACTGCATTAGGTAGGTAATAAATAGTAATCTAGTCACTCAGGGTAATTGATGGAGTAAAAGATTGAATATGGAAAATGTAGGAACCAATCTTCCAAAGTATGAGATGTTGCTAACTTGTTATAATATTGTATCCCTCCCCTCTGAATTTATTATTGTGACTTATTTTGGTAGAGAAAGTACTAGATAATTCAACTACCATGCAACACTGCAGCACATACCACCATTCCTCCACATACACATTATTTTGCATTTATTTATTCTTCTGAGAACTGCAGATGACATTTATCAATACATGTACTTTATAACCTGTTCATAAATGAACATCAGTATTTAAATGATATTTATTTAGCATGATGAAAGAAAGTTTTATTTAATCATAATTCTTTATTCCAAAGACTTACTGAAAAATGATGGTCAGATGGAGGTTACATCCGCCCATGTTGTGAGAGACTCCTGTCTGCAGCCATTACAGCTGGCATTGGAATCCAAAAATAAGAAACTTGCAACTACAGCAATCAATGGAATTCAGGTAGATTCCTTGTTCAGTTCATTTTATTTCTTTGTTTCCTGTTGTACGTCTTGCCAAGATACTTTCATCTATTTGGTGATCGCATGATGCATTGCACAGAAATTATGCCACGACTTATGTAACAGATTCACCATGAAGCAGTGAGGGACCTTCATATTGCTAACAACTGCCCTAACACTGATTCTCAGTCTTTACCGTCTCATTCGAAAGAGGGAACATCATTAACTGAAATACTGAAATTCAGGACCTCTCAGCCCTGAGCCAAGCACCCTACTAAATGACCTATACTGCTTTTAAAACATTGATAAGAATATAGCCAAAGACAGTTTTCCCTGTACGAAATATCACACACAGTAAGATAGTCATACAAGTAGCTATGTTGCTGTATCGAAGGCAAAGATTTGATGTAAATTCACAGAGATAACACTTGCACTAAACTTGGTCTGTCAACTGTGTTCAATGTCTTATAAGTAAGAAAACTTATTTAATGTATTTTGAAGTTGAACTGTGCTTAATTTACAACCCGTCAGCTGTGTTGAATCTGAATCTGAATCCTTGTTTGGAAAAAAGGATGGTACTCCAGATTTCCTGTTTAATATTTTAAGTTCACTCTGGGTGCTCTAGTTACATCTACCATTCAACTCTGGTTACAGTTATATATAGGTGGGACAATCTTGACACTAAACAATATTCATATGATTGATTACAACACATTATGAGTGATAAGGTATTGAAATGCAATATAACTGATACTTGTAGGAAGTTTTTAAAGACCAGAGATTTCAGACAAGCATGGAGCTGGAGACTGAAGAGAAATGGTTTCCTATACAGATACTCAATACCGTTATTTCTACACCATGTCTCAATGAAGATTTGCAAGTGGAGATTATGAAGGTATGGCAAGCTATTGCTATTTAAATGACCTTCATAGAAAAAAAAAGATGAAAATTCATTGTAGGTGCAAATCAAATCGAAATTTAATTTCTCATGTACATGTACTGTGCATCATTACACTTGGCACTGCATATGAACATTTTATATATGGTTTTCCAGGTTTACAGCTTCCATTTTTTTCTCTGCTTTTTCAGATTTAAGATTTCTTTAATATGATCAACTGACATCAATGTTCTAGCATGTTCATGAGGACTGAAAATAAATGTGATCTCCTTACAGATCATGTTTGGTGCAACAATAATCCTCCCTTGGGCAGTAATTTGGGGTTATAGTGAGGGTTGTGATCTAAATTAACTTCATCTAAGCAGTGTTAATTGTCATTTTGATTTCTGGAATTGATATTTTTCCTATAATTAATTAGTATAAAACAAAGACCCATAAGGATTATATTTTATCACTTTATCTGGATTTTCGCAGTGTTGATTTTTTTTCAGATATTTATCACAATTCTGCTATTGTGAATACTAGAATCTGAAAATATTTGTAAGACTTTCAGTATTCTAAAAATAATCCATTTTACTGCTATCCTTTCATGTCTATTTACCATTAATAAAATTTTTTTTTTTGGTTATGTCTGCAATCTTGATCTTCTGTACGCTTCATATAGCGTGAAATAATGAGGGTGAGACTAAATACCAAAACACCATCTATACACTAGAATGGCAGGGTGAATACCAGAATTACGCCGAAAAGGCTCTTATTATGAAGTTTCCATTTAATAATTTTGATATATTTCAGATAAAAAAATTATTCTCAATCACTAGAAGTAAAGTCTGTCAATTTATCGGCTTGTGTCAGTAATTATTATACATCATGTGATAAAGTGTTTAAGATTCTCAGTGCAGTGATACTATTGACTGTTATGACCATCTAATCATGTTTATTGATATAAGCTATTAAAGCAACAGAACTTTCACTTCTTGTGATTAAGAATAATGATCATCAAAATTATATCAGTTCATTTAAGCAGAAATTAAGAGAAAATAGCTATAATTGCTTATATTTACAATGTATTAGAGAAATTAGACATTTTTGAACATCAAAAGTGTAGAAATTTTTCTCCTTGATCCCTTGCCTCCTTTATTTTTATGATGACATTAAATCATTACTGTTTTCAGCATAACATACTTCTGTTGTTATTTTTGCTTATAGAATGATTTGTACAGAGATTTTTTTTCCCAGATGCAAAGAAACAGACATGCATATCAGCTTTAAATGTATGACTTTTCAGTCCTTTGATTTATTTTGTTTTACAAAAGCTAATATTATTGAAATCTTGCAGCTTCTTTTGAATATGACCTTCACAACTGCCTGGTGTATGAATGCCAAGGTCATTACAAGGGTCACTCAAGTAAGTACTCTACATGGAAGGAATGTAAAGTCAAAGTTTTGGTGAGGGTGCTACTTGTTGATTCAGCTGAGATATCTTTCCTTGACTTTTCTTGTATACCTTGAATATTTGAAAGAAAGAAACTCTGCTTCTAATGCAAGCTAAAAAGAAAGAGATTGGTTATAATACTAAATGTTTAAGTTATGTTTTCAAGCATTTTCTGGATTTTTCCTTCATTTTGCATTTATCAAATAAACGAAATAAATGTATCTAACACATTTTGATTCTAAAAATAGACACATGAAACAGAACATTAATTATGTTATCCTAATTTAAAGTTTTATAGATATCTTAGCTAGGATCTGTGGAAAACATATATTGGATGTGTTAATCTATAGATTGGAATGAGAGACAATCCGATCCAGTCCTCTGTGAATTAAAGTACACAATACTAGAATTTATTTCAGTAAATCCCTTTTATTTTGAATTCAAAATCAGAAGAAATGGAATTAGAAATTGTCGTGTACATTATTAATGTAAAGAATAAATTTGAAAATATATTTATTTTATGTTTAAGCACCTCTAGTTACTTTCAAAAGCATATTCTTGTCAGTGATTCGTTCATGAATTTAAAAGTTATGATGTATTTGTGATTATATTTTTTTTTTAAATTTCAATGATAACTTCATAAATGACAGGTCTTCGTAATTTATCATAAGAGGTCTGTAGATGGTACATGAATTTTGATTTTATGTAAATTGTAGGTGTACATAGATGTGTACAACACTAGTACACATAGTGTTAGGGGAACAGTAAGGGCTGCTCTTACCCAGCTCCTGAGTAGCTTTACTGAAAAGTTATCCTCCTCTCACAGCCTGGGGGTAAGGCAAGGTGTCACATTGTCTGCATGCTTGTTTTCCTCTTAATGTTAACATAGTTCTGCTTTGCTTTACCTATAATTTGAAATGTTTTCAAAGGAATAACAAGGAGCTCTGTGTAATTTTTTTATTATGTAATGTTAGAAGGAGGTTGTGTTTCACTTAAAAACATAATGCTTTTAAGTGCCCATGATCATAATCTAGATTTATAGAAAGATTATACATGTACTCAGATCTATGGTAATTTAATTGTTAACGATTGCTGATTTATATTTCTTCTTTCCTGCTTATAATTCCACTTTCTGCTCTACACTCTCTTTTCATTGATTCATGTTCCATATTCTCTTGTTTTGTTTTTGTTTTTGTAAAGATTTGTAAGCTGCACATTAATTTGCTCTCCTTTAATATGATTTAGTAAAACTGAAATTGTTGAATGGAACAGAATATGTGATTTCACAATAAAGTAGAAAACTATATTTTTTTATGCTCACATAATATGGTGATATTAGGCATGATTACTGGTAATGTAAATCATGCCTGTGAACTGCTGCATTTGCGTTACTTAGCAAGAGCATATGATGGCACTTGCCTGGAGTTCATGTAAAGGTTTATCTTTTATTTTTCAATCATTCAACAATTTGACTGCAATTTTTAAGGGTAACTTATTCACAGACAATGCAGTAAGAAAACCCACACTGCATTGCGCATACAGTAATTTACAAAACTAAAATCAAGCATGAAGCATACCACTCAGATATGATTATCGATCTCTTGTGTGCTGATGTAGATGTTCATTTAGGTAAAATCATACACACAAACTTGGTATAAAGTGATCGAATGATTGATAGAAGTCAGTTATATTATATGAAGTTGACTTTCCATAAACTCTAGACAAGTGTTATACATTGTTGCATGAAAATTGAGTAAGGCTGCATTTTAATTATATTTTTCATATTAAACAGACTAAAAATGCTACATTTGGATCACTAAAATCTTTGATATGAAATACTTATATAAATATTATTTCAAATTGTAATAATTATAGATAGTTTATCAATATTCTATTTTTGTAAGATTTAAGAAGATTACCGGTAAAACCTGAAGATGTGTAATACATTTGTAGTAGTTAAAGTAAGAGTCTCAATGCTTCTGAAGTGCTGCGCTGTAACTCATTGTTGTGTCATAGCTCTGCGTCAACTCTGCCGAAAGTCAAAGATCTTCTCTGGTCACTGATTACTACAATATAGATGATGTTACGCAGTAAACGAAATGAACAGAAAATAAGTGATGATTTCATACTTAGTTAGCAGATATGCAGTAGATTGTAGATAAAATGAATATTACTCAACAATACTATAGTAATGAGGTGCTGTCTTATATCTACAGATTGAGGATGGTAGTGATATTATGGCAGACTTCAACCCAATAGGTATAGTGCTATAACTGTTATGTAGAGGATAATTCTAATCATAACTGAAATGCAATGAAATTAATTCCCAAAACTAAGTCCGTGCATTCAAGTTTTACTTTTGTTATAGTATTCACATGCAGTTTAATTTTATATAAATCCACAAGGATGACTTTACATGAAAATAAGGTCTTTCCAATGATAAACTTCCCTGACTGTACTAACAAAGTATGATAGGTGGGTTTTGAATTTGTTTACCAAATAAATCAGTTTTAGTACCCTCATGAAAAAAGTTGCATAAAATATCATTGATTTACAGTTTTCAGGCATTTACATTGACTGTAAGGACTACTTTGTATTAAGATGAAATTTCTAATTACGATTTTATTTCACACACAAAGTCATGTGGTAATGTCACGCTGATCGTCAAGACAGAGAATGTTGATGAATCTTTTCTTTTATAGGGAATGCTGGGAAGGAAAGTATGTCTAATGATATCGTAACAATATTGCAGTTCTTGACAGACAAACTGAATGAATCAAAAAAGTTAGTAAAATATTGCATATTTATCTGCCCTTGTACAAGTCCCGTATAACTTTTTGTTCAAATCAAAACATGTTTTTAAATGAACTTTATGTGGTATTTGTGGCCAAATAAGCTGAATCTGTTCTAAAACTATTTGTAACCTCTCATATCAGCCAAGTCAGTATTTGATCCCAAGTCAGGATGAGTTTCCACTTTTCCATGTTAATGTTCAGATAAATGAAATTCCACAAACACTTTTGAACCATACATTAATGACTCAGAATGAGTAGAATCAAGGTATTGGCCAAGGTCAGAAGATTTCTTGGGTTTCCTCCACTTCTGAATCTAGGCCACCACTATATAGGTGAAATAGTCCTCTTCCGAACATTGTAATACATGTACCAGTATTCTACCAATTTTGTCAAAGCATATGATTTAGAGTTGTTTACAAAAAAATCAACAACTGTAATGGTTTTTCATGGAGAAAACATGTAACATGCATATCAAATAGTTCAGAGTTTTGAAAGTTGATATCAACCTGCTTACTGAGTACCTGATAGGTAGAAATGAATCGTTTTGTAAATGTTTGTAAGCTTTAATGATTCTTCAGTGAAATCTGGTTGTTTTACATTTTCAGTTCGGCTCAGAGTAAACCATCCATCCCCTTACTGCTGGAGGGAGTGTATACCATAGTTAGTCAAGCACCTTCTGACATAAGGGACAATAGGAGCTTCCAAGAAATACTGTGGTAAGATATGGGAAGTGTTTAAAGGCAGGATCATCAGATGTATGCGCATCACTCCATGTTAAGGTTCAGATAAATAGAATGCAATGAATACTGTCGAACCCAACTCATTACATGCAACATATTTGTTTCCAGTGTATGTCTCTAAATCAAACGTATACAACAAAATATCTTTACTAGGAAGATTTCATTATATTCTGGGCATTTGTGTTTTATGTAATACTATGTATATGGGTAAAAAATCAAAACTTGATATTTCACATATAAAAACAAATAAGGCTCTTAATAAACACTTTAGGCAAATATAGATTCATAAACTTTTATTATGCATCTGTTTGAAACAACTTTAATCAAAAATAAACATGCATTTAATGAACAATACCATTAAACAAACAAAATTGAAGAAATCTCAGAAATTCCTAAGTAATGCAGTCTATGTCTATTGCAGGAAACACCTTTGTCCCACTTTAATAAGTTTGCTTGGAACACCTAATGCTGAGACTAGAACATCTCTTCCACATTCTTATTCTGGGGAAAATTTAGGAAGGGGATCGGGATGCTCAATGTCAGCCCCTAATCTGCAGCAGTCCACAGCCAAAACTATCTACAAGTATGAATTATAATCATTTACATAATCAATCCAATGATAATCTCTTCTGTAAAGAGCCAATCAAATCTCTGATATAATCAACTGACTGGAAATTATGTATAATGTAAACCTTATTCTATTCACAAGTATTTTATTTCAAGAATTGTTTTATGCAAAATAAAAACTGTGGAATAAGTTTCTGTGTAAGGAGTCACAGATAATTCAATGCCAGAAATGATTTATCCAAGAAATTTTCCTAGCTTAATTGTTCTGACAATATTCAGGTGCTTCCCAATGTAAAAGAAAAAACCAAATTATATATTTGAAAATTCCAAATAAAGTTGTTTTTATAGTTGTTTTTGTAAATGATAAAATTTGTATTACTTGTTTAAGATAACTACTTTGTAATAGTTGAAAGAGTGATCTTTAGCACAGCAACTGGCAAAAGTATTAAATAAATATCAAGAAATGCATGGAAAAGAAGTTTTCCAATTTGGTTTTAATTTCAAATTTTCCCCCAACTCGGCTCTTCTGATTTTTGCATGAAAGTCACCGTATCATTTGTATAAAATGCCAGAAATTACTTTCATTTATCAATTCAAGAAATGCAAACATTGTGAATTCAGAAGATTTACTATATTAAAGTATTACATGTAAATGTTTGCTTTTAAATGTCGTGCATGTAATTCTTACTAGAAAGCTATTAAAACGCAGATGATTCAGTTAACGGACTAACTTATGATTACAGTATTGCCATACATTTGGTGGATCTGATGGGCCCAGTTCCCTCCCTCAGACCTGTGCTAGAGTCACTGTTTCACAGGATGTTGTTATATCCCCCTCCACAACATAGACTGGATGCCATCAAGGCAGTTATGGAGGTAGAATATTGAACAATCTTGTTTATTATCTACATAAAATTCTTGGATTATAAAAGTGAAGTTGCATAATGCTGATGACATATACAGATTGAAATATGTTAGAGTAAAGAAAACAAAAGCATTTCTTGAACAATTTGTTTGGAAGTTTTTTCTGTGTGTTTGTTTTTTTTTTTTTTGGGGGGGGGGTTTTGTTTTTTGGTTTTTTTTTACAAAAGAAATAAAAGAAATTCATATAATCATGTGTGACCTTATATGTTTGTAGCTTGTAAAGTGTCCTGAGAGCTTATTGAACCTTGCCTCTCCTGTCATGGAGGAAGGAAAAGAAGACTTTAATAAAGACCAGATCAAGAAGAATCCTAACGCAGATATAGCTCTACTCAAACTGTAAGTATTATGAAGTTAGTTTTTTTTTTCGCATGCTGAATCTTGTATATTCTACATGTCTGTGATGACTTTTCTCATACAGCTTAGTTTGTTATCTTCTGTTCTTTCTTTTAAGTAAAGTGAAGCTCTTTTCTACAAAACTGAATGTGGTGATGTTTCATAGGATCTCTAAAAGTCATACCTCTGATAACATTAAGATCTCTAGAAGTCATACCTCTGATAACATTGAAATCTCTAAAAGTCATACCTCTGAAAACATTA
Organism: Pteria penguin; assembly: GCA_035048485.1. Classification (NCBI taxonomy): domain Eukaryota; kingdom Metazoa; phylum Mollusca; class Bivalvia; order Pterioida; family Pteriidae; genus Pteria; species Pteria penguin. Next base: position 72,435,873 of record CM068581.1, on the reverse strand, counting down.
AAATTGTAAAAGTCAAGCCTGTGATAATATCAAAATCTCTAAAAGTAAAACCTCTGATAGCATTGAAATCTCTAAAAGTCAAAACTCTGATAGCATTGAAATTTCTAAAAGTCAAACCTCTGATAACATTGAAATCTCTAAAAGTCATTCCTCTGATAGCATTGAAATCTCTAAAAGTCAAACCGCTGATAGCATTGAAATCTCTAAAAGTCAAACCTCTGATAACATTGAAATCTCTAACAGTCAAACCGCTGATAGCATTGAAATCTCTAAAAGTCAAACCTCTGATAACATTGAAATCTCTAAAAGTCAAACCTGTGATAACATTGCAATCTCTGAAAGTCATACCTCTGATAACATTGAAATCTCTAAAAGTCAAACCTCTGATAACATTGAAATCTCTAAAAGTCAAGCCTGTGAAAACATTGCAATCTCTGAAAGTCATACCTCTGATAACATTGAAATCTCTAAAAGTCAAACCTCTGATAATATTAAAATCGGTAAAATTCATACCTGCGATAATATTAAAATGTCTTAAAGTCAAACCTCAGATAACATGAAAATTTTGAAAAGCATTTACATTCTTATAGGATTGTGGATTCTGTACAAGAGAGCTGTCATTGTAATGACTCTGTTGTGTGTATCACCAGTGTTCAGTGTGTAGATAGTCTGCTGGGGTCACTAGAAGAGATTAGCCGTGGTATAGCTGTCACAGACAGTGTCAGAGACGTCATGGAGAAATACTACAAATGTCTTTGTAATCAAGGTAATTGAAATAAAAAATATTCATCAATGAAATTAGAATCAGAATTAGAAGGTGAAAATTCTCTATCATGTAAGTAAAAGGATGAATCTGTCATTGCATTGGCAGTGGAGTGCATTTCTCTGATGTTAATAATATATTAAAAGGAAAAGAGCATGGTAATTTCTTAGTGTTCCTCCTTCCTCATTTTAACAACAGTTTTGATGAGACTTTATAACAATAATCTTATCAAGATACCTTAATTTACCGAAATTTCCTTAAAGTATGGACCATCTCCATAAAGTGAGTTATCTGCCCTTGTTGTTACGGTAATCAGCATAATTGAAAAGGAGCAGTATAAGATTTGTGCAACCACTGTTAATTAAATTTATTCATACGGTCAATTGACCATGGTGAGATGTGGTCAGTATCAGTCACCTTTATATACCTCACCGTGATATGCAGAGGGCAGGAGACTTCTTATCAGGGGCAGATAACTCACCTTATTGAAATGGCCTATAGAGAGCAGTTCCTGCATAGATCCAAGTTGACATATTTGTTAAATATTAGAAAATTCTTTGTGTAAAAAGAATGATTATAGGTTATAAATAATAACTAATTATGTTATTAATGTCTTGATTGTACCTGAATCTGTATTATTTAACTTTTAGATTTAGGTGTTAAGATTTAGTATTTTATGGCAAGAGTTCATTGACATCCAACTTTTTGCAATCTGTTGACAGATTCCTCAAGGAGAAGCAGCCTTTCTAGTCTGAGCAATGATGGAGGTGCAACAGAAGAAACTGGAGATAGTGTACATGTATCAGAGGAAACACAAAATTCTGATCATATCTCATCAAGTCACAGAGAATTAGAAGACCCAACTTCTGAATTCGAAGATGATCTTCCCAGAATCAGTAACGTTAGTCCACAAAGACGACAAGTGTTACGCCAACATAGTATTATTAAGGAAGAGCTTGAAAGACGTTACAATAAGGTGGGAGAGAAATGTTATGAAAAAGTTGAGCAGCAGAATGCTCAGGAACTTGTGTCTGATCTAGTCAAAATTTTGCCTCGTTGGGCTCAGTTAGGGACCATCTCAGAAGTAGATGAAGCAATGCAGCAGTTTGCCTCTAACTTCTGTGTAGGTGAGTGTTATATATGAGTTTGAATTACCATGTAGCAGTGTGGCAGATTATACAGGCATAACATCAATTCAAAAATCAGTGTTGCAGTGTTGTAGATTATATGGGAATAACGTCAATTTTAAATTTCCAAATATTAATTTCTTTGATCAGAGGGTAGGTATCAGCACTCGGTGCCGCATGCTTTACCACTGTGTGTTAGAAATAACTAATGCATCATTTACATCTAATCCCAAATAACTAAACAAAACTTGTTTTGGCTAAAATTGAAGAACTTATAGGTATTTCCTGGAAATAAAAGAAAAAAGCATAATGGTGGTAGACCATACAAATGAAATTAGAATTTTCTTTTATGTCTGGCTTTAGCCGGTACATGTTTTGGTATGGCACTGTTAACTGTCAAGTTGTCTTTTGTCTATTTGTTCTCTGTCTTCGAACAATTTCATAGAAATTAAAAGCTATTCAGTGAGCACTGAAATATGTGATTTTGTTACACTAATATGAACATGGCAGCTACAAAATTACCTCTCTTTCTCTATTGTTTATTCATTTTTCTTTCTATAGCTTTATACAACAGACAAAATAAGGAACTTCCAGAATCACAACACATGGCGATCCTTAATGCTGATGGTGTTTATGTAGCAGTGATTTCTGTTTTGTCACTATGTCTGAAACTAACATCATCTGGATGGTACAGCAGGCATGCTGGAAACACCTCACCCCCTATATCAGAGGTAAGCTAAAAACATGACTGTGTATCTATTGTGATCACTGACTGCTTTTGTATTTTAATGATGGCATCAAGTTGTATGTGTTATAGTCATGCAATCTTATATAGCCATAACTTCCATTTGAATAATTGTTTGCTTGTGTGATTCGTCTTTTTATGTGATTTGTCTTTTTATGTCACATCAAGATTATTTCATGTATACAGTGACAGTATCTGCCAGATGCAATTCTTAGAACACCTTTGTGACAGACTCGCCCAGAGCTGTGATGGATCTTCTAGTCCTATATTTACCATGACACAGAACTTAGGTTTTTACTGTTTCATTTGAAAGACAGGACACCTACAAGCCTCCAGGTGGAGTTTTGACCTTAACCAGTCTTAAACCTTGAACCTTTGGTTGTAGGCCAAGCACCAAACCAATTTAGTTACACCACCTCTCAAGATGATGAACATTTAAATATAGCAATATTGGTCAAGTAATATATATGAAACATGATATAATGTCACTGTATACTTTGCTTTATTTAAATTTAATTCCATTTGAAGATTGACTCTTAATATGAATTTGCACCCATACAAGATCCAAAAGCTCATACATATGTTTAGATGTGTGTTAAACAATTATTTTCTTTCGATATTTAAGATACATCATGTTATTTGTCAAAAAATTTAGCAGTGGGTAAAATGAAGTATTATATTTTAACCCGTTTTAATCCCGTAGGCTGAGTTTATGGATGACATTTTGGGATGTGGATTATTGCTCTTCCTTTCTCCAGCATGGCTCAATGAAATTTACCATCAAGTATGTCAACAAAATATACTGAAGCAGGTGCTCAAAATGCCTAACTCTCCACTCCTGTCACTTGTCAAAGGTAAATTATAAAGTAGGTCATGAAAAATGCCTAACTCTCCACTCCTGTCATTAGTCAAAGGTAACTTATTAAGTAGGTCTTGAAAAATGACTGACTCAATTCCTGTGGTTTGATTGTAGACATTAAAACAAATACTGAAAATGCTTAACTCTCCACTACTATCAGTTGTCAAAGGTAACTTTCAAAGCAGGCTGTGAAACTGTGTAATTCACAGTTCCTGTGGTTTGTTAAAGTAAATATTAAAAACAAATAATGAAAATGCCTAACTTGCCACACCTCTCATCAACCAAGGAAAATTTTCAAAAAAGCAGATGCTTTATAGTGCTGAACCTTTCACTTGCTGTCTCAAAGGAAACTAATAAAGCTGATGCTCAGAATATCTTTATTGCACATGACCATGGGGTTTAATTTCTTGCATCATGATTTGAGTCTTGATAGTCAAGTTATTCCAGGCCAGGTAGTGCTCGCTTCTCACCAGTGCAACCTAGGTTTGATTCCCGGTGTGGTATGTGAGATGATGGGGCTTTGAAGAATACTTAAATCCTGTTTCATATCCTTGTATATGCCAAGTTCATACAAAGAGACATCTCTATGTATGAAATAAACTAAATTACAGGCATTGTCAAGAGTCATTACTTATTTATTGACATGTTTTACAGACATTGATGGCCTTGGAAACCATGACAGACGAGGTCAGTTTCTGACCAATAGCAACTCCAACAATGTTGATCAATTCAAGTTCACAGAAAATCCAGACAATGATCAAAAGAACATAGAAGCAGGTATGTAGCATGAGCACATTAAATTCAGTGGGATAAAGATATGAAACTTCTAACAGGAAATAGAGTTAAACTTTTTACTGTGTCTGTTAAAGTATATCATTGGTTTGTACAATAGGGAAGTCTGCCAGTGATCTGTCAAAGGTTAATGGTTGATTTACTCAGTTTTTACTAATGATGTAGCGAAAATGAGTGTCAGTATATAATGTAAAACAGTTGAAAAGAAGTATTGATTGATTATAGTTTTACATCAATTCATGATTACTTCACATATATGGTGACAGCATATGCATGATGCATTGCATAGAAATTTAATTTTGTGCAAAGGACCTCGGTTTTTACTGCCTCATCTGAAAGACAGGACACCGGTGTGCCCATGACGGGAGTTGAATCAAGGACTTTCCTTGAGCCTTTGGTTGATAGATTGGTGTTTAACATCGCTTCAACAATTTTTCAGTTATATAAGGACATGGAAGCAGGTGGTAACCAACCTCTTAAACATAGTGGCGCAATCTAAGAATCCAACCTCAGATTGTCTGCACGTCATGCTAAGAGCGTAATCACTAAACCGAATCTGCCTTGCAACACTGGCTTTATAATATAATGTTCTTGACTTGAATATTATTTTATGGTGTAATAAGATTAATTGTTTGGCATATTTTGTAAGTGTACTTTTAGTAATACAAATATTATAATTATGATTGTAAACTATCACTTTCTGTAGTTAATTATGTGTTAATAGATATGGTCTTGCTAGACTTGTATATGTTTATCTTGTCAGGGAAGAAGTTTTCTAGACGAGTGCTGTCAAAGCTGTGGGACGGCTTATTAGATGTGTTATCAGTACTGCTGAATGGAAAGAGTTCATGTGGGATCTCTAGCAGCCTTGCTCTACTTCTGGGCACTGAAGGAGCCCGGGAGGAAAGTCATCGAGCCCGGGAAGCCATCTGCATGAGTCTAGATGGGCTGCAGAAGGCAGCTAGACTGTGCTGTAATCTAGGTACCCAGTAATTAAGCCAATTATCTTAAAAGAGTTTGTGGTTTAAATGTCACTAATTAAGCAAAACATCACTGATGGATCACTTTGATGACTGGTCATCGGTTATGCCAGTTTTAACTCTTTTACTTCAAAACAAGTTCCTTTGACCTCTATACTCTAGTATATATATATGTGCTGATATTTCAATGCATTAATTACATTTAATGTATATTTCTTTTTGATGACTGTTAATTTACAAAGCTATCATCTTGAACTGTTGAGAGAATTTTTATTTGCTCCAAGTCTGATTGAGTATTATTCAACTGGACTTTAATTTCTTCAATTCAGCTGATTTTAGTTTGTATGCAAATGCCAAAATGAACTTCCTTATGAAATGAATATACCTGTAAAAAATTTGAATGTATGAAATGTCTGCCATATATATTCAGTCATTTCTGATCCTACAAGCTTGCTTTGTCTTCCATTTATAATTGTTCACTTTTACTGATATAATTGTAGGGTTACCACAGCGTTGTGGCAGTGTCTTCTATCAGCTGGCCAGTACATCTTGTGTACTGTTAGACTCTCAGAAAAGTCCAATACTAGAGAGGAAAGCTCCCGCCAAACCAGTACCAACAAAAAACAAACCTGTTCGCCTCCATGCATCTCACATTCTGAGCATGGATGTTGTCATGACAACAGGACTAGAGATGGGAAGTCATTCTGCTGATTGCTGGAAGCATGTGTTTAGGTAGTCCACATATTTCTCTTCCATTTAAATATTTGTTCAGGTAGTAGATAAAACCATTTCATAATGAAAGTTATCTTCCTCATAAATCTTTTACATAGTAACAGTGCAATCAGTTTTAAATACTTAAACATACAAATGTATGAGACATGTAAATATTGTATCTATAGGTGTTCAGCTTTCATATCAGAACTGGAACATACTTACTTTAGCCGAGGAAACAATCAGTCTAATCTACCCAAAGTCCAGCAAGTGGACACTGAAGTGCAAGAGGTGTAAGTATTCTTTAAAAAATGTCTGCAGGTCGACAGTGAAGTAGAGTAGATTAAGTATATCATAAAAGTGTGTTGTCCATTCATCTTCCAGTCTTTCCATCCAATATCTGTCCATCTACTTTCAAAAAGTTTGCTTTAAGTAGTATTATTTATAGCTGGTAACATTTGTGTTTCTCAAACATATCTCTTAAGACTAGCACAAAGGATATAATCATGAAGAAAGACTGCAGACAAAAATATTTGTATAATGAACCTGTAGTCCAGAAAATCTTTTAATAAGGGAAATTTGGCTAGATCAAACATGTCCAGTTAACAAAACATGACTGTTTAAATTTGTTATGATACACTTTACCACATTCATATACTGTACACTACTTATTGTAGAGAAGATACAGAGCTTTATGGAGTTTCCATGGTGACTGCTGTCCCAGTAGCACCAAGAATAAATGTTACAGAACTAATTCGCCAGAGCAGTATTGAGTCTGGCTGGGATCAGGCAAGGACAGGAGGAGGCGTTCTTAATCCAGCTCAGGCTTCACAAGTCCTTTGTGGACTATCCCAGGAAGTCGACAGGTGAGTAGAAGTTTGTTCATATAAATGTTATTGAAATAGCTTTATGTCAGTTCAAGTATGCATACCTTACCATGAAAAATCAGTACCAAAGTTTCCTACTGAAAGTTTTCTACTCATTGTAGCAAAGAATTCACAACAGGAATGAAATACTAACAATGCATTGTTAAACACTAATCTGTCTTTCAGTCTGTCCATTTATCAATTTATTCATTTATCTATTCTTTATTTCTCCATATATCCTTTGGAGACGGCCCTGGTATTTGTTTCCATGGAGATGGCTCTGATATTTGTTTCCATGGAGATGGCTCTGGTATTTCTTTCCCTATAGTTTGACTAGGTCTTTTACAGATTATTTGAAGATGCAGCAGAGAACCTTAATCTCAGTGCCCTCCTAGACTTCCTGTTGGAGCTGTGTGAATCAAGTCAGCAGCAGCTGTGTAAGCTTGGAAAACACCACCATGAGGAGGACCCTTCTGTGGAGCCTCCCTTGCCCCTCAATGCCCTCCATCTTTACAGACTACAGGAGGTGCTGATGAAGATTGTTCACAGTGATAGACCTCTACTACACATGATGAGGACATGGAGCGTAGTGTCCTCCTACCTCATAGAGGTCGGGTTGCTATTGGATACCTTTATTTGGTTTAATTTTTTATGAATGTTTCCTGGTACAGAAACATCTTATGTATTGATCTTCTTTCATATTGATAACCTGTATCAGTGTAATACTATCAATTTATATCAAATGAATTCATTTTCCAGGTCATCAGTCTCTCTGAAACAGTCACTTGTTAATAGAAGTAATTTTTACTTCTTTAAAAAATAACTTGTATTTTCTTTGCAGTCAACGTACTTTATTATATTTTACATCTTTTTATTTTGGTTTCATGTTGATCACCTCCTAAATTTTTGTCTTGGTATTTTATCTATAGGCTGCTGGTCATAAAGAGAGGAATGTCTCTAAGATGGCTGTCACATGTGTACATGACTTCATCCTGGCCATACTGAGCTACCACCCAGAGCTTCCATATTTCCATATGAATGAATTGTTGTGTAAAACATTTGAGAACATGCTGTGTCTGGAGATGTGTGATGGAGATGTACAAGATCAAGTAAGTTTAAACATGTATGTAAACTAGTCTTTTTTAACAGTCTTCTAACGGTCGCAGATACCTGTATTTAGGAAAGGCCTCACATGTGAAGGATGTTTTGCTGCCATGAACAAGGATTCCTGGCAACAGATTAAATTTCTTAACCATGGATTGGTATTGCTTCCATGTTATAACTGACTTGTCAGCATCTATATGGTCATAACAAAACAGTGAATAATAAGGAAATGATGTCTCACAATGACATGTATTTGAAAGGTTTGTTTGAAAAAAAAAACTGATATTTATAGAATCATTAATCAATGAAATTTGTTTTTTTTTTTTGTTTTTTTTTTAAAGAACTGACAGATTTACTAAATCTGATCAGTTTGCTGATTCTGGAAATTTTCTAAAACTAGGGCTCTTCTACACAAGTTATATATTTGTCGTGTACATCATTTATTCTTTACGTGTTTTACAGATTGTGTGTTCTATCTGTGAGTTGGTAGAAGCTTGTACTGCTGATATTAGATCTGGATGGCGCCCCCTGTTTGGAGCTCTTCGGGCTGTGAAAATTGAATATACCACCAACGAAGAAGTGAATGAAGCCAGGCAGCGGCACATAGCAGCAGTGCTGGATGTGTTCGATGTATATCTGAACACAGATAATGTCTTGGTCTTTGCAAATGCTACTGTGGACTGTATCTTATGTCTACTGAAATATGTTAGAGGCTCAGGTAAGGAAATTGATTCATTCAGTGTATGGAGAGGACATCAAAATTTGTTTTGTCTAAATTTAATTACTGTGTTTTCTTGAATTCCATACCGACAGTAAAGAACTTCAAATAATGAAGGAAGCATTAGATTAAAGCAACTTTCTAGACACTGGTGTTAGGGTAAGATAAACGTGATGGGACCAAATCCAGTGTCTAGGGTACTTCTCCTGTACAAGTCTGTCTGATTAAATAAGAATTGATTTAAATTATTGTCTTATTTAGGATTTATTCTAGCAAATATTTTTATTCTATGTGAAGTATAATTAAAAGAAAATTATTAATAAAAATTTAATGATCTTTCTTCAGAAAGAACTAGTAACATTTATTTAGTTTGTGATAAGAATTCTCCTCAATGTTATATCAACTAACCTAATACCATGAGTACAAAACATATAACACAAGTTGCATAACCAAACACATCCATTAAGATTAAGTTGTGCATCAGGACTGATATGGTGATAATCCTGAGACCTAAGTTTTTTTATAGCAGGAGTGTTCTGTAGCAAGTCTTTATTTGAACTGTTCACCAAGGGGAAATCCTTCAATTCGATCATCATTACCTATATATTTTCAATTATCATTACACTGGATAAGTATCATTTACTTTTCACAATATAATTTTCACATATATTACACAAAAAAGTTTTTTGTTTATAATGTGACTTTTATTTGCTTATTGAATTGATAGGATGCTTGGATGATATGAGCGATGACGACTCAGATTCGGGCAGTGACTTTGCCATGACAGACACTGCAGGGGAGAGTCTATGTGTACCAGCATTAGGCTATCTCAAGCAGTGTTCAACCATCTTACAGAACATGTGGAAGATGCCAGCTTGCCCTGTCTTCAATGGTGCTCACAGGTAGTATCGAGATTTCTATGCGCACTGTCAAGATGCGTGATTAAAACTTCTCCTATGAAATTATCATGAGGTATACTGAACTTTATTGTAACCTAGAGTGATAATTCTGCTGTCTGATCGTCAGTGACCTTAAACAGACTCTTATTGATTTTTAGGTGGATGAATTAAAAGTCAAAAGTCATATGACACTGTTGACTGAGAATTAGTTTTCAGGCTTTTATTTTAATAAAATTTGACCTAGATAAATGACACTTTGTTGAATGTCCGGGATCTTAGGAAGATCTCTTCTTATTTTGATTGGATAGGTCAGAAGTCATGATCACTGAGATTTTTGTCATATACAAAATTCTTTTTCCTATGAAATCTACTTGATTTTCCCTCATTTACCATCAAATTTTAAATGTTGTGTGTCCTTAGCATGGCATATATTATGAGGTTTAGGCTAAACCACCAAGATTCTTGTTAGTGTTTTATATTAAGTTTAAAACAGAGATGATACATGTTGTATATGCATTTACATGTTTATGTCATTTGCATATGACAACACAATCTATGACCCTTTAAGATCAGGTCTGACACATTGTGTGAACAAAAGGGGATTAGTAGATAAGCACACTCTTAAGAATAAAATAAACTGACTGTTTGATATGTCTGTATAAAGGTGATTCATAGGAATCAAGATGTTTGTCTATGTTTTGCAGAATCCACACTCATACCTCACAGCAGTTGGTGGATCCTTCGCTACCTCACATGAACATGGATGAATTCACCAGGCATTATTCATACTCTGATCTACATGGATTACCCTCTGATGAGGGATCACAAACCTCTGAGAAAGGCGACCACGATAAAATGCCAAAAGAATGTGTACTCAAAAGCATTTCTGAGCTGTCTATGACAGACAGTTACCATGCAGATGAAAAGGATAAATTGCTGGAAGAAGATAAAAGGGGAGATTGTGCAAGTCTGAAATCAGTGGATTCTGGTGTAACAGATCTGACTACAGAAAATAGTAAAAATGTCAAAAATAGCGAAGAAGGATCCTTGTCTAAGACGGATGATAAAAAGAATGAAACAATGGCTACAAATCTCTCTCTTCTCCTGCAAAACAAGCCCCGCCCGTGCTATCATCAAAGTGAGGTAACTTCCTTAGATACATTGGATAATAGTTCTGGAATTTTACACGTCTGGTTCTTGCTGATTGATGGTCTAGCAGGATCTGTGGCGTCCTGTCCACGCTCCCACCAGCCAGAGACCCTTGACATGCTGTTTCAAATATTGAGGTCTGCTGCGGAAGTTCCAGGTATGTCAGAACATTCCCCTAGACAATAAAGTCTGTAAATGTCACATGGATCCGTCTTCTTTGTGTCACTTGCATAGCATATTTACACTCGGAGATCTCTTTGGTTGTTTATTAATCTATTTGTGATTTAATCTTCTTTGTAGATCACAATATGTCCCGTATAATTTTGCTCTATTCTATTTACCTATTTTTACAGGTAACAAAGTTAAAGGAAATAAAGTTAGGTATATTTACTTGTGAGGATTTCACAGATTTCTAAGAACAGTATGAGTGATTCAGTCTGTGTACATGTATATGCTTTTTTTTTTTTCTTAAGGTCCTGAATTTGCTTTATTTTGTGTGAACCACCTATTACTACCAATGATACAGAGTTGGCTGCGAGAAGGAATCAGAAAGCTGGGCTACTGGGAGTCGGGTGCAACTAACTTCAAACAGTGTTGTGGCATGTGTACAGACCTTACTGTAGATTTCATCGAGCAATTCTCTGGTATAAACTCAAAGACTTCTCTTACATTATATACATGTAGGTTCCGTGAGAATTTTAAGTTCCTCAGTCTCAAAATAGGTAAAAGTTTCAGCTGGGAGGTTTATATACATTGTATTATAAATCAGTCTTAAGACTTAGAGCCTCAGTTATTAAGTGGTCTAAAGCTTTATACAAAATCTTATCTTTTCTCCTCTTAGTTAAGTCTGGGTTCAGTTGGGAAGTTTTTCCAGTGTTCATGATTAAGGTTGGTAGACTTATCTGTCTAACTGCCACTAAATACTGACCAGCACTATACATGAACATGTATTGGAATAGCTCAGACAATAGTGTGTTTGCATGAGGGGGGCTGAGAACCCTAAAGGTGGCTGGTAAGTGTCTTGGTATTCAAATGAAATAGTAGAAACCAAAGTCTGATGTCAAGATGGAAGTTAGAATGAAGAAAATGCCTCACTGCTTTAAGTAAGTTTGTTGCTTGGATCTTTATTTCTGAATTCTGAGCAGTGCAATACCACAACATGAAATTGAAATGCCTTGAAATACCTTAAAACAATAAACAAACAAAATACACATGTACATGAGTTTATCCTGATGTGATGTAAATAATAAAATTCCTACAGTCCTAATATGGAATCGGGCATTTCACCAAATCTCCCCATGTTATCCTTATTGTTACATGTATAATGTTTTTTGAATAATTATGAATATGATAGGCATTCTTAAGTAGGGAAAAAAACATATGGAAATACACAAGAAATAATAAAAAAAATTCATGTTAACTCTGGAATGCACTTTGATTGTGTTAGGTATATAAAGATAGGAAATGTGTGTATTGTTGAGCACATATATTCTAAATAATTGGAAAAATTCATTATTGCTCCATTGCTTGGTAGGACCATGTGTTTTTCTTATGCAAATAGCTCTCTTGATCATGTACTTCAATTTACTTTAATAAGGTGACTGTCCACAGGAAGTGAAATCACTGGTAGAACTAATGTTAAAACAGTTACTAGATATCCTGATAGAATGTGTGTCACAACCAACAGAGGTCATATCCAGACTGGGCTGCTCATGTATAAGGTATACTTATTCATTACTAAAGTAAAGAGTCACATACTTAAATAGACAAATTAAGTTTATACGGGATGTTTATGTCTTTCTGTTGGTTCACCAATTAAATTATCGTGGTTTTATCACTTGTCACAGTCCTGAACATAAATGTAAACTCAAAAATATTGTTTATCCCATTGGATATTTTGCAATGCATAATTGTGATTTACTTTTCAATAGGTTCAGTATAATATATAAACTTTTATATAAATGAATTTTTTCGCACTAATAACAAGTTTCGGTTGGACGAGTTATCATCCTTATTGCTCTTATAAATGGGGAATCCCCTTTTTGATGGATTTCACCACTAGATGGCCATCACCTCATGAATATTCATAACCGCTAGATGGCCACTAGAGAACAAAGAAGGATATTTGGAGACACTAAATAATAGAATTTCTCTGCTTTAAGTGGTTATATTATTGACTGATTATTATCATCACCTTCAGTAAGTGTTCCGATTTACATTTATGGAAAATTTTTATGCATAAGACTTCTCTTGTAAAGGAATGTTGTTAGCGTGGGTTTGTTTTTTGCCTGTGCAGCCAAGCGTCACATCATGATCTATTTATCATTAGACACTACTTCTAGGAAATTTAGTAATGAAACTTTATATGTGAGTGCAATGATGTATTTATATGTTTATATGGCAATTATGTGCTCAGGTAAAATTGACTATGAAGTTTAAGAAGAACTACCGAACTTTTGTATGCTGTAAACCAGTTAAACCATAGAGATCACAAAAGATAATCCAAAAGGCTTGAATGCATTATCTCCATAACTTATTTTTGTAAGTTAAAAAGTTGCAAGACACAGATTTTTTCCAATCTTTGCTGAAACCCAAAAATACAACAGAAATCATATACATGTAGAATTTTTCAAAAGATGTGTAAAGATAAACATTTTAACGTGATAGAACTTATTTTACTTCAGACATGTATTGCTGAGTAGTGGTAAGAATTTCTCAGAGAGTTTATGGCAGATTGGAGCAGAAGCTCTCGAGCATGCTCTTGATGTTACCACCTTCCATCTCCGTCAGCTCATGCTGCTCTTTCAGGCAGACTCTGATAACTTCTATGGGGATGTGGCCCAGGTCAAGGTTGCTGTTCGACGAGATAGTTCACCAGGAGAGTGTCAGAGACTTCGTCATCTAGCTCATCAGGTATAGAGTCGTGTTTTATGTGAATATTTGGTTTGGTATGTGGCTTTCTTTTGGCCCCTTATGCCTGCATATTTGAGATCTCTATGCATATAGTTTTGGTCCATTTTTCTGTCTATGGCAAAACGCTCTTAACATGAGTCGTAACCTGTGAACAGTTAGACATAGCCTTTGATACTTTAACTGTATATTCTTTGTTATGATACCTTTCTTTGTAAAGCCGGCGTGGCCTAGTGGTATCGCGCTGGACTCCTGATCAGGAGGCCGGGGTTCGATTCCCGCTCTGGTCATGCCGGTGTCATGTCTTTCGGATGAGACAGTAAAAACCGAGGCCCCGTGTCGTGGTATGCATGGCACGTTAAAGATCCCTCACTGCTTCGAGTGGGTCCGTTGCAAAGGTCAAAATTTGTATGCCCCGCATCAGGCAGATGCCGTCACCATATACATGAAATATTCGTGGTGTGACGTTAAACAAAAATCAATCAATCAATCAACCTTTCTTTGTAACACCAAAATTGTTGACCTTTACTCTTACCTTTCATTGACTTTTCAAAAGTTTTAACATTGGCTTCTGTTTGGGGAACATCAGCCTCTCACAAACACATTTTGTGGTCTCATTATTTTTGTATCATTTTGTTTGTTCACCTACAGCATGAGCCATGCCCAATTTGTATGTCACTTGTAAAGCATATTGACATGTGGATCCATTGTGTAACCTCAGTTCATATATTTATCACATGTGTACCTTGAAACACTGCATGCTAGGCATTGTAGTTATAAATATATCTATAATCACAGCCTTGTCCTTTGCTGATGTACATGTTCTGTGACATAGTGACTTCCTGTATTGCAAATATACCTCATTTGATACCATTATCATTAAACCATCTTAATATTCAAACTGAAGCTTTATACATTAATGGAAAACATGGCCTTTTATCATGTTCATTAGTATCACTCATACTAACCATAGAGGCAGAAAGTGATACAAAGCATGGCTATTGATAAGCTGAATGTTTGTTTCTATTAACACATTGAAGGTTTTCCTCCTGGACAGCCAGGTGAATGAAGGATATGGATTGATGTCACCAGACCCTGAAGAAGATAAATCATTTGTCTTCCTGTTGTACAAACCAGGAGAGGAGAACAGTCTAAACCCATCAGACATTGTCATCAGGTTTATCATTATGAATGTTCTGTTTTGATAATGAAAAGATAAGAGTTAAAGGAAAATTCAGGAATATAGTACAAACAGAAAACATTATTCTTTAAATGTGTAGTCTTTTTCAAAATAGTGTATAAGTATCGTAAATACTTGATTATAGTACACACGCTAGTATCATACGCACCTAAAAAAAAATGACCTCATAAATCATTTAACGTTTAACTCCATGACAGTGCACAGATGAAAAGTCAAAGACCACGAGACACAATTGAGATTTTTCAGCACATGTATATGACATCGTTGATGTTGTCAATTGAATTTGCTTTGCCCCATACCTTTTACAATGTGGTCGCATAACGTGTATTGTCATCAAAAGTGGCACAAAATGGCCAGCCTTTATGCCTCCTGTGATATCAACACATTTCTCTAATTCTCTAGTTCATTTCATTTACAATCAAACTTGCATAGACTTCACATTTCTTGAGTTTTTCAGCCATACTAGTATTTAACCCTCGTCCCAAACGACTGCTTCAATTTTTTCTCTCGCTAGAATGAAGGTGTGTATCCACATATATTAGGTAAACTTTATGCGGAGATCGCCAATGTCTGTGAAGACAATTAACTAATTAAGGCTAGATCACTGTATCACCCATACAATCTGCTGAATAAACACATCGCAAGTCTTCTATTGTATTCATTTGAATGGCACACTGTAGACATTACTCCTGTTATCACCTTGGGCATCTACTACGGGAAGCAGACAGTATACAAACAATAGACATATCTAACACCTCATGGGTTTGATTGACGGCTTTGGGTGCTTTAACTGACATATGCACCCCTAAGCCCATAAATATGCCACTGAAGCCTAAGTCGTGGTTAACACATAGTCGATAAAAGCGTGAAAACAAAGTTCTTATCCTATGTATAATACGTAGTCAAAAATTGCTAAGACAAATTGGCTTAAAAAAAAGTGTGTATTGTATTCGAGTATTTACAGTAACATAGTTTTAATTGTCAGAATAATCATCTTCAACTCATTGTCTTGGGGAAAAAATTGAAAATCATTTTAGTACTTATGTGAAATAGCAGTACAGTTCAGTTCCTAGATTAGTTCACAATTTTTTATATTGATAGATAAGGTAATACTATCAGAGCTTCAAACTTCAGAGTGTCTTTTCTTACACTCACATGTGTTCTATATCTTGATAGAATTCCCTTCCGTAACCTTGTGGTGGGTCTCCTGTCCAACCAGCTGCTCCTTCAGACTATAGGCAGTGTGCTTCTGAGTGTTGAAAGCCTCTCTATCCACAATGTCAAAGATATCGCTACTATGCAAGGTTAGTAACATTTTTATTACTTTTAAACTGTAAATATAAGATACATGGACATGATATTGTAAAGAGACCAATATATTCCTTTCATAATTAAATTCACATCTTTCCCTCATATCATAATAAGTTACAGAACAGACAAAAACATAAAATATATCAGTTATGCCTTATAATCTAATTAATTTAAAGACAATGAATAATATAGTTTCAGAATAAAAAGACATTAAAAGGGAGAGTCTGATTCAAAATGTTGGCAAATAAAATGTAAAGATATAACATGGCATAGAAATTACACCAAGTTGTGTAATCTATGATGTCATAAACAGATTTTTTTCAAATAGAGAAATACTAGTTTGAGGAAATGCATATTATAAAAGAAAAGGTATTAAATTCCAAATGAATAATTCATATTTCAGCAAATTTATTGTAGATTTATTTTCAATCCTGGAATAATGGTAGAAATGTCTTCTGTTTAAGGAATGCTGATAAATCTCTCTAGTCGCAATGTTGTCAAAATGCTGCAGTGTCTGAGAAATGCCTACCAGTTAGCTTCAGAATTTGATGCTCGACCTGGACTAAAATTCCTGATTCAAAAAGTTGCGAAAACGGAGGTAGCAGTAAATCTGTACAAACAAACTGGTGCTAGTATGGTATTCTACATAAATGCTCTGATACAGATCTGCTCTAGTCTGAAAAATTTGGACAAAGATGATGTTAAGCATCTCTCAAACATTGAACACTATAGTCAGTTGGATGTTTGTAATCTAGACATTAATGAAGAAGAAAACAGGAAGAAATCATCTTTTGATCCCAAGTTGTTTCTTCAGTTACTGCGTAGTGTCTGTGATGAGCTGTGTCAAGCATATGTGAATATTTTATATGACGAAACAACAGGGAAAACTGACAAAATGGCAGAACAACAAGTGTTTTTTCTGATTGCACAACCTGATGATTTATCTGAAGTCATAGGAAAGAGAAAAGAACAGCAGAAAAAGGCAAACGACCAATCAAATAATGGATCCGATAGTGCTGGAATTGTACCCATGGCAACTGTAACTCTTCATGGTATTAAAAAAAAGCGGAAACATAACATTTTTTAAGTTTTGCTTAATTTTAAAATATTGAATCAGAACTTAACTTTCCTTTAAAAGATTTTCAAAAATTTAATACATGATATTAGGATAAGACAAAGATAGACCCCTTTCAATTTTCAAACATATCATCTCTGGTGTTACAGAGTTATGGGACTTACGTTCTTCTTTTTTTCACTTCAAATTTTTGAATAATAAAAGGATTACAGTACTGTCTAATACACATGATAACTTGATATTACATTAGCAAATAAGATTACATCAGAAGATTTTTGTAAAAATATTTTTATTTTTATGCCCCTGGATCCATAATACTGTTTTTTACCAGTCTGTCTGTTGTCAACTTTAACCTTCGCAATAACACTTGAACCGCGAGAGATGGGGACTTCATGCCTGACATGCATATTCTACTAACATAGCCCTTTCAAATTACACTGTTATTGACCTCATGACATTGACTATGACCTTTAATCTACATTTATTGGATTTGTCATTATTTGTTATTTGACATAGGGAATCCCAGCATTGTTAGAAAGCATATGTGTTTTTGTTCAATTAGGTATAACTTGATTGTCAATTAAAGTCAAATTATTTAACAAATACCTATTCAAGTATATTATAGTACATGTATATAATTTTCTTTTAACTTTTGAATTTGAAACCTGATGACTTAAGTATTGAACTTTGTTCCTGGAAGTGTCACTTATTAAGAGCAAACTGTATGTGAATGGATGTTTTGAATGTCTTTATGTTTTTGTTGAGTTTCATACAATAGTTTTCCTTATTAATCACTTGTAAATAAAAATATTTATCATCTATATATATTATCTGTATATATTACAGAACAAGGGAATGAAGATGGAGGTAGTGATGAAGAAGTAGAGGAGGATGACGATGACTCCTCCACTGTGATATCCGACACTGCCACCAGCACATCATCTAAAAGTAAACGTGAATTACGAGAGGAACGTGACAGTAAGGTGTACACTATTGCTACTGATACCCTCATAAAATCCCTCATGACAGAGTATAAGAAAAAGAAACAGTCCTATGCCATGCCTGCATTTGTAAAAATCAGTAAACAGAAAAAATCAAAACCAGTGAAGAAGGAACAAAAAGAGGTGCATGATCCAGCTATAGAGAAACAGCAGAAGGTTTCTATCATGAAGGTATTAGCTTACTGGCCTAGCAAATATGTTATGGCAGAATATGTGACATTTAACTTATTGGTCTAGCACATACTGAACCACACACATTTCCAAGAGACAAGTCAAAATGTCATGTCAGATAAGTAATCTGTAGAGCTATTTGTCTTAAAGGACATGAATTGATTGTCAGAAATTACATAAAAAAACTGTACATATACCTAAGAATATAAGTGACTAGAAATATTACACAAGGAGTTATACATTTATTCTCCATGACATGCATGGTTTTTCTTCCATGACATGCATGGTTTTTCTTCCATGACATGCATGGTTTCGAGTAATTTCAAGTCCAAAATCATAAATATTTGTCACAAATTGACAGTATCAATATTCAGATTTAAAAAATAACTGATATTAAATGCATTAAATATTGCATCTTAAAAATCAGATATTTTACACTCACTTGCTCCTCATCGATTTATTCTCACAAAGATTTCTTTTACTTTCAGGATAGCGAAGCTAGAGTGAAATCTTTCACTGAATTGTTATGTACAATACTGGGCTTGTTCCAGCACCTGTCAGACAAACAGTTCTACACCCTCCTTCCTACAGTATTTCCATGTGTCAACCAGCTAGTGTGCCACGCCCAGGATCAACGACTTCGTGATGCCCTTGGCGACTGGTTACATAGAGTTGGCACTATGATGAAATTCATTGACGACAAAAAAACAAAAAATGTAGATAAATAATTGTTTAAAGTTTTTTTTGAAGGGTAAATATTCCAGCATGAAAATTATGTTCTTAATTTAGGAGGAGGATCAAGAGTGCATGTCCTACAAGTTTAAGAAATCTGTAATCATAGAACCTGATGCATTCATTCATCAAACCAATGCTTCGAGCAAGTTAAAAGTGTTGTAATGGTGGGATTTGAGAAAAAAATCATCTGGAAGTAAAATTTTTGCATCTCAGCAAAATTTTTGTCCATTGTCAGAAGAGAGAATCATAAGATTGCTTCTAAAGTTAATTTAGGTGGGTTGTGGAAAATCACGTCATAGAATAAGTCTTTCATATCAGCAAAGCTGTAGTAGAGTGTGTTTTAAAAATGATGTAAAAGCTTTTTTCACTTTATCTAAGACCTCCCAATTTGTACCCATAGATCAATAGCTGCTTTCATCATTGCTTTAAATATAGATCCTGATTAAGAATTTAGAAGCAAATTATTTATTTTTTGGGTAGCTTTTATATAGATCTCAGATTTTTCTTAATTTAAGATTCCCATAGTGCCAATGACCATAAACAGCAACATGTGTATAATCTATGTATAGACATAGTGATGTCACTAGCTACTTTAGTTTTAATGCTTTTTTAAATGCATTTAGCTTGAGTTATTGTTCAGTTGAGGTTGTTTAATTTATGATTATTTGATCATAAGTATTGTAGGTATATTATAAATTTTAAGTGTATATAATAATTAGGACAGTCTGTATTTGTTATTTTATTTCCAACTTCTGATTCTAAGGAATGTAAGATTGTATGATACATATATTAGATAAATATTACCTGTATGCCCAGTAATAAATGGAGAGCAGCTTGAATTCCATAGTGTGCATCCATCATAAAACTTATTTACTTACTTATCTAGTATTTGTATTTTTTTTTCAAATTGGGTCTTTCTATAATACGGTTATCTACCCCTTAGATGGGTATCTGACGTAGAATCATGGTGCTGTAAAGCATTTCTATTGAAATATGTGAATTGATGGAAATCAAAGGACAAAAGGGATGCTACCTTGGTGAATGGTTTGGCGTCAGTTACCTACCCAAGAGGAAGTAACTTGTACATCTATTACAAATATCATCAATTCACACAGTCCAGTGATAAGACAATAAACACAGGGGTCTGAAAGCAATATATTTTCATGCAGCCATCCTCATCGTCTAAGAATGATCCATTGTTGAAAACCCACACTTCAACTGTGGAGCAACTGAGTATGGGTTTCCAACAAAGTTAAGTTGCCCTTTGATGAATATCAGCTTTTAAGATTTTTTTTTTTTTTGGATTGAAATGTGTGTGAGATGCTCTTTATTAATTATTCTGCTATATGCCAAGACAATGGTTGACATGTCATAAAAGTGCATAAAATAGAAGATAAATGAGTTTCCTATATACATATTCCTCAAGAGTTACATCCCCTTGATGTTTCAAATGTGCTTTGTCACTAATGGATCTATAAATATGCTTTTGTTGTATTATTATTATCAAGAAAGAGCATGGGCTTGTTCCAAGGGTGAAAGTATGGATAAATTCATACTTAGTTGTTGACTTGTATTTGCTGCAAGATACATATTCTGTTAGATCTTAATGGATAAAATATTATAGATATATATTATATTCATGTATATTATTATATTATGTTAATTAGTAAAGCCAAATGGCTTCAGCAAGCCACTATATACCTCTAGTATCTTGTGTTGAATTCCATGTTGTGTATGTATATTTAACATGACCAGAGAGAATTGGGTTGAATTCCATATTGTGTGTGTAACACCAAGCATAATCAAAGCATTCCATTAAGTTGTGATATACAACACTGTTTGTTGTCAAAGAGTTTAAGAATTCCAAAGTCTTATATGTGCAATACAAAATTAACATAGTCCAGTATGATTATTTATATTGTGTATTTTATTTAATTTGTATATATATATTTGTTGAAGATCTGTTTCCTCATATGAACCATGGTAGATTTAGATTTTCATCTACACATTAAAATGTCATTTTACTACTGAAATATATCAACTGTTAAGGTTTTCTATTGAACCGTAATGGTCAAGAATTTAAGAGGAATCTCTTTTGAACTTACGAAAATCTTTGTAAGAGTTATCTTTCTTGTCAAAGTGATGGTCCTCTCAAATTAATATATTTTTCCATTTCATCTGTACAATTGACACTTCAGTTTTATGCTCAAAATATCATTTAATCAGATGACGTCGCAATACTTGATACCTTGTTTATACCTTGGACAAACATTAAAATGTATTGTGATGAAACTAATTGACAAATATTCCTCTAAAGCAAGTCAGTAAATTATTTTCTTTTATATGTGTGCAACATTGAAGAGGGGGGGGGTTCAGAGACTCACATCTATATTTACAATGAAATACTAATATCTGGACTCCTGCCGGTAATTAGTCTTGAATTGAACAGTTGATATGTGTTCTTTTATCTTAATTTGTTAATATTTGAGAGCATACAGTTACAGTGTTATTATTTGTCCGTATTACCTGTATTTACCTGTATTTACATTCAGGCATAATTTTATTTCAAATTCTGACATTCCTTATTGATTTTTTAAAAATTACTTTTACATGTACAGGTATATCATTTTTCATATAATGTAGTCTTTTTTGTGACATCTCCAACAACTTTTAGATCCACATATGATCTCAAATTCAATGCCTGCATTTCACAATGCGAAGAATATAAATATTGTATTTTATATTTATAAACTTAAGTACAAAAAATCCTACCCAAAGGTTAAGAATTTGCTTCACACAGTATCATTTTTGTGGTTGTTTTTTTCACATTAGATTGAAAACTTATGAAAAACTCTCTCTGACATTTCTTGAATGTTGTTAACATTTTGCTGATATGTATGTGGTGTAGGGGACAAGGGAATTGTTATGCTTAGATTAAATCATTGTCCATCTGCTGAATTGTTGTTTAGCTTTTCAGTTAGTGAGGTTTAGTTTTAAATGGCTTGCACAAGCAGTGCTAATTCAAATTTGATTTGTTTTCAGGAGAAATATATCATTAAATTCTACACATAGGCGTGTTAAAAACCTGGGAAGTTTCAATTTAAAAAGATGTGTGAAATCTTTTTTCTGTTGATTATGGACACAACTACTGTCATTATAAAATTTCAATCAGAATTAGCACAGTTATATTGCATGTTGTAGTAATGATGGGTTAAGAGGTGAAGTACTGGGATCATTCTAGAATTTTATGTTTTCTTTTAGGACTGAAATTGGAATCTGTGGGGAGATCACAAAGCTTTTATTATCTGAAATCCTGTGTGGCTGTCTCATTTAATGGTCAAGTATTCTGTTAAATTGTCATAAGCTATTTTTATGGATAATCTCTTCTACTTTTAAAAATTATGTATCTAGAGTTGGCATTATAACACTTGTTACCTGACATTGCTTCCATTACCAAGTTTACTCATAGATTGATCATTTTACTTCATATATATGGCAGATAGTATTGCATTTATACCTTAATGTGCACAATTTAAGTTGGTACAATGTATAAATAATTATTTTATTTATGGTGTTATTGATTTACTCTCATATATAATGCAAAAAAGAATACTTTGTCACTTTTGGGATGGCATTGGAGAAATGTTTACAATATTTGTCTGCTTTACTCTAAGTTGATATCTGGAAATTTAACATTTCAATTCATGTCATAAATGGTTTACTTACCATTAGAGAAAGAAGTAAGTAATTATTTAAATGTGTTTAAATGTTGTAATATATACCTATATTTATGACCTACAACCATGGCAATCTAGTTGCAATATTGTTGATTATTTGTGACTTTACATGTAAATGTATGGAAAGGAAGTTAAGTATTTTCTTGTTAATAAAAGCATGTATGGTGGACTTCTGGTGTTATTTAGTAATAACCCCTTCTTCTTACATATACTCTTTGAGATACTGAACTGAAATTTATTATTCATTTTTATCACCAACAACTCATAAACTTTTGTCGCTACTTTCGCCAAAGTTAGGCTATTTTCCTTCAAATGATAAGTGAAAATGGGTTGTCCTGCTTTGCAAAGAGTTCTAGTTTTGTGAGGGTTGTGTTTGTGCTTGTGGGTTTTTTTTTTTCGTTTGTATTTGGCTTAGGTTTGGAGGGTGTTGTGTTAGAAACCAGCCAGATTGTCGTTGGTTTTTTGCCTGTTCAGACAAGACGTTTACGTCTGAGGCTAAGGTCCCATGTAAAACTTGTGAAGTTTATAGAGCGTTAGGCATGAATGGTCAGAAAATACGTGAATTACATTTAATTTGAGGTGGGTAGATATTAATGAATGTTTTAAAATCCATTCTGTCCAGTAGCACCAGGGACGTACATATTTAAAAGGATTGGCTGCTAACCCAACCCACCCTTTAGTACAGCGTCGATCTCTGTATCGGGGACGTATATATGTAATAAATGAATACGTCCTTAATAGTGTCTACCCTCCAAAAATCTACCAATTGATTCTACGGCTGAATATTATGTTGTATCCATTTTCCTTTATAAAGACATTCAAGTCGTTAAATCTCCACGCGACCTTTAATTGATTCCATTTACTACCTTTGTCTTTTTCTAACTTTAAATTTTTGTTATTTAAAGTGAGCACATGAATAGTCATGTGTTCACTTTAAATAACAAAAATTTAAAGTTAGAAAAAGACACTTTTATACACCTTCATTAATACTGAAATAGTTTAATCTCGTCGAAGTACCCGCATCCCAGCATTCATTTTCTATAATAAGAGCTTGTGAAATGTTACCTCTAGAGGCGACTCCGGCCTCAATAGATGCGATTTATACGTTGAAGAATGACTTATCTTGTATGTATAGCTCTAAGCAAGCATGTAGGAGAGAATTATTCTACTTAATTCCTACAGATAACCAGGGTAGTATTTATCTCTTGACGAAAGTGTTGCTTTAAGACACTGGGGTTACAAATCACTGCCGTTTGTGTATTGTAGATAACTCTAGCATTTATTCTGGAGCTCTTACACGACCCAAGTGTGTAATTATCACCCCTTGTATAGCGTGAAAACCCAGTCGTTGCCCTCACAAGTGGACATTAACGAGGGCTTGTCGCCGTGGAACATTGTATTTTATGTCCAACATCACAGACTTTCATACAGACTCCGTCTACAAATATCTCCTTTCTAGAAGTATGTACACGTGCTGTACTTTGGATGGTCTTTAGAAATGTTTCTATTACTTTGTATCCGACAAATGTTTCAGCTATAGCATAGATAAATGACTAAATGGTTAACATGAAAATGCCACCTATATTAATAATATCGTATGGAGCGAAAGAGGCCAGTCCAAAAATTGTTGTGTTGTTGACAAGGACTTATAATCAACTTGTTTATAAGTCCTTGTTGATCTAAATTTGAAATTACAGTCATGTAATATATGTCCCTTTTGGATTACTATCTTCTCCCTCTCCCCCCCCCCCTTTTCTTTCTTTTTCCTCAGAATATTTACAAAAACTTGCCAACTCCCCTCTGTGAGAGAGTCGTAAGTCGAAACCAGATTGATTACTTGAAACGGTGGGTGGTTTGTATATAATTGTGGTTAGTGTGAAAGCAAAGTCTGCAGATGATCAATGAATAAACACAGAATCAATATGTAGAACTCTAGCATTAACCGGACAGGTATTCATACTACATACTTAAATCTTGTTTCTATCGGTGTAAATTTGTCACCAGACTTCTGTGACACCTTTCAGTACACACTTCTCTGACACCTTTCAGTACACACTTCTGGATTCGTTACCACAACTACTACAGAAAGCAGTTTCATATACAGAGGGGCACCAAGATCAGAGAAATATTCTTATCATTTTGTCTCTACTATGTTTGCGGTATCTTATTCCTGGCAAAATACAGCTTCTTCAGGTGGTCATCTGGATCATTTACTAGAATGAAACCTATTTCTTCCTTAATTTTATCTTTCTATCACCAAATGTGTGTTAAACTACAATTCCCAAAAAGAAGCCCCTCCAATATGAACCATGAGGCCAGTCACTATATCGAAATTTTGTTAACCTTCTCCCCCCCCCCCCTTTTTTTTTATTTTGCCTTTCAATACACCAGATTTTATCGATTATTCCCACACGGATAATAGCTGTCATTTCACGCCACGACTCAAATCGATTAATCTTCAAAATAAGCATTTTGTCTTCTATATCTTTGTACAAGATGACAGAGATTATGTCGCATTTTCTGTTACCTATGTTTATTCCACACCGATGAAATCATCTGCTTATGTATATTGTATTTATGTATATTTACATCTGTAGCCGCTTTTCACAGCTTGTCATAAACGAATTTTATTGCAAATGAACAAAACATCTCACGGTAATTGACTGCAGAGAAGATGTCTGCATTTTATTTATAATCTTGGCTAACATAATATCAATCTGTGTCAAAAGTATTTACGTCCAATGTTGTTCGAGAAGAACGCGTCAAAGTTGAATGTTTTGCATGATGTCCACATGGTGTCAACTGTATCTATCCGAAGTGGTACCACGTGATGAGTCGTGCGTGGTCGTGAGACCGGAACTGACTTCTGGAAAATGCACGTTTTCCGTCCAGAATTCATGGTACTGACTAAGTTTTCCAGCATCGATCATTCGATCTATATCGGCGTCCGCGATAGCGGCTTCCATCTCCTCCGTCGGCTGATATTCCCATAGTCGTAAAATTGGTTTCTCTGCGGTGAGATGAAGCGTCAACAAACACAGGCGCAAAATATTCGCCCCTGCCAGGCCGTTTTGTACAATTAGCGATTTACAGAAACATAGTTCAGCGAGATCCAGAGGACGCGGTGTGTCCATTCCTGTTACCTTGACAATGACGCCATACATATATCCATCTTTCTGACATAATGCGTCAACCTGTCCACTTAGCACGCGCACAAAATTTGAAACTTTCACGTGACCTGTGAGGCGTATAGCGACGGCGTCAAATGAATCAAACCAGCTTGTAATTTTGCGTTCAAACAGTCGACACAAATGATCACAAAAGTTTGCCTCTTCTTCAATTTTCCCATTGATCTGACAGAAAGGATCAGATGCTCCATTTCTGCGAAACAACATCATCATAGTTTCATGAAACTGTCGACCTTGTTCTTCACGTGGTATATTCAACAGAAAATCTTGATACTTAAATCGAATTTTTTCGTGTTTTTGTAAGTCTAACCGACAAGCCTCCTTTCTAACAAGGAAATTATCCCATTTACCGCGTCTTGCAGGATTGTATGTACAACACACCATGTCCTCCCCCAAGCACTCCACTGTCATGAAGATCTTCATTGTACCAAAGTCATACACTCTGGATAACTTTTCCAGTCGTCGCTTTAGCTCATCTTCATATCGTAGTAGTTTTGACGATGTTACGGACATTTTTAATGTCTTTCTGTTCCGTTCTGAATATCAAATGCTCCTCACAATAATTTCCAAGGAATATATTCTTTTTTCAAATATTCATGAAAGTAAAAGATCAATATACGAAAGAATGAACTTATGCAAAATTATTCATGTACTTTTTTTTCCGAACTTGACATCCAATTCAAATAAACAAGTATATCCGCTTCACTTTCTGTTTATGGCTTCAAAACGCTGAAAGCATTTCAGACTAACACGACCAGTCCAGAAAAATACGAATATGAATATACATTTTTCTTCCAATAAAGGCATTAATTCTATGAGTGAATTAAATTCCCTCGCCACAAATATACAGTGTAACATACACGGAAATCGGACATGTACAGTTCAATCGTGTGTATATGCACGTAAATTAGCATTCAAATCAATGACGTGGTACAACAGAAAAACAATACCGTCTTTCACAATGGTCAGCCCTGACCATTCATCCACCTCACGATTCATGGACACCGGGAAGTCCTCGATGAAAAGAAGTAATGTGAATCATTGCAGTATGTTAATTTCTGAGTGTATATCGACCAGGTATAGATATAGTCCAGGTGAACGGGATTGACTGAAATCTTGATATCTGTGTCTGTACTGCGACATGCCCAAGCATTGATTCCGATTTCTTTTATGCAAAGTTTGCCACTGGTTAGTGGGTAAACATAATGTGTTTTGGAATTTAAACCGACACGAACGGTTTTGGTTTTTGGCATTGGTATTTAAATCTGTTGAAATAGATTGCTTTCGTAGACGTACATATTATCAATGTTATATATTGAACAATGTATTGCGTTGAATTATTGAAATTTGATTATTTACTTTGGAAATAATTTTTGTCCGGATAAAACCCGGGGTATTCTCATACAATGTATTCTCATACATTATATACAAATAACATATTACTTAATCATTATTCTCAATAAATCTGCATATCTGTGAATACAAACTCTTTAAACTCTCAATCAGTTCACTTAATATTACGAAGTAGCACATACATATATTTGATTTATTATACAGAGTATTCACCTTTCAATACCTTTATACTTTGGCAATTATAGCTTATTGCATAAAAAAAATTAAATTCAATATACATAAAACTGTATATTTAATCATATTCTACGTAAGAAATTTCAATTTCAAAATTCACATTTTAGTCATCCTTATATATAAGTTATATACATACCAGTTTATGTGTAAATACAAACAAAATTGATTTTTAAAAAAGCTTACATGTACATATGTAACCTCAGAAGCGGTGGTACCATTTTGATAGGAGGAAGAAAATAGACACTCCGAGGGGCTCTTGAATCAATATACCATGTCATTTACTTGGTGAATAAAATAGTCCACAAAGTTGTTTTGAATTTACTTCCCAGACTCCCGAATATATGTCCTTTGATTTTATTACAATTCTTTTTTTCTTATATCTTAAAAATATCTTTAAAAATATAATTTTTTTCTTATCCCTTAATAGCGAGTCGAAACAAAACTTTCCCATATGCTATGTATGACTACACAATATAGAATATGTCAGCATATTAATCAGCGACCGTTAATGTATATGAATCACTGATGCATTAATTGCCTTTTTACTATACATATAATGTTCTACCAAACCATTCCTATCGTAAGTCTTATTTTATTATTAATTAGATCATGTAATATTAAAACAGTGCAAATTACAAATATCAACACGAAGGCCTACATTCCAAGCATATTTTATAAAATGATATCTAGCTCTCGCTTTTCTTTAATTCTATGGGATGTCGACTACATAATTTACCGCGGGGAGAAGGGGGTATTTTAAATGATGGGCGGAAATATTTGTTTCTTGGAGCTATATTTTTTTCTCGAATACAAAAGGAAAACTGCGAAAAGACAATCTATGTAACTTCACATTTTTATTCTTTTATTCGCAGCAAAAAATTAAAGTAAAAAAAAAAGATTGAACAATCAAATGCGTCCAGTGTATAGACGAGAAATTTAAATCAATAAAACATTCTGTATGTCTACATTTCTGAGATCCCTACATCTATTTATAGTTGGTAATTTTGTTCTCGGCGCCTGAAATCTGCTTATATTCACTCCTAGGATGTACACCGATTGAGAGAAGCATTCTAGATGAAAACCCCCTATAGACCAAATGTACTCCGATTGAGAGAAGCATTCTGGAATGAAAACCCCCTATAATCCAAATGTACACCGATTGAGAGAAGCATTCTGGAATGAAAACTCCCTATAGTCCAAATGTACACCGATTAAGAGAAGCATTCTAGAATGAAAACCCCCTATAGTCCAAATGCACACCGATTAAGAGAAGCATTCTAGAATGAAAAACCCCTATAGTCCAAATGTACACCAATTAAAAGAAGCATTCTAGCATGAAAACCCCCTATAGTCCAAATGTACACCGATTAAGAGAAGCATTCTAGAATGAAAACCCCCTATAGTCCAAATGCACACCAATTGAGAGAAGCATTCTAGAATGAAAACCCCCTATAGTCCAAATGCACACCGATTAAGAGAAGCATTCTAGAATGAAAAACCCCTATAGTCCAAATGTACACCGATTAAGAGAAGCATTCTAGAATGAAAACCCCCTATAGTCCAAATGCACACCGATTAAGAGAAGCATTCTAGAATGAAAACCCCCTATAGTCCAAATGCACACCGATTAAGAGAAGCATTCTAGAATGAAAACCCCCTATAGTCCAAATGTACACCGATTGAGAGAAGCATTCTAGAATGAAAACCCCCTATAGTCCAAATGTACACCGATTGAGAGAAGCATTCTAGAATGAAAACCCCCTATAGTCCAAATGTACACCGATTGAGAGAAGCATTCTAGAATGAAAACCCCCTATAGTCCACAGCTTGATTATTTAGAAGATATCAAAGCATGATATGCTTAAATGTATTATGTAGCAATTTCTTAACTTATACCAAACATGAGAAGGCAACAGGCAATGTGGGATGAGAAGTACCCATGAAATATTTACATTGCATTAAGTGCAGAATTTTAGAGGACAGAAGACAGCTATTTCGATCTTCTCGTACTTCATTTGTACTTGTATAAAAAGAGGGAATATGGCCAGATTAGGTTCTTCCAACGAAGTCAATAATGTCTCTATATATCGATAATGTAGACACAATTTGCGTATTTTGAAATATTTGGAGCATGACAACACCCAACACAGTTAATATTAATGTTATATATCTAAATAGGTTTCATTAGCAGTATAATTAAGTTGGAGTTACCTCCCGTTGTCGGCCATGTTTGTGGTCAAGCTGGTGTTTCTGCCTCGTGTTTATACTACATGTATTTTCAATAAATTATTTTAGAAAAAATTCTTCTGAAACGTTTTACATTGATTAATATCTCAAGAACTTCCATAAGTTTTGCAAAAACACAAGAAGTAGGAAAAATCTTCGACATGATTTTGTTGATTGATGAACAAACATTTAGTCATAAACCTCAAATATGGCAGACAAATTGTCAGAAGGGATGTAACTTCAATGAAATCCAATGTTAATTAAGTGATTTTTATTGTTAATCAACGAATATCAACTGATTTTTATTTATATGTTAAGTAAGAGTGCAACGTTTTTCAGTCGGCAGTGTATCTTATTCCCACTGAACACTTGTATCTATACCATTAATTAACCAGTATGATAAAGGTATTGAATTAATTCCTAGCTAAAATCATACGACTTCATTGTATTGTTTATTGGTCGTAACCAATATAGCGCTCGTATATCATAATACAATATGATATATGATAAATTTATAAATAAGTCAGCTGAAAGAATATACGATATAATGTAGAGATCTTTTACAATTAATCAGCAGAAGAAATACATCTACACGAGATGTTTTCCAACAATAAAAGAATTCCGACGTGATAATATCTTTTCAAAACATTTTTCTTTTGTTCTAAGATAACAATAATGGGGACAAACAGATATAAAGTGAAGCTCGTGTTCTAAATACGTACTACACAGATGACATTTAAATCTTTCTACAAGATCCCTCTTATATTCTTAGCAACTATAAGGGAATTCATGGTAATATATATACTAGATTTTCACAACGTTAATTATCCAATAGATATAATAAAACACAAAACAGACAATACATTTTCTACGCTTTTTACCCAGCTTTTATATAATAAGGCTTATGTAATCGTTCATTGAACATAAAGTCATAACTCATAACTTGATTTCACAATACAATTATCACTAGAAACAAATTTCATCCAATATTTCAAAATTCGAAATAAACAAACACATCCTACAGGTATTTCAAAAATATTCATTTTCTTTCTGAAAACCAACCATATCCTTGACTTTAATGCAATAAAAAGAGCGACAACTCTGGCAATTCAATGGGCGCATTGTCGTTACATGTGACTCAAAAAATCATTTCTATAACGAAAATAGGAGTAGTGAGATTACTGAGATTATCTCCTTTTGTAAAACACCGAAATTATACACAAAGAAATAAAACAAAAATTCAAAGTGCTATATAAGGAGCACAGTATTCTTGATGTTTTATCTCTTAGACCGAGCGAGAAAATTGTGTTCCACATCGTCACCGCATCTACCGTATCAAATGCATATTTGTAATCAATAAAGCAACAGTACAACCTTTATCTGTTCTCGAGATACTTGTTACAATTTGTGAGACGAAAATTGAGTCGGTGGTAAAATGGATGGTCTAAAACTTAATTAGGCATCTGTTTAAACATCAATACTCTCTGCCCAGTTCACATTGATTGATTGATTAATTGATTGATTGATTGATTGATTGATTGATTGTTTTACGTCACTTCTTGGTTATTTTAAGTATATGGTGAAGGCATCTGCCTGATGCATAGCAAAGAAAGTTATACCTTTGCAATGGACCCGTCCGAAGTAGTGAGCCACATCTAACGTGACCTTGGTTTTATTGCCTCGTCCGATAGAAAGAACACCAGTATGCCCACGGCGGGAGTCTCACCCGGGATTTCTCGGTCACAAACCGAGCATCTCATCCACTAAACCACACCGATTTCGACCCTTTTTAATTACATAACATCAAAGGAGTGTTAGAAAATGGTGCACGTCGTAAGTAGCTACATTTTCCTCTTTTATTCCTATAACATCCCCCTCTCGACCCCACTCTTTTTTTGTCAAATCGAAAAATTAAGTAACCAATCTCTGGAACGCATGGAAGCAATAGCGGAATCCAGACTGAATGTACCGTAAGTCAAGCGCTTACCCACTGAGCCAATTCTGCCACTCTGCAGAAACATTTCCGCCATGTTAAAAGTAAACGCGTATATAT
The DNA here is from genome assembly GCA_035048485.1 of Pteria penguin. Lineage (NCBI taxonomy): Eukaryota > Metazoa > Mollusca > Bivalvia > Pterioida > Pteriidae > Pteria > Pteria penguin. The sequence goes on along the minus strand of CM068581.1, from coordinate 72,403,965 downwards.
ATATATATATATATATATATATATATATATATATATATATATATATATATATATATATATATATATATATATATATATATATATATATATATATATTTTTTTTTTTTTTTTATTTATTTATTTTAGTGTCGTTTGTCGCTTTCTTGTGCTTTTATATTTGACCTCTTTTATTCTTTAGCGACTTGCATGACCCACGGTTGACCCGACATTTTTGAATAGTGAACGTTGTTGTTATATTTCCTACTTGTGCTTTTATATATATACGTTTCTGTATATACATGTACATGTAAAAAGGTTTTAGTCATACAACAAATCCATCATTACTAAGATTCACGGGTTGCGCCACTATATTTAAGAGGTTGGTTACCTCCTGCTTACATGTTGCGAAATAACTGAAAAATTGTTGAAAGCGACGTAAAACACCAATCAACCAACAAACCATCAAATTGGTACAATTAAGACTTTTAATAAAATATCCGAAAAAAGAAAATAACAATAATTTATTTTATACCTGGCATATGTTTTGGACAATTGATGCAAAAGCGGTATACAAATATCTTTTGTTTATAAAATATCCATTAATAGCAGCATATAGGTCACTACCAATTCTTCATTTTTCAACAACATCCCCGATTTCGTTCATAGAAATCCATTCTAACTCCGAGGATAAAACATATATAGAACTAATGCTACACTATGGTTCGAAACTTGTTTGGCTGGCAGTTAAAACGTTTAAAGTCTGCACTTGTTTTGGTTTGGCGCCGCCGTCAGATAAAACATTTTAAGCGGATTAGTGCAAAATAAACGTAATACGTACTACAACATCGCAGTTAAAAACATCAGACTGTGATCTCGACTCAGATTGCTCAGTTCTTACAGCATCCACACGGTAGGCGGAGGGTTCTGGGTTCAAATCCCAGTATGGTCACATATGTCTCATTCTACCTGTCCCAGAATTGAGGGTTCCACTAATTCTCATCAGATCAGTGGCGTAGCTACCATTACGCCAAATACGCACGTGCGTACACATCATTTTGTGTAAAATATAGTGTCTCATGAGAGAGAGAGAGAGAGAGAGAGAGAGAGAGAGAGAGAGAGAGAGAGGTGGTCGTTTTCCTTTCCAGATTGATGGGACAGTTTTAATTCGACGTAATATGTTATTTTTAAAATGCTTATTCTGTGTACTGTTTGAATGATGCTCTTTCTTTTCCAAAATAAAAAAAAAAAACACATATGCCGTCTATCAATATGTACCATCAGATATGACGCATGATATACCATTCTGTATTACATTTATTTGTATTTCAAAGTTGGTGTATACTTGAAAGATGCTCATATTTTGAACATTTCTTTGTACGCGCCCGTGTGTCACATGACAGGTGGACTTGGATTTGTGAGGTTTTGGAGAAACATCGGTTTGGAGGGGGAGGATTGTGGTAGTCTGGGGGCATCGGTTCAGATAACATCTGCACCGTAAGTGGAAGGTTCTTGTCTCTAATCCCAATCATTAGAACTGACATTACGGACGATAACTCTAGCGGTCTTATGCTATTAAAAGTATCCAGCGTGTGTTCGTCGTACACCCACTTCACCTTGTTATCGCTGAAATATATGTGTTTCTCCACCAATCTATTTATATTAATTTATTTTATTTAACTCTGATCATACCTGACTTTAAATTTTCTATTAGTTTTATTTGTGGAAATATAACTATTTATCTTTTTACCCGTGTATAGAGAGATAACTATACATGTATATTCTTTTTACCCGTGTATAGAGAGATAACTATACATGTATATTCTTTTTACCCGTGTATAGAGAGATAATTATACATGTATATTCTTTTTACCCGTGCATACATGTCTCTAAATTTGTAAGAACTCAATCGTTTTAATTTCATCGATTGCGGAGCTTTGTTACAGCATTATTGTCTGAATAGCTCTCTCTCTCTCTCTCTCTCTCTCTCTCTCTCACACACACACACACACACACACACACACACAGACACCTATACACACACACACACACACATTACCACAAGAAAAACTCTTTATATTAACGTTTATCCCCTTTTCACTAACTAGTAATATGGCGACCAGTAAGTGGCAGTAGGATAAACCAAAAGACCTAAGTAAATCTCTAATGTCCGGCGTCACCCATACGCTCTTCTCAGTTACCAGAACAGTGATTCGAACGCGTCTCGTCGTGAAAGAGAGGCTGGAATGCTCTCTTCTCAGCAGCGATTAGACTGAATCTACTAGATGACAGAATTAAAAAAGGACATAAATCTCAGGCTCCTGGTTCGAATCTAAACATGGACTGATAATTTCATTTTTTATGGAATCCGCATGGCTCGGTCAGTAGCTTGCTTGTCTCGGTGTCGGGAGGTTCCGATAGCGCACTTGGCTAGAGAGGTTTTGGTTTTGAACACCATCGACAACGCGTCGGTGTATTGGTTTGCCTTTCGAATGAGATGATATAAATGAGGCCCAATGTAACCTTACACGTCTGCATGTAAATGATTCCTCTATGGTCCGGGTGGGTCTGTAACAAAGGTAGAAAATACTCTCTAATACATCAGTCTGATCAGAGACATAAATATCTATGTCTCTGGTCTGATGTCGCTCTATCAGTGAAAAACTCGTGGCTTCACAAAACAATAAACAAACAAAATATTTTTGTGGAAAAGCATAGTTTCGACCAATGGTCTATGTTATAGTAGAAATCTTGTTGTATCGGGTCGTGTTTAGTGGATGTTGTTATTTTCTTAGACTGGTGCCGCCACAATACAACTCAAGTATAGTACTGTCACTTAAAATAAAGAAACAAGACTGTTTTGATCATTTGATCACCATGTTTTGATAAAACTATATACATTCTCTCTTCCACACATTAAACCAGTATTGTGCTTATTTTATGGCTATGATTTTGATCGAATGGTATTATTGGTCAAGACAAATGGGAGGGTTGCCAGTATATCTGTCAAAAGTCAATGAATTTCTCGGGATATTACAATCCCCCTCCTAAAAACTGAAATGATTTAACCAAGAAAAAAAAAAATCAAACTAAACACATCATTAAAATACCATTTGTTCAATCTTTAAGAAATACTTTATTGTATTCAAAAAGGTTCCTCCGAAACATTATATACAAAATATTTTTTGTAATAGATGAAAGTATCTCTTCAACAGCCTTTTAATGATATTTTCATAATAGATAATGTCAGGGACGTATATAACACATATGTGTTATATACGTCTCTGATAATGTATTTTTAATAGGCTATAAATAATATCAATGTTATTTTCATTGAGGAAGAGGGAAGCTCCATAATAAGTGCAGTAAATATAAGATCATTTAAGTTAAAGTTATCCGGCCCTCGAGCTGTGTATTCACCACAGGAAAGGTTTGTGAAATCATCACCTTAAGTCTTATCTAAAAACCGCTACCTTTTCGATCCCTTGTGATAACGCTCGAGATTTGACCCTTTACTTTTATGTTTTACCTGGCTGTTCTATTCACCGCTTTAACCCCGCGTATTAGTACAGGTAAATTTTATCAATTTGATAAATCAAAAATTCCTTCGTTTCGACGAAAATTTGTATAGATTAGGAGCTGTCCAGAAAAGAATTATAGGTCCCTAGTCGCCGATAGAGAGGCATATTGATTATCAATAGTACAGAAATAATAAAACAAGGGACATTATAATCACGGGGGAGGGTAACTCAATAGCTGTTCTCAGCCCCAAAACAATTGTCGAAACATGGCGAAATGTTCAAACAGGTGAAGTTTTAGTCGGTGTCAGTGATTTTAGTGTTAAAGGATGTAAAAGTTGGATTTACTTTTTATATTTTCGCCATGCCTTTGGGAGAGCGGATTATTCAACCGAGGGATCTGGGAACCCCCCGAATTAAGGTCCACCCAGTGGATACCACAACCTGCGCTGCCAATGCCCTAGTAGGGGTACTGCAGCAGCTAGCCAGTCTGGTCAGACATGCTGATGATATATTTTGTGATATCACAGAAGAGTGCCAGAAAGTGTTTGACAGATCGGACAGTATCGGTGGAAGACTGCAGCGCCTGGAGGAGTATGTCCGAAACTTGGATGCAAAGGCTGTTCAAATTCGTAAGTCATACCTTAATCACGTTTGGGGAATTCCCGCTTCTTGATCGTTAAAAAAATCAATATCACAATGATTAAAATTCGAATTCAAACTGAAAAAGGAGGGAATAGTAAAATCATTTCTCAATTGCCTCTAATATCGTGTTAATGTATCAGATAGTTAAAAAAGATCTTGTACGTTTGTGACTTTAAATAGCTTTATTGTAATACTAGTACTATTTCAAAAGGAATAAAATTTAAAAAAAAAATACACAAAAAGTAAACTTCTCATATTTCACATTTGAATTTCCTTCGTGAAAGAGTCATAATACCATCAAATTAAACACTCGATATGCACCCAATTTGCAGACATATTAATTGTAATTAAAAAAAAACACTAAATGAAAGACTGAGGAATGAACTGATATTGTAGTACAAATTCCAGACAATATGTGAACGCTCAATGAACACTCAAATAGTTCACTACCTTCGGGACACGTATTGCACAAATACAAACATAAAATTTCACTTAAAACACCTACGTATTTAACGGAATTTCAGTAGGTAAAAGGTGACGAAATGATAAACCTATCAATGCAGGTAATGTCTATATCAGTACGTAATCCCACGAATAAGTGTCCTGGTATACTGCAACTTTGGTCCAGTTTTCCCACGCTAGATTGTCTATTTGGGGAAATGATATAAACATGTGTATAAAATAAAGTGACGTTTAAACGTGAATTGTTTGGCAGGTATAAAGTTAAAATCTTTATTTTAAACCATGGGCTAATTCTTGTTCTTCCATTAATTTTCTGTCTGGGATTTGGAAATTATTTTTTTAATTTTCAAATTAAAATTCTAAAAGTGAAGAACGAAATACACATAGTCGTTTATCTTTAAACAAACTACAAATGTATACTTTGCATTTTAAATATTGTAAACGTATTTTCATATCAGTGTAAAAGCTGAGATGTGTTAAAAACACATCCCCATACTTCGCATACGCACACACGTTGCCTTTTGTACTGAGAAATAAAATTGTAAGTTTTTTTATTTTATTTTATTGATTTTTTTTTCTTTTCTTTTTTTTTGTAAAACGTGCAAACATAAAATAATTTTGTATTTAGTTCAGAAAGTCTGTAAACCATCCGGTAATATATAGATAATTAGTATTTAGTCATGTCTATTAACACAAAGGTAAGAACACCTGTCAACTGCCCAGGTGATAAATCAAGACTGACCAACACGTTGTATGTCAAGCAAACTTTTCCAAACGATCAATGAATCAGGAAATGACACCAGCTGCGGATCCAAAATCTAAACAACATTAATGAACTAGTAATTGACCAAGAGCAAGAATACCAGTAGAGATAACAAAGGGGAAGCAAAAGAATTATATACATGTGCATGTAGCCATTGTCATAGGAGAAAAAGATCGGACAGCGTCATAAATTTGAAATTTAACAGTGAAAACATAGCATTTTCATTTAGGTTTAGGTATTTTTCTTATATACTTGTAAACAGGTAACACAATTAATTGACCTTTTGTTAACCGTTTATTGCTCTAATTCTTTCTAGGAAAAAGTGGAATACTGCAGATTTGTACGAATTTGCATCGGAAGGAACTGTTAATAAATTTGCTTTTGAAACTTGAAAGTAACTAAATAATTCATGTTACATTAAATTGGACCGAACGCCTCTGTATTTGGCAAAAATTTGATAATTTTTGTAGAGGAAATTTCGAATTATATCATTTTCACACCATTTAAGGATAGTAATTTTTACTTCTATGTTCTTGTACGGTCGAAAAAAAAAAAGACCCAGAAAAACGTCATTTTTGGTCACGTTCGAACGTGGACCCCTTTTTTCTTGGAAAAACAATATTGGGCGCCAAATTGGTGTAACCTCTTAAAAATTTGCTGGATTCCTCCTCCACAGTTACATGTATAATTCAAGGCTTTTCAGTTTTGGTATATATTTCATATCGGTTTTAAGATTTTGCTATATTTCCTATAACCTGTGGTCATAGAGGCATATACACCCCCTGGATCCACCTAAGTATCCGAATCTTACCTAAGTACATAATAATAATCGCCACCTGGTCTGGATATATAAACATTTAGCTATTCACTGATAATTCATGCCCACCAGAGGTATGAGATTATGTCCCCTTGTTCACTCTATCTGCATAATACCTCGTCTAGACCATAAATCCATGTAGTAAAATCATTGTTATTAATGGCAGTCCTCATCAAAATAGAAGTGATGGAATCTCACCTGTCCCGACATGGTATGGTAAATTAATTGTAAGAAATCAATCCAACACTTTATGAACCCTGGGGGTCATACTTGTACAATGTACATGTATGTTGATAGTAAAATACACATTAAGACATTATCTTGACTCATGATAATTAATTTGTACAACGTAGTATAACTCATAGGGTACCTGAGTTGATTAAATTATTACCGTAATCATTGGGGGGAACACATGCCATTTCGATTAGAAATTCAGGGAATGAAACACGCCACCCTCTCCTTTGCTATCTCTCTTTAAAAACCCTCCACCGCAACATTTGTTTCCTTTCTTATATACTCATCTGCGTGATTTGGATATGATAGTCAGCACGTGGTCACTGTGGAACCTACACCTTAAGAGGGGAATTCTGGATTATGGTAACTCCATGCATTTTCGTGTTGTTATATGCATCCGGCACCCGCCTTGCAACGCACCCCACAAGGATACATGTGTCGTTTGCTAACTTTAAAGTTCTACCAGTGTTTAAGTGACCTTGTCATGTGGCTCACTTAGAAATTGACAGAATTTTAAAGTTAGCAAACGACATATGTATGCTTCCTTTTATAATCTTTATAGTTCGCCTGGCTCCGTAAAGAAGGCAATTTGATATAATAATGACAAGTTATGGGGAAGTTAATAATATGTTTCTTCATACAAGACCTTTAATCTTGTACCACTAACATAAAAAACAAAAAATTAAAAACACCAGAAATTCCAGAACAGAAATATTTGAAAAGACTAGCATGTATTAAAGTTAACAAAGTTGTGGTTATTGATTGCGTACTGCTGAGTTGAAGTTTTCAGATATGAAAGCACTTTGCAGGTGACCCGATGTACCTGCCTCCCTAGGGGATGCTTCCCGTGTTTGTACTTTGAGGGTGTCTTGACGTACCGGCTCTCTGAATGACTGCAATTTGAAGGTGTTGCGGCGTACCAGGTTATTTCAGGGGTTGCGGTAGGGTACAACATCCTTTTGTGGTATTGGTTTTCGCCGCTTTGGTCAGATTTGAGTTTAATTGCACATATTCATCAAGAAGGCCTGCGTCATTTATCGCTTTTAAACGAGATCGTGAAGTTATAAACAGTTCAAAGAGGTCGTGTATGATTCAACACATTCGTTTCTTAATGCGCTCAGTGATTTTAACTATTTTATTTTTATGGCAGACATGTAGTGAAACACATTTGTGTGACGGAGAAATGCATTATAATGACACGTTGATTGTTGTTCTTTTTCTCTATGGCTTATACTCTCGGATTGGAAGGAGTGATGCGAGATTTACTTCCGAGTTCAAGTGTTGCAGCCTTACGTAACTGTTCGTCACTTTTGTGTGTTTTCCCCTCCCACACATGAGGAAGATTCCTCGTAAGAGAATTAAATGTATGAAAACCTGGTGGCCCGATGTCTTCTGGAATAAACACAATTCAAAATCTTATGGAAACAAAACCACCTTAGACTAGTTCTTTAATATCAAATACATGTACATGTGTATAACGCATAAAATCGATTGGAACAATTACATGAAGTAACATCTGCATGCGCGGATACAGAGGGGGGGGGAGGGGGTTAGGGGGGTCTGGACCCCCCTGGAATCCGAAAATTTTACCAAAAAAAGGTAATCTTTGGGCATTTTTGGGGTTGGACCCCCCTCGTCTAAGAGAAAAATTTACCTTTTTTGGTTGGACCCCCTCTGACAAAAATTCTGGATCCGCACATGATCTGATATATACAAAATCTAATATTAATACTATAACTTATAAAACTTAGTCAAAACATGCAGTTACAAATAAAATGAAAAATTGAGAACAGAGGTGAATCACCATTTATGTAGACGTGAGTTGGATTTATAATGCCCTTTGCCTGGGCATGGAGGTACATTGAGAAATGGACATTCTCCGTTGACTGACGTGTACAAGTCGTCTGCTTCAAGAAGACAGAAGACCCCAAACCTCGAGTACAAGTTTCTTTTGACTGTTTTCTCATGCGTATTTCATTAATAATTGTCGTTTTAGTAACTGTGTAGGGTACAAGGGGAGATGGGGTCGGAAACCCATTCAAAGTTTATTATAATATGAAACAGTTAAAATCATTACTTTTTTCACTTCTAATTCTTATGGTCGCTCACTTTTTATCTAACCATATTCCTAGATCTACCACTGATTTTGACTGAGTCAGTATATGCATCGATTTGATTTGTCCACAGCTTCGTACCTACATTCTGTGCCCCTTTGATAAATGTATATAACTGATAGCTGTTCCCTTTGATAAATGTATATCACGGAGATAGCTGTTCCCTTTGATAGATACATACACTAATCTTACCTGCGCATGTCACTCCACGCATTCTTCTATTATACGCAAATGCACTGTGTTACAGATCGTGCACTGCGATAGAGACATCCCGTGGTTTTACCTGGGTAGGCTATTTATACATACAGGTGCAAAAATCATGAAAATGCTGAATGAAACCCCATCTTATTTAATTTTAATAAAGATTTGTAGACGTGATGAACGAATTGTAGAGTCTTTGATCTTGCACTAGGACAAGCAAAACACAGACGTATGGGATACCTTGGATTACATTTTAATCTTTGTTGTATGTTGTATATGTATATGTGCATTGAATATGTATATGTACATTGTATAGGTATATGTACATTAGATGTGTATAAATGCATGTATATGTGTATTCTGGCCTGAAGATCGTGAGTTCGATTACCACCAATATATATATATATATTTCGATCGATGCCGTGTTGTACAAATAAGAATATACATGTATAGTAAATTCCTGATATTGGTCCCGTATGGCAATAAGAAAAGAAGGATCTCAATAAGATTGGGAAGGATCTATTCCGCAGATATAATAGAAATGTACGTTTTTGTAGATTGAAACTTATTTGATAGGTACATGTAAACTTGTATTGGAAATGATTTATTTACATATTTGGGTAGAAAACATGTGGCGATAAGGTTTGAAATCGATACACGAGCATTTTATACCTAATGAGGTATGCTATAGATAGCAAAGTTACCTGAGTAAGGCAGTGCTTTTTAATATCAACAACCCTAATTTCCCAAGTGTTATGATGTAATTACGTCAGCTTTTTATATAATATATTCGGTTAATAAAGGTGCTTCAAAAGAATTTTTTCGGGGATATTTAATAACAAAGTCCGTATTTATAGATATATTTTTGTCGCTTCATATACATTGATATGCGTATGGAAATGTAAGATTAATACAAACAATAAATCTGGGTATTGAACAATCCAAAACATCACCATGGGGACTTTGCAACATGCCATAATGCATACATTATTGAATATACATGTATGATGTATATGATATAAGTAGATAATTTTGACTTCTTTTAAGAAACATGAGCAAATTCATTTTTGGATGTTTAAATACAAATTACTTGCCCATTATTTGGTCAGTTACACGTTACGTCGTTGCTGATTAAGTGGTGCTGTGTGTAGATATTGTTACATGCATTGTACATGTGTATCTTCTATACAAAAGTGGTTTTTATGACACTGTAGTTGACCATCCAAAGTCTTTACAGCTATAAGTCGAATGTTTTTGTGACGTCTTCTAACCTATTCATCTGTTTGCTATGGCTGTGGAGGTTTTCGTCAGGCAGCTTAATCAAATCTCCATTCTGTTGTTTTTCCTTTTGACAAATATCATGAATATGGAAATGGAAATTTTTCTGGATGACCCCCCAAAGCTGAAATACAAATATATCAATTAGAGGAGTTTTAGGACATGCTCGGAAAGTTTTATTTTAATGTGTACAAAATATAAGTACCTGATAAAAAGTTGAATTTTATTGTTGTAATGGCATTTTGTGAGTTTCAAGGTTTCATACGAGACTATACATTGATAGTGAGTAACATTATAAGATAAATACTTTACACAATAGTAAGACCGCAGTGGGGTTTCGAATGGGAAAGTGAAATTTTTCCAGCATCAAAACAAGGCAATTTTAATATATAATGATAACATCAGAGCTTTAAAAGTAATGGCAAAGTTAAATTTCTAACTGCAATATCATTAATCGTTTAAGGAAAGACAAGTATGGATTGCTCAGGAAAGTACAATCATCATAGCAAATCAAGCACGCTTTAGTCGTTGACAGTCTTTCACCGCCTCTTAAGGGGCCTTTTGTAAGATTATGACAAACTAGCCAGCATTTCCTCTGCTTACTCTACCGCGAAACTACTCACGCTCAGGTGTAACATTTGTAAGTTTCAAAGCCAGCTTTACCTGCCCCGTCACCCGAGATATCTGTATAGATAGGATCAGGGATCACCCGGACACAATGCCGAGGTCAGCATTCAAACCTTCATGCCAAATTGGTTCTATTCAAATCAACCGAATGTATTCTGCTTCATTTTGTTTAGACACACATGCCAGATTTAGAAATGTGCATACATTTAAGGCTGCGTATTTTTTCTGTTTGTCTTTTATGTTAACTGTAGTATTGAATTGCAATTTTATTGGAATAGTGGCAAGGAGTGAATGATACAGAGTGAAAGAAAATCAAACACTGCGCGTCGTTGTGGATGTTACACTCCCCATTTGGTATCTCTAATGAAAGACCACTTGTATAAACAGGCCATCGGGAGGTTTACAGTACTGCACAAATCCTTGGTTCAGGATTTGATTTGTCTGCCCAAATATGACTATTAGTTTTATATATATTTCATGAAAATAACGCATTGAACAAAAAATAAGACTCCCGCTAAAATCAGTCCATCTGGCACCTACAGCATTATACGTAGTACTACATTGTCCACCTGGCACCTACAGTATCGCACGTAGTACTACATTGTCCACCTGGCACCTACAGTATCATACACAGTACTACATTGTCCACCTGGCACCTACAGCATCATACACAGTACTACATTGTCCACCTGGTACCTACAGCATCATACATAGTACTACATAGTCCGCCTGGCACCTACAGCATCATACATAGTACTACATAGTCCGCCTGGCACCTACAGTATCATACATAGTACTACATAGTCCGCCTGGCACCTACAGTATCATACACAGTACTACATAGTCCACCTGGCACCTACAGCATCATACACAGTACTACATAGTCCACCTGGCACCTACAGTATCATACACAGTACTACATAGTCCACCTGGCACCTACAGCATCATACATAGTACTACATAGTCCACCTGGCACCTACAGTATCATACATAGTACTACATAGTGCACCTGGCAACTACAGTATAATGCATAGTACTACATAGTCCACCTGGCACCTACAGCATCATACGTAGTACTACATAGTCCACCTGGCACCTACAGTATCATACACAGTACTACATAGTCCACCTGGCACCTACGGCTACAGTATCATACACAGTACTACATAGTCCACCTGGCACCTACAGTATCATACATAGTACTACATAGTCCGCCTGGCACCTACAGTATCATACATAGTACTACATAATTCGCCTGGCACCTACAGCATCATACACAGTACTACATAGTCCGCCTGGCACCTACAGTATCATACATAGTACTACATAGTCCGCCTGGCACCTACAGCATCATACACAGTACTACATAGTCCGCCTGGCACCTACAGCATCATACACAGTACTACACAGTCCACCTGATACCTACACCATTATACGTAGTACTACATTGTCCACCTGGCACCTACAGTATCACACGTAGTACTACATTGTCCACCTGGCACCTACAGTATCATACACAGTACTACATTGTCCACCTGGCACCTACAACATCATACGTAGTACTACATTGTCCACCTGGCACCTACAGTATCATACACAGTACTACATAGTCCACCTGGCACCTACAGCATCATACACAGTACTAAATAGTCCACCTGGCACCTACAGTATCATACACAGTACTACATAGTCCGCCTGGCACCTACAGTATCATACATAGTACTACATAGTGCACCTGGCACCTACAGTATAATGCATAGTACTACATAGTCCACCTGGCACCTACAGCATCATACACAGTACTACATAGTCCACCTGGCACCTACAGTATCATACACAGTACTACATAGTCCACCTGGCACCTACAGCATCATACGTAGTACTACATAATCCACCTGGCAACTACAGCATCATACATAGTACTACATAGTCCGCCTGGCACCTACAGTATCATACATAGTACTACATAGTCCGCCTGGCACCTACAGCATCATACACAGTACTACATAGTCCGCCTGGCACCTACAGTATCATACATAGTACTACATAGTCCGCCTGGCACCTACAGCATCATACACAGTACTACATAGTCCGCCTGGCACCTACAGCATCATACACAGTACTACACAGTCCACCTGGCACCTACAGTATTATACATGTACATAGTTCTTAGACATAGTAGGCTATAGGGACGATTCTCGTTTAAAAGAAACTTTTGAATTCAGCTGCTTTGAAGGAATAGAAATATATTTCGATCATTCACAATTAATAATCTAAAATCTGATTTAATTTTATGAGGAATAATTAAGGTGAATGTAACCATTTCCCGCGGAAATCTTCTGACCTAAATTCGGCGTCTCCGGTATTGTGTATTCATGGATCAATCTAAAGCCTCTACTTCAGTTTCTCTTCATATGAAAAGAAGTGCATTTTAAATCAATATTAAAGATTGAAATTTGAAAGGATTTCTTTTGGCAGGAGCTTTTTGTATGGGAATATGGGACAGTGTAAAGTTTGTTACTGGTATTGAAACTGTGCCGGAAATCTTAGGACGGTTTTGGGGTCCCTCAGGGAGAAATGGTGTAAATATTTATATTTAAGGTTATTTAAAATTTGCACGCGTTTTATTAGAAGTGATATCAGCACGTAAATATTGTTGGTATTTCAATACACTTTAAACACATTCGAATTTACTTATAAAAAGTTAAGTTGGTCATTCGCATTTTTTGGGTATTGGTTGAAGATTAAAGTATGTTTTAAATTAGAATGTTCGTGTAAAATATGAAACATGTATAGGCACTTAATCGTATTTGAAGTTAGATATTTTAGTACACACGTAAGACAGAATATTAACCTCTATGAACTTCATAACAGAACGAAGCCGGCATGGCCTAGTGGTATCGCGCTGGATTCCTGATCGGGAGGCCGGGGTTCGAGTCCCGCTCTGGTCATGCCGGTGTTCTGTCTTTCGGATGAGACAGTAAAAACCGAGGCCCCGTGTTCTCTCACTGCTTCGGATGAGTCCGTTGCAAAGGTCAAAATTTGTATGCCCTGCAACAGGCAGATGCCGTCACCATATACGTGAAATATTCGTGGTGTGACGTTAAACAAAAATCAACCAATCAATCATAACAGAACTTGAAATTTAGATAATCTGTCTTGGAAAATATTCATTCAGCTGGAGTTCAGAATGTTATTCAACTACATAGAATTTACGTTCCGATTTGAAAATGTAAACATTAATGAAATGTTTTGAGTTTTCGGTGGAAATATTAGAAGTGGTCTATACAAATGTGTCTTTGTCATCGTTATATCATCATTTTATTTCTCTATTGATGAGCTATTACAAGTGATTGGCTTCACAGGAATGAAACGATTTTCCTATTCCGACTCCACGGGATTCCATATAATTATCCAATAAAACCACCGCGAACAATGATAGCATGACAGTATGGGTGAAACTTGTTACAGATATTTCATTAATACTTCCACCCTCGAGCCACAAGTAAATGTGATTCTTTGTATGTTCAATTCCAGATCAAATGAAGCAAAGCTGTTTTACAATATCGCTACGATTTGTCAATTTTCTGCTTTAAAGCTCTATTGAACAAGGAAAGATATCATCAGTACGGACACTATTCACTTATAGCTACTGGCCCTACAATATCTTTAGGTGTTTTTGGAAATGATTGATTTGGTTGCTTCTCTAAGAGTGTCGGATAAATTAGTATCCCGATCTCGAAGTAATTATAAGGATCATCAAGTAATCTAAATGTTTTTAGTGTGATGCCTCTAATGAGAAAGAAATATACCAAATGCATATAATACAAGGAACAATCTATCTCTTTCTATACGATTTCGGCAAAAGAAATTCATGTCTAGATGTCAATAATTTAGTATTGTTTAGTGCCATTTTCTATTCTGAGTATTCCAGTGTATACATCACCTGATCGAAACAAAGTTTTCGTAAAATTTACTCAGGGTCTTGAAAATACATGATGATAGGTATCAATTATTTGTCGACAAATATTTGAAACAATATAATTGAATAATAGAAAAGATTCAGTATTTCTCATTTTTCGATTTTTTTAATATTCCCCAAAATACATTTGGATTGAACCTGGAAAAAAAGTAAGTCCCCTAAATTCTTGTTTTAATCATACCGGTATAATATTGAAATGTTGCCAACGAAATATCAAAGTTTCATTGTGAACTATGCGCCTGAACGGAATCATAGAAAAGTACCATGCTATCGATATCCTTTCCAACACACATGGGCCGCAGTTGTAGCGATCAAACTGATATACCGGATTACAACTGATCTTATCGTTATCTTATATGGTAAATCTAGAAAGTGACAACATGACAAAAACCTAAAGTAAGGTTAAAAAAAAGCAATTTGTAATCGATAATATATGTGCACATTGTTTTCCTTGAAAAAAAACCCCAGTCTTTTGGCCTTTTTTTTTTTTTTGGTGCGTATGCTAAAATGGCATTGTGTTCACATTGATGTTAACATTTTCCGATCAGTCAATAATATGATTAGATTTATCCGAGGAAATGATGAAGGATATTGAATAGATTGTGTAAAGTACTTCATGTAAAATCCTCCACAAAGCATAAAATTGATAGAGGAGCAGGTGTGTCTTTCATATTTTTTGATGTTATTTTCCCGGTTTGATTTGCTTAATTAAGGATGTACATTGATTTATTAATTACTTTATAACAACTTTACTTGTATCCTCCCTTCCGATTTAACACGGTCCCCCCTGGGGTACGTTGATATAAATCCAATACACGTGCAGGCCCATTATTTCCTCCAACTCCTCCATTAAGGGGAATTCACAACACGCGCAGTCCCAGTATGTCGGTCTGACGTGCAATGCGAAAATGACATCAGTTCGGACTAGACAAAAAACAGACCTTCAGCATGCAAGCTCTCGCGCTAGTTTCTTTTCATAGAAACTGTGATTAATAGTCTGAACAGCCGCCTTCCTGAAATGATTTATACCTGTCCAAAAACAGCTTGAAACTTAATTCTATTGCAAGAATGAAATCTTTTGAAATGTCATTTATGTGAACGGTTAGCAGAGGTTCATCAGTCATAGACATTATGAGGTATAAGGGCTTGGCCTTTCTTTGAACTTGATTAATTAGTACATGCACATATTTGACAGTAATACATATCGATATTGTATGGAAGAAATGTAAGATGCTCAAACTGAGTAAAACGAATCAAATCTATTGATATAATACACAGAACACATGTTTCGGGCCTGTAACCCTCATCAGTATAATGCACTGTATACATGTTTTGGGTCTGCGACACTTATCAAGAGATCTTTTTGTATGGAAATATGACGCAATATCTCAATCAGGATATATAGAGAATCTCTATTCTGTCTACATTTATTTATAACTACTATGTACTCTTTGGTGGTTTCTTGATACTATCTACACGTTGATTTTGCAGTATAAATCTTAGATGCATAAAAATTGAGCTTAAATCCTTGATCAATACCTTTCACAGTCGTAAGGATATGCGTTTGTCGTGTTTTGAAAAATTGAGAATCAAAAGTTATTTATTTTGTGATTGACTCCCAAAATATAAAATCGTCACTTGTTGGATAATATACATTCATTTAAACCACATCAATTAAATTTATAAGGACTGTAGAACTTTGTTTCATGTTTGGGTCAACCGAACGATTTGAAATCGAGCTTTACCCGTTATCAAAACTTACATCCTAAATTCTATGTAGGTGTCAGAATCGAGTAACCAGAGTCACTATAGGACGTAGATTTGTATGTTTGTGCCTTAATGACCCATATAAGTAGATTGTATACTATATATCTTATCCCTCCCAGCAGTGTAACATGATTCAGACTCAACGATCACTAAAACATACAAAATACGTACCAAGTTTGGCTAAAATCGGACACGGATTTGTAATTAACGTGTACTTGGCATTTTTATCTGCTGATTTGGTGGACAAGACGCGGATTTATTCTGTCGCTGGCAAGCTGTTTGAGCTTTATACTTTATCTTCGATTTAGAGTCGATCGTTATTAGCTACAGTTTTCTTTATGTAGGAATGACTGGAAGTTTCTGACACATTCGTTTATCTCTGATCTGTGTTCCCACTTACCACTTTTGACTGTCTTAATGTTACTGCCAGTGCTGGTTACAAAACATTGATGCTGCTGGAGTCTGTTGTTCGCATAGGTCTGTTGTTGTTAGATTGATTGATTGGTTCATTTTTGTTTAACGTCACACCATGAATATTTCACGTATATGGTGACGACATACACATTTTGACCTTTGCAACGGACCCACCCGAAGTAAAAACCGAGGCCCCGTATCGTGGTATGCATGGCACGTTAAAGATCCCTCACTGCTTCTATACGTGCCATGCATACCACGACACGGGGCCTCGGTTTTTACTGTCTCATCCGAAAGACAGGACACCGGAATAACCAGAGCGGGACTCGAACCCCGGCCTCCCGATCAGGGGGCGAGCTCGATACCACTAGGTCACGCCGGCTTTTATTCGATTGATCAAGCCATTGAATAAGTTACAAATATGGTACTTTGACCGGTTTAATTTGTTTATACAGAAAAAATCATTGTATCTTTAAGTGCATTGTTGGCATTTCAATGTCAAAAATGTCTCAAAATACCAATTCTGATGTAGAAATGTAAAACGCTGTCAAGAAATTGAAATTGAATTCAAGCCTTGCAAAGTTCAAAACTCAAAACATTTTTTTGCAGTTTACATCTTAAGTGAAACAATGTTATGCGCCTAGATTTAATTAAATCGAAAACTCTCTGACATAACGTGAATGAAATTCAAAGCACGTTGAGATTGTGCATAAGAAGGCAGGTAATGACGGAAATGACATCACCTCTGACCTCGTAAACCAGATTGGCACATATTGCACGAAGTGACATCTTTCTCATGTTGAGTATAAAATTTTAGGAGTTTCATTCTAAATTTTATAAACGCGATTTAAAAATGGGGATAGAAACATATTGTGTGAATGCTCCTTAATATTTTATCACATGTTCGATTCCATTTACCCGAGGTTCCCAATAAATGACTTGAGATGTTTCCGTATTCGCAGGTGGTCTGTGTACGATGATAATTATGGCCGTGATCTTCCTCCTGGTGCATCGTTTATGTTGCTGATGATTGATTGTGTCCCTGTTTAGTTATATGCAGTTGGCACGTGTTCAGATGTGCCATGGACCACACTTACGGTGCACGGCAATGTATGCTAGGCATTGCATGAAAGCTAACTTTGTGGTTAGCTGTTAGAAGGATTTTGTAGGCACCGTGCCTTGGGTATAAAGTCATTGCTGAACCTGGTATCTAAATCCTTTATATTCACAAAGGACCATTCCTCACAAAAGAGCTCAGACGTCCTTATACTACGGCCTAACACTTTTGGTCTAGATATCGACACTGATTTCTGAAGTAATTTGTCTGAAATTATGACTTTAAAGGACAGAGTGAGGTAGAAAAAGATCTCGGTAAGAGTATTTCATTTAATAACGTAAAAAAGAAAAAGTATGCGGTACTCGGACAGTGGCCTGTTTCAGACTTTGGACCAGATTGTAAATTTTGAATCTCTTGATTAAAAAGTGGATGTACTATCACAAAATGCAGGTACCGAAGGCCGTTGCCAGTGAACAAATATTCAAAACAGAAAATCAACATAGCAAATGAATGTGCTATCGAATATATTTGCGATTTGTTTTTTACATAACACGTGTACCACAGCCTTTTTTCTATATCTGGGTCTATATCCTCTGATATTACGGCAGATTTGGCACCGTCTTGTACAGTAAACTAGACATGTCATTAAGCGGTTTTGAGTAGGTGGTATTTACATGATGCGAGAATTTTGGATACCCAAATCTTTGTATAGAATCATGGCATTCAGTTTAAAGAGACTACAACACTCTATACTTTATACGGCAACATTATCATTTTTGATGATCATTGATTCACCTGTTCGATATCTATAATTATAGAATAAAGGAATTTCTCAGGGTCATTTAAGGTTGAGTACCAGTCCTTTATTGAATAATCAAATGACAGACCTAGTTTTCATCCATCTCGCATCTGAACGGTATCAAACTCAGATTTAAAAAGAAACAGTACCACGTGTACTGACTGGGTTTTGTGATCTTTGTTCTCCGTGCAATCATCAAAAGAACTTGCTAGAAATGCCAAGTAATGCGCTTTGTGTTACACAAACGATTCTGAACCCGAGATATTGTTGACATTCTTTGTAGGTGTTCTAAAAGGATTGTTTTGGCATTTTCCATAAGAAGAAATTCGATATGGACTTCTTGCAAATTTGGTTGCTTGATCATATATCGTTATTTGGTACATGTACAGTGGCGGATCCAGGATTTCCGAGATGGGGGCCCCACATGTAAATTAGTCAAACTACTTGCCATTTTTGGTGCAAAATTTGGATTTTTACTAGTAAATATGTGGCCAAAAGTGGGCGCGGGCCCACGGCCCCCTATAACTCCGCCACTGATGTTAATTGGAGTGGTGTATAACTAGATATATGTATATAGATGTTGTTATTTGTATATAGATGTTGTTATTTGTATATACATGTCCCTAAGAAACTCTGGATTTGATACGTTTTCGTGTCAATGGTCGATTTAAATTCATTACCTAAATAATTACAACCGCAGTTTGCAAAAGTCTTTTGCCGGTAGATGGGATTAAGTATGTAATATGGATCTTTCGGGTTAAACATATTAATAAGATTTTATATGTTAAAGGGTTATATCGTATATTTACAAGTGGGGATAATACCGATCAAGTGCCTTAGGTTTTTCTGATATTGAATAGACCCATAATGAGGTTTTCTCTGTTAAGCTGCCAAACGAGCCTCGGGATAAGACCTGCATTTCTATTAAATAAGTCACACTAAGAATGCTTAATTTTTAATTCGGGATCGTGATGAAAAGAAATCCAATTCGAAGTTGTTAATGCCTTTTTAATTTTCTTTAAAAGTGTGAGATTAAATATTTTCAAGTACCCTTTTCAAATAATTGGGGAAATCTTTGACACTGCCTTAAACAACTAGTTCTTTATGATTTAAAAGATACTGTGTTTCTAATGTACAAGTAATGTTCAACGTAGGAAAAAAAAAACAATATTCAAAAAGTGAAAACGCTTATTCAGACTTTTTAATGTAATTATAAATCATAAATATCTGAACAACGGGTTTGTTAGTTGTTTGTTTTGGGGGTTTTGTTCCTTTTTATTTATAGATTTGGATAATGTTATGATTTTCAGATTTGATTGATATGATATCTAGATATCGATTATTCAGTTTATTAAATGAAATCAGTATTGTACCAAGTTAAGCACGAATTAAATTTTAGAATTAATGTAAAATGTTGATATTCTAATGCTTTTCTTAAATTTGTGTAAATTTAGACAACACTAGTTGTGTTTATTAAAGATGTTTACAACAACAACAACAACAACAACAACAATAGTAATAATAATAATAATAATAATAGTAATACACTTGAACTGCACTTAAAAGTATGAGGTGTATGCATCACCACACTTTGATGGCTTCAGATTCTAAATAATATATACTCATTTTATTGGAAGTTATGAAAGATATTTGTAGTATTATGTTATATAAAGGCTCCTAATGGCGTTAGGAGAGGTCTGAAAGCCATCACGTTATACACTGTATTGACGACAAAGAAGCAGGGCAGCTATTTTCTAAGATTGAAGTGATAATGGCCCATAATATACCTAATAAATCGTGATATTTGTAATATGATATTATTTCCATGCAATATTTATAGCATGATTTCTAGGGCAGACACTAACGGGTGTTGACGATAATCTGGCCCTGAGTAAACACCACCTGGCGGTTGATGATACCAAAGGGACATAATTATTGACTTTACTGTTACTCAAATCATTATTGTAGTAAGGTGGAGATAACTTTTGTATGTGTAAGTTATTAAGTCTTCGGACTTAATTGGATCATGATGGCGCGATAAGAGCACACTTCCTTCGCTCGGGGGAAACATTACATAAAGTACACTTGAACGGCGTTTGATGTGGGGAGCACCTTAGTACTGGACTTCTAACTATGGACCTTCCTATCAGTATTGACCTTATGTGGTCTAAGGTACTTCAATGGGTCTATGAATGTCCATACTGGTAAGATGTATTGAGTTTAACTGTTAGGTCGCAGCAATTAGTTTCGTATTTTACGGAGTCGGTGTAGAACTTTCGGTAGTGTGCTTAATTCGTGACTGAGAGGTCCCAGGTTCGAGTCTAGCCGGCGGCATGTCATTGTCTTGTCATACGGGCGAGACAGTACAAATAGAGGTTCTGTGTTCGGTGTCTCTCACTGCATAGGGTTTTTCTGTTTCCTAGGTATAAATTTCTGTGCAATCCATCAGGCTGATACCGTCACCATAATTTATCTAGCGTGTCATGCTATACAACAGATGTATAGAAAAAGACGTCATCTTTCCAAATATAAGAAGTAATAAGTACATGCATAATGAAAATGAAATCAAAATGCAAGCACGTATTGTGGTAGGGATAAGCAAAACATGAAAATTTGAGGTGAGCAAAAATAACATGACACCTAAAATAAGGAATTGAAATTTCCCCCCCAAAAATCGAAATACCTATAGCCATTGGTCATTGAAACAGAGTAACAGTGAATTCTCTGTTTTCTCTAAATCTTTATCATGTTATTAAACCGACACGTCCTCGAACGTTTAAAGTGGAGGTAAGTAACGATGGACTATACGGATGGTAGAAGCTAAATACATCTGTCTAGTACGGTAGAAAGAAAAATGATGATATCGTTAACTTAGCAAAACATTAATAGCCAAGTAGGGGTCTGAAGTTCAAGGTGGCGTCATCTCGCTAGTGGACACGTCATTTTTCATACCAACAACTATGTCCCTCAAAGCGTTTTTAACGTAAAGTGCTATTTGACACTAGAACATTAACGGAAAAGGGGTTATCTGAGCCATTTACACAGGTCACTTGCCTTCATACATAGAAAATGAGATTTTATTGTTTGTATACAATAGGTTTCCGTCAAATGTCAAGCCCTTGACATGCTGAACTCCCTCCATGCTCATGTTCATGTATCATTCATGAACTTCCTTTTGACGTTTGCTATTGACTTTATTCAGATACCCAGTGTATACTCAAATGAAATGTAATGATACCATCAAAGATATCAACAGGAAAACGACTTCTAGGAACACCATCTTACAAACAAGATCAAACAAATAATGAAAAGTTTGGTTCTATTTGTTTGATTGAATCTTGTTTAAAGTCACAACAAGATTATTGCACTTATTTGGTTAAAGTATCCGCCTGATGCAATGCACAGAAGTTTAGACCCATGCAACGGACCCACCCTTCGCAAGGGGAGGGGGGGGGGGGTTGCGTGACGCGTTTACTGCGACACGGAATTTAGGTTTTAATTGTCTCAATTTAAGACAGGAAACCTACGAGTCAACTGCAAGACTCGAACCCTGGACCTTCTGGTCAGGAGCCAAACACTTAACCGATTGAGCTGAGCCGACTCTAACGTTTTGGATTGTCGTATGCAGCAAACTGTTTTCATGAAAACTATTCCAATTCATTCGAAATAAAAGATAAATAAATCATTCTAAATCATTCACATTTTGTTGAGCCGAGGTCCAGCAACGTTGTATGCATGTATACATGTTTCCTTTTTTCCCCTTGTCCAAGAATTAAATATTTACTAGAAAGAGATATGAGAGGGCTATCAGATCAGGGATTGTTCCTGCAAATATTTTCTATCTATAAACCATATAGATGATAATCTGTGACGTCAGATTTTTACTTGCATTACATTACTTGAATAAGTAAGTGTATATCAAGATATATCTAGATGACTGCTAAATATGGAACGCTGGTGATAAAAGGAAGAGATAGAATATCTGTGATGAATTTCATTCAGTCCGATTGTTGCTCCATTCATAGCCTGTCCATTGTTACCCATAACAAAAAAATTAGGGGTCAGATATTCAATCTTTTCCAACCGGCTTGCTCTTATCATGATCGGACACTAGGGGAATTAGATAAAGGTCAAAACCAAATGAAAAATCAATATAGGTGTGCGTCCAGGTCTAAAGTCGAAGACAATTGTGAAAGGACACGTGGATACTAAAATTCAATCAGGAATTTAGAGTCGAGACTCTTCGACTTGCTCATTAAATTAGCCAATAAAAATTCTTTGGTAATTTACATGGGTTTAGAGTATAAATCATTATGAAGTCGAAATCCAGCTACGTATCGATAATATTGATAGCGATGCCAACCTGTGACATGGCCGATGAATTCTTTATCTGATCATCCTGGATCCGCCCATGAATGACATTAAATCGTCCGTCATTTCCGTGTGACCGGTTGGGAGTTTGACCAGTCTTACCGTCTGAGATAACCATTGAGAGACGTATCGGATTAAGTTATATTTGAGAGCATACCATTAGGTATCGCCACCGTACCTCGCGACTGCGTCTTGAAGATAAGCTCAGTACAACGGCGATTTGAAAAAGAAACTCATTCGATTCCTGTATTTTCCACCTCGCTTGACCACAAAGCAACGGGAAACCGAAATTACTTGGCGTTTCTATAGGATTCTGTGTAGGAATATCAAACACGTCCCGGGGAGATGTAAGCCGCTGATATTCATAAGGCGGGGATTGGTAACAAGTTTTAATGCAGTTATTGTGTAGATGGTAATAGTCGCACTGACTTAGGTGCGATTTGCATTCAGATGCGAGGATTATTCAAGTCCAGTGATGCTCTAAAAACACTGATTGTTGAAATCTAAAGATAGAAATAAACGGAAACTGCGTTTCAATCGTGTTGAAGAGAACTCCGACCAGTTGGCCCTTCTCGACCGATGATAACTTTGCATTGGGAATGGGGTGTTATTTATATATTTATTTTAGGGGAAGGGGAGTTGGTTTGTTTTTGGGGATGGTATTTGCAACGACGATGCTAATCAAACCACCGTCTGATCGTCGAAAGTGGCTGACAAATTAGACTACTGGAAGACATACAATACTTTGCTTAAGTTGCTACCAATTGGGTTTAGCAATACAGTAAAACAAGGTGTAGTTCACCCAAGTCTTTTTCCCCTCTATTAAAGAGAACACTTCAAACGATTAAGACTATCTCTGTAAAATCATAATGCCTTTAAAATTGAATTGAAGAATTATTATTTACTGTTGCATGTATGATGAGGCAAACTTCAAAGTGGATAATACCAGTTTTCTGTTTGGACGTATTGTGATATATAATTGTTGTTAGTCATCGTTGTCAATTTCGGCGTCCTCGTAGTATATTTAAAAGACAATGTATTCAGTAAAGAGTTGAATCGAATTTCATACAAAAAAAGCACTATCAACGACGGAATATTTGGGGTTACGAGTATTGCACTTACATTGTTGGTTATAGGGGAAATCGGTCCAAATATTTCTAATGTCTGGGAACTTTCGGATCACCGACATCGGTTTCAGGTTACTGATACGTAGTATAAAGAACCCAATCGGTTTCCAGGTGTATCCGGGAAGGGGATATTTTGAGGTTAAACATTGTCTTTAATCTACATGTTGCGACGATCTTCATAATCTTCAAGGGTTGTTTCTCAAAATCAGGATTATACGAAGTAAAATATAAGTGGTCTGCTGTTCTGCATGAGGAACAAGCAACTGTTACATTTGCTATTTTATATCTATAATATTAAAGTGAGCACATGCATGAAGATGGGAAAAGTCCATGAAAATGTATAAAAACTGCCAGCCCACAGTCAAATAGCCACATTAAGAGGGAATGGTGTGATAAAATCGGCCGTATAACGGATCCTGAGGAACAAATATTTGATTTTGATTAGTCAAAGGCATACATTTTAAATTGATCTCAAAATGTAACACATGTTTATGAAAACGCGCACCTTGAGATTTGGCGGAGTGTTCGAATGATCTGTGACCTCAGTTTCTCTGTTGCCGCCACATAGTCGCTTTCGTCTTGCACCTTTGTACATGCGCTAAATATATCACTTCAAAGAGATATTGGTTAAAGTTGAAATACCAATTAAAGCCCACGATTATGCATTTTACTACATATCTACTACCTAGTTGAACGGCGTCCAACATAAGATAAACTAAGGTGCTAAATTTGATACAAAATTGAAAATGGTCCAATCCAGTAAATCTATATTGAATAATAGTTTATTACTCTTTTGTGTGTTAAAGAATGTGGATATCAGCAAAACATTTTTAATCATGTCTGGAATTTGGCGAGATTGAACAACTGTGCATTGCCATTTATTAGTATGAGACAGACAGTTTCTTTCTCCTTGTTCATTCCAGACTGCAAAGTATATTGCTATGACTCTGACGGCTGATTGATTATATTTCATGAAATTCAACAAAAAGGGTTTCTTTTGTGCTTGACACTTCTTTTATTCTGTGGCGCTGAGAGGTCTCTGCTGATGACCGTCTCCGCTGATACTTCACCCAGTATCTATAGACTAGTTGTTTATATTTCATATAATCATGACACTGTGATTTCCTTTTTATGCACAAAGTCTCTGTAATTAATCATGGTTCAAGTACAAATTTCTTTTTGTTTTGTTTAATTCTTCAAATTATATTTTTACGGTTTGTACCTAAAGCAATGTATTTTATAAACATGCATGCCTTCTAATGTTAAAAATGTTTTAATGTTAAAAACATACATATATATATGTATACATACAAATATATCTATGTATATTTTTACTGTTACCCTAAAGGCCTTGAACGTTTGTCAGAGCAATAGAATTATTTACAATTAACATAATTTTCGATAAGACTTTCTAAACTATGTTGTTGAGAATTGGTAACTTTTGTTTTATTATAAACGTTCAAAGACAGAATTTTATAGACCATGATATTCCTAGCATGCTCCTGTGACTTTCCTTTTTATTAGGACTAGCTATGGCTTACTTAGACAATCCACAGAACAAAACCGATACACAGTTGGTATCTGATCACTATGAATGGTTGCTGCGTTAGTCGACTAATTCTCTTGTTTCTTCAAAACCGACAAAAGGACGAACAAGGCAATCAATGAGTGTACATACACAAAGGTTACATTTCGCTGCAAAACTGTATTGGTGTTTGCATATTCTATGATTCATGGCTGCTTGACGAATACGAACTGGCCAATTAGGCAATATTTCTTCAGCCACTTGTTGGAATCAGTCAACATTTAAATGCAGAATGCAGAAAAAAAAACCAAACAACAGAGGGTCATATTACATTTTAATGTATATTTTTGCTTCTTTTCGATTATGTTTGTTGGATACAAGTCCCATTTACAGTACTACAGGTTGGATGTATCTGCGACTCATCCTTTGAAGTCATATCTGTTACGAAGCGCGTCACGGTCTGTAATGCTCTCTTGGGATTAGACAAAAACAATCACATAACATCTAATGATTTATCGGGATCAGCATGAAGTCTTATGATTTATCGGGATCGATATAACCCTGTCTGAGGATCCCCGGTTGTTGACATGTTACAACACCTCCCTCCAAATATTGATCCTAACTTATTGACCCTACCCCGGACTGAACTAAAAAGGTTTACGTTGATGATCTCCCTTTCATTCAGATCGGTATTGACTTTGGTCAGCTTGACGTTTAATTGACTGTGTACACATTTTGTGTAGAATTTAATTCATTTCCTAAATTAATGGTTGACTTGATTTATAGTTTACATTTGAGCGTCCGGTGTGTAACTTTTGTATTCATGGTATTGTTTGAACCGGTATTAGGAATCCTTTACAGGTATCCATGTGGAATAGGTATTAGGTCAGAACGAGGTCTTGTATACGATATTGTAATGTTTGATTGAGGTTACGACATGGCATCATAGCTAAGTAAAGGTCACTGAACACTTTTTGGGTGTTGTGTTTTACCTTTCTACCACCCGTTAGAGATCAAGTATTTGTTGGATATTTGAGGTGGTTGACCATGTTTACGTAAGGAAGATAGGGACTTTCGTTAAAACGAAGCTGATCAAATGTTTGTAAATAGAAGAATTGACTTTTGTGTAGTTCTTGTCTCTTAAAGTCACCTGCAGTGTGACAGAAGTTAAAATTTTAGCATTTTTCACATAAACCAAATGATTTCCGTACAGCATATTTTAGATGCAGCTGCGTATATCCTACACACTTAATCTAATGTATCTTCAATGCTATTGTTTCATAGCCACCAAACCAATTTTAAAAAGGGTGTTAATGAAAGAGGGGTTATTCGAATTATTAGACATTTTTGTGTTGCAAACGGAACACAACAACGCTTATGTGATACCTTTGTCATCCATTGATCTGTCTTTTCCTCAGATTTGTTTATTATCGAGAACTCTATTTTATCTCTATTTTGATTAGCAGACACTGTGGTCGTGCCATCTTGATGGCCCATACAAACCTGAACATCATATTATACGCCTGAGTCGTATGAATTTACCTACATGGATTTATCCCCTCACACTATTTACCTGTCTACTCTTTTATTTATCATGTTAGCTGTCTCAAACAAATAACACTTATAGATTTGTCAGTTATCTGAAATAGTTTCTGCAATGTTTAGAGATCAAACACGGTCTTTGTTGTATGCATTGTGAAGGTAAATCAAGGTGATTCAGCACGGTTATCTACTTGATATACACGCTGCCACGACCTCGTATGTTTGACAATCATGACTATGTCACTGGTGCATTACTTAATCCAACGGGGAGAAGTGTATACTGATATGGACCGGACTCCTTATTGTCAAGACGTTTCCTTATAATGAAATGATTTATGCTTGAATAGTGGGTTATAAACAAAAATGTGATCGGGTATGTGCATCTTGTACGATAAAGGATGATGCATAAAGATGGGAGTGATCAGGAATGTGATTGTTCATCTACCTCTCCCATCTTTTTTCTCTGGCCAGTACAGATGATAACCTGATTCTATGTTATAACATGTCTGATCGAAAATAATTATATTGAACAATTTCAAAACCAAACAAACTTTTCCTCTTGCCATCATGTATCGCCTCTCTCTCTCTCTCTCTCTCTCTCTCTCTCTCTCTCTCTTAACCTTATATTTTCTTACTTTCTTATTTTATATTAGCAACATTACATGCAACTCTTTCAAATATCACGAAATATTTCGCCACTAAAACTCAAACGTAACCCACTATTTCCGTAAAAAATTGTATTTATATCTGGATTTGCTCCTATAGCATCCGTTGTATCATTGCATGTTTATATGACGGACGTCAGAGCTGTGAATAATGATGGTAACGCAGGTACCAGCATAATGCATGTAGGTGTACGATCACTGTTGTATAAACATGAATGGGCTGTGCATAATTCGTTCATTCATCATACTCTGTGTCGTATCTTCCCTTACTCTCCATGATGAGTAATACAGGGTTAACATTGGTGAGAACGGGCCTTTAAAAGAAAGTAGAATCGTACTGGAGATGGAAAATTAAATTTTGAAATAGAAATTTCTGTTTGATAGATGTCGCGAGTTGAATCAAATTTTAAAATAGAAGAGAGGCTAAGCTGTTTATTGGCAGTGCAGGCGATCTGGATTTGATTCCCGGATCGCGCCACTCC
Organism: Pteria penguin; assembly: GCA_035048485.1. Lineage (NCBI taxonomy): Eukaryota > Metazoa > Mollusca > Bivalvia > Pterioida > Pteriidae > Pteria > Pteria penguin. The sequence goes on along the minus strand of CM068581.1, from coordinate 72,375,599 downwards.
TTTTCAAAATGTTGGTTCTCTCCTGCTTTCATGTCGCGATAAGACTGAGGGGGGGGATTTTTAAAAGCGACGCAAAGCCCGATCAGCCGACTTCCTGTCTCTGTAATTTGCCAAACAAAATGTTGAGCTCGACGTTAAACTCCGATCAAACTAGAGCTATCCTAACGGGACAAATACCCCCCGCGACAACACAGTTGAAACATGCTGTAATTCATCCCAGATACATCATTGGTATAAGTATAATGGACGTCCCACTTTTTAGGCATAATCAATGAAAACAATCTGGTTTGTGTGCACTCTGACCCTGACCTTGTAGATATGACCTTGGTTCAAGGTCATTACACATCCTTGGGTCATGGACAATAATTGTGTAAAATATAATCTTTCAGCAACGTCACAGGAAGAAGTTATGGCCCAGACAAGAATTCTGGCTATGTGTGCACTGTGACATTGACATTGTAGATATCACCTTGGTTCAAGGTCATGAGACACCCTTAGGTCATGGACAATAATTGTATAAAATATTATCTGTCTCCAAATTTTAAGAAAAAAGTTACGACTCGGACAAGAATTCTGGCTAAGTATGCAATGTGACCTTGCCTTTGTATATATGACCTTGGTTCAAGGTCATGACACACCCTTGGGTCATGAACAACAATTGTGTAAAATTTGATCTCCTTCCAAAGTAAAAGGAAGAAGTTATGGCCCGGACAAGTTTCACAGACAGACATACACACAGACGGACAACACGCTCCGTACAATGTAATACACACCTTTGGATCATGGAAAACAATCCCTACATAGAACCTACATAGAGTGAGGAGCTATGACCCGTGCAAGGATTTTTACAATGCGTGCACTGTGACCTTCACCTCGGAGATATGATCTTGAGTCAAGGTTCTGACACGCCCTTGGGTCATGGACAACCATTGTGTGAAATGTTATCCAGATCTAACCTGGCAGTAAGATATTATGGCCCGGACAAGGATTCCGACCAAGTGTGTATTGTAACCTTTGGTCATCTACTACAGTTGTGTGAAATTTTATCCAGATCCGACAAGGGGGTAAAAAGTTATGGCCCAGACAAATGACAGACTGACAGATGGACACACAGACAGGGTGATTCCTATATATATCCCTCTTTCCAAACTTTGTTGGCGGGAGGTATAACAGCCAACCAAACTGAACACGTGACAGTGTAAATCAAGTAACAGCCTACTGCCTACATTTAATCAGATATTCTAAATGTCAGACTACATCTTTATCTTATATATAGGTGGTGTATTCAGAAAGTTTTAATTGGAATGTAGAAATCTGAAAAAGGATGGATTTAATGAAGTATAACGCTCAACTTTTGAGTACACTTCATATTGGAAGAAGAAGAAGAAGAACCTTGACCTTGGAGATATGGTCTTGAGACAAGGTCTTGACACACCTTTTGGTCACGGACAACAATTGTGTGAAATGTTATCTTGGATAATAATTCAACTTGGCAGTTATGCTAATGCTATAAGAAGTTATGGCCCAGACAAGGCTATATATGACATTGACCTTGAAGATATGACCTTGGGTCAAGATAATGACACACCCTTGAGTCATCTACTACAGTCGTGTGAAATTTTATGCAGTTCCGATAGGGGGATAAGAAATTATGGCCTGGACAAAAATGTTGCTCTAGGTGGTTAAGGTCATTACCCACCCTTTGGTCATCTACTACAGTTGTGTGGAATATTATCCAGATCCGACAAGGGGGTAGAAGTTATGGCCCGGACAAATGACAGATGGACACATAGAAAGGGTGATTCCTATATATATCCCCCTTTCCAAACTTTGTTTACGGGAGGTATAACAACCAACCAAACTGAACACGTGACAGTGTAAATCAAGTAACAGCCTACTGCCTACATTTAATCAGATATTCTAAATGTCAGACTACATCTTTATCTTATATATAGGTGGTGTATTCAGAAAGTTTTAATTGGAATGTAGAAATCTGAAAAAGTATGGATTTAATATTCCATATATAAATGTTGAACATACAATTGCACGTTATTTACATGAAAATTACATGACGCTGACAAGGGAAAGACTATTGTTAATTAGCATCTTTTCATAATTTATGTCAGTTAGATAATATGACATACATATGCATTATCATGAAATTAAATTTTCTGGTTTTATTTTATGATTTTGCCTATTCAGAGGCCTATGGTTATCTGGATTTAGTATTATGAAAACAGAGATGCCTTATTTTTTCTCTATCAGCATTTAACTAATTTAGTAATATTATATTGTTATATATATAAGAACTTTGCTTTCTATTCATAATTAGTCACTATCAGCTGTGATAGGGAGAACTTTGCTCTCTCTCCATCATTTGTCACTATCAGCAGTGGTCATGATAACTTTGCGTTCTCCACTGTCATTCTTCGTCACTAGCAATGATAGTAAGAACTTTGCGTTCTCTCCATCATTCGTCAACATTAGCAGTGGTTGAAAGAATTTTGCGTTCTCTCCATCATTCGTCACCGTCAACAATGGTCATGATACCTTTGCGTTCTCTGCTATCATTCGTTCCTGTCAGCGGTGGTCATGATAACTTTGTGCTCTCTCTTATCATTCGTTTCTATCAGCAGTGGTCTTGATACCTTTGTGCTCTCTCTTATCATTCGTCACCATCAGCAGTGGTCTTGATACCTTTGTGCTCTCTCTTATCATTCGTCACCATCAGCAGTGGTCTTGATACCTTTGTGCTCTCTCTTATTATGCGTTCCTATCAGCAGTGGTCTTGATAACTTTGCGTTCTTTCTTATCATTCGTTCCTGTCAGCAGTGGTCTTGATAACTTTGCGTTCTTTCTTATCATTCGTTCCTGTCAGCAGTGGTCTTGATAACTTTGCGTTCTTTCTTATCATTCGTTCCTGTCAGCAGTGGTCTTGATAACTCTGCGTTCTTTATTATCATTCGTTCCTGTCAGCAGTGGTCTTGATAACTTTGCGTTCTTTCTTATCATTCGTTCCTGTCAGCAGTGGTCTTGATAACTTTGTGTTCTTTCTATCATTCGTCACCATCAGCAATGGTTTGGAGAACTTTGCGTTTGCCTCTATCATTTATCACCATCAGCAGCCAGTTGAGAGAACTTACGTTCTCCCCTATCATTTGTCACCATCAGCAGTGATTGGGTGAACTTTCCCATCATAGATACCTCTATAACCACCATAGGATAGCTTTGATGAACGGGAAACTTCACTTTAAAAGTTAAAGAATTCGAGCACGTGTAATGTAACTCTATATTGTGGTGAAGGCTCTAGGATAGATAATGTCGTGACCAACCCATCTTAAGGATATTATTGTCTGTTGTCTACGACTTCTCTGGTTTCAGTGGGAGAAGAGCAAGTCATTTTCGTACGAGAATTTTGGTAGTTTACAAAGATTTATTTCATCGTACAAAGAGAAAAAAGGAAAAGGTAACCTGCTGCATATTATTGACAAAACTGATACGACGATGTTGATTCACATTACTCGTCTCAAATCACATTGGGTAGATCGTATACTACCACAGAGATGTAAACGATGATATGCTGATGGCTGTGCTTGTTCATCATTTTGTACTTGTGACTTTGTGTGCAGGGCGTTAATGAATACCAAAATATCTTCTGACAAAATATGTCAAGGCTGGGACCATTAATATTTCCTACTTTATTAGTGCAGATATTTTCCAAGAATTAGTAAAAGAATCGGTCTAAACATAAGATCGAAGAGAAGGATTTAGACTGAAATTTAAGACTAATGCAAAGAATTTAATACGAAATGTTTGTTTCGTTGCTTCTTTGATGCTTCAGTCTTTTTCAGCTGTAAAGGATTTGATACCTTTTTATGACTGATTTATCTTAAAACTGAAAGCGAAATAGCTACACTGAACAGCAAAGCAAACTAGAATGAGTGTATCATATATGCAAATGCACAATAGGGACAGATGCTATAACGACTCCCTCACCATATACTACGTGAAAATCAAAGGGGATTTCTAGATGTATCAGAATTAGGAGGGAAGGTAGTGAGTTCAAATTTAATTTGCAAGCTTTCCATATTCATGGCTGAACTATGAATTCATGTTAAAATCAAGCAATAAGCTGAATTTTAAATACATGTATTTGAATGTTTCATATGAAACACCCTTACTGTCGCCTTTTGGTTCATTTGCTGGGGTCAGTATTGAAGATCAAGAAATCAGCGTATCTTGCGTGTGCTGCAATATTAGAGAATGAGATTTTTAAATCTAATTTTTAGATATCGTTATAAAAATAATATATCAACCGCTCGTATTACCGCTATTTTAAATTCGGCTGCTGTTTCATCGATCACTGCAGCCAGAATTTCATTTAATATGTAAAGATAGTTAGTTTATTACTTGTTTAGGGTTTCATTTTATAGCACAGCTTTTGTTTCGTGACTTGATGTATATGCATATGGCTTGATGCAGATGCGTTTTATGATTGCAATTGATACGACCAAAAATTACCAGATTTGGGTGGGGAAAACGCATGAGTCAGCTGTCGCCCCGAGGTGCTTGGATGCAGTTATAGCCGATGACATCAAATATTAAAGTGACACTGTTATATAATGCACTGTTTTAACTGCTTAAGGTAAATGCTACATTTTATTGGAAACGCATTTTAAATTTGTTTTATTTCTGCCTTCAAAATATCATGTGTTAGTACTTCATGGACAAGTAATCGAAAAGGCCATAATTAAAAAAATATATTTAAAAATATATTTTTTCATAGCATATATGGCATACAAGTAGCATATGTTTGAATGTGTACATGAAACATTATGCAAAACATGTTTGTTAAAATTTTCACAGTACATGTTATGATAAACTTTTGTTTTTGATCAAACGGTGGGGGTTACTTTAAACATTTAGCATGAAACAAAATAGGTTAAGTTCATGCATTGAGAGATATAATAGATGGGGCATATAACTTCCTACGCGCATATCGTACTGGTGTTTGTGAATTAAAATTACAATACAAAATTCATAGACAAAGTGCCAGTGGATTTTGGCATCGTATTATCCTTTTCAGTATGGATCAGTTTTGTAGAACAAACGACGAACTCCTTAAAAACAATATAATTGCCACAGAACTAATATTTGAAAATTCAAGCAAGGTTCAGCCATATGCAATGCACGTTTTCTAATTTTAAAGTCCCATAACTCCTGAAAAAAATTCTGAGCAGAGTTGCTTCCCTTCATGCACATCTACATATGCTGCCCTACCTACATGTGAAGTTTGATGAAATTCTGATGAACAGTTAGGAGGAGTTGCTATGACAAGGTTCAGCCATATGCAATGCACATTTTCTAATTTCAAAGTCCCATAACTCCTGAAAAAATTTCTGAGCAGAGTTGTCTCCCTTCATGCACATATACATATGCTGCCCTACCCACATGTGAAGTTTGGTGAAATTCTGATGAACGGTTTGGGAGGAGTTGCGATGACAAGGTTTCGGAGTGACAGAATGACGGAAAGACAGGGTGCAACACTATATGCCCCCGGCCGTATATAGCGGGGGCATGAAAAAAAGTCGTGAAACTTAATCCAAATCGATATGCGACATTTTGAAATACTGTAAAGAAATTGTTCTTAAAATGAATAGATTTTTTTTCGGTATATCACTTCCTTTTAAGTTAATTTACATAAACGTATATATTTCACTGAATACCGAGAAAAATACTCCCTATTCAGTTTTTATGTTTCATTAACCAAGGAATTTTACGTGTATTACGTACTCATGTATGTGTAACGCTAGAGCATTTTAGAGTCATGTGAATGAAGGTGTCATAAAGCGATCTGTTCCTGCACCACGTATTCCACGGGAGATTCCTTGTCAATGATAAAACACATACATTGTAACTGATATTCTGCGCCTTCTAAAGCCAATAGGTTTGACTTTTATCTTGTCTAATAGAGAAATCAAACTGTTACACTGAACTCTCTCTCCCCTTTCTATCTGTATGAATATCAGCAACGCGTTGGCGAGCGTAAAGACGAAATAATAACGGAAAATTACCACTTTAGTTTTTTAGAACAGGGTGTTGTTTTATCGATTGATTGATTGATTTTTGTTTTACGTCACACCACGAATATTTCACGTATATGGTGACGGCATCTGCCTGATGCGGGGCATACAAATTTTGACCTTTGCAACGGACCCAGCCGAAGCAGTGAGGGATTTGTTTTATCGAATAATGTACAGTTTTATCGTTATGTTTCCCGGATGCCCCTTTTCCTGATTTGCTTTTGTGTGTATTTTTAAGTAACAAATTCTTCAATGTGCTAATGAAAGACATTGAAGTATATTTTGTATTGGAATATTCTCTACGTAACATTAAGAAAGTACAATCATTTAAAGAAAACCAACGGCTTGCAATTATTTGAGCTATTCATTCTGCATCACATAGTTTTCAAGCACTGCGATTTATCTTGGCTATTTTCATTGTATTGAATGATTTACAATCAAGCTCCTACAAGTGCAATTTCTCCTCGTCTACTCATCTCTATTAATTATCAATCAAATCATTATTCACCAATAAACGTTTGCTTTGAAGACAATACAAACCCGATTACGACCTCCCAAATCGGATTTGTTTTACCTGGGATATTGATCTCGTCATTCTTCTGATCGAAGTATGATTACGGACTAATTATTGAGTATTTTTCTTTCCAAAGATGATCTGATTTTGATTTGTTTCTTTTAATCAACCTTTGTCCGTCATCAAACCAGTGTGCTACAAAGCTCTTCTCCAATAAGAAATAATTCGTGAACTATCTAATTGTTTAATGAAATGGTGTTAATTTTGTCCTTTTCTTCGTCGTCATTGGTATTGAGCTGGATTATTACGTTGCACTATTTCCACTTTTCTTATTAGAGACGTATTTCCAATATATGATACATGTAATACAGAGAATATTTCATTATTTCATAAAATCGATTGTAATCTATAGGAAAATACTATATGATGTCTAGGCACTGTTCTAAAGATAAATATGGTCATAGAAAATTAAGATTTATTCGGCAAATTAAGTTTGCTCGACAAACTGCAACTGCTACGATGGTACGGAATTACATATTGTAGGAGGAGTGATAGACAACCATATTTTATTTCTTTTGAATTTTGTTCACAGCTGATGTTTCAATGGCGGATAGTAAGTTTTCTGTACTGAAGGGTGATATAACGACTAATAAAAACATTTCACATGTGGTGGTTCACAAGTCATTGCTTGTAGAGATTTTCTCGAAACTTTGCACCGTAGCACTTCATGTTATTTTCTGTGTTTCATGTATATTGCAATCGTGCATTGTAAATGTAAAATGTTTGTAACATATATTCTGGGGTTGCAGTTGCACACTAACTCCACACAACATATAATTATAACAATGCTTTGACAGACACCTGACAGTATTTGTGTGACGTCACCAGAACTCGTAGATCAGTATGTTTTCTTTGAGATCATCCCTAAAGACGAGACAACGATGCACAACTAATAGAGCAGGCGTCCTTCTTTAGGGGTTATCTAAAAGTAAACCGATTTCTACGAGTGTCCGTGGCTAGTCCATATAAAGGCATAGCAACATATAAAGCACACAAGGAAATTCATAAATATTATGATATATTTCGGGCTTGTTATTTCCTTACCTTTTTTGGATTTATTAGTATGACATTAAATGTAAAAATTTTCAATAAACTTCCATACTTTCATTTTCAGTGTATGAAATTTAACTCAAAGTTTTCATCACGAAACTGTCTACATAACTTGACAAAAAAAAATTAAATAAATAAAAGAATGACTTCATGAAAAAAATATTCGTTTAAAGTAAAACAAAATCTCATTTTATCAAAAAATATGTCAGCTACACGAAACTATTAAGACGTATGTCGTAACATGATAACGGTCGATTTCACTGATTGCTCAATCACGGGATTGCTTTTTGTGGAAGAGACTCAGATATTTCAAGCATAAAAACCATTATGAAAATACTATACAGTCTTATATATACTTTAAACGATATTTTCGGTATTTCAATTATTTACGCCCCAAGAGGAAATGAGTTGTATATACTTCGTTTCTCGGTAATAAATCTTTTTTTTAATACCAGGAAATAGAGCAGATCGAATTTATGAATTGAAGTTTCACACAAACCTACATTTGAATGTTTAAGCGCTTTAGCTTTCTGATACTATCTATAAAGTCGATATATCTTCCTAATACACAGATGCGGAATTCTTCCGTATATTTCTTGATTTATTGAGATTTTGAAAAACAACTCTTGAAAAATAAGCACAGGATAAATGTCCATCTCTAGTAACAAATACAGGTAAGGTATTTTAAGAAGTGAAACCATTGAGTTATCTGAATGGACGAATATATAATTTCAAATATTGTAAGAAAAAAGAACCAGCTGTCATATCCTTTGAAACCGCCCATCATCAGGTCGTTTTGATACACGTGTCAAATTTGTTTTATTTATGTATGTTTAGTGTGCGAATGCGCCATCTATTAATCAGATCTGAGAGATCACATCTTGGCGCATGTTTAATAATCGACACACCGATTTGAACCTATAGTTCATATTCCGTGCAGGACAGTGGGGTGTCAGAGGGTGGGGTAGGAGACCCCTCTGTTCTTTTGTTCAGACAGCATCAAGTTTTATAAGATCAGCAGCTGAATTTTTTCTAATTCCTATCCTGTACAGAATGTTCCCCATTTGAACTGTGTGTTCGTCACTATAGAAAAAGGACAGATTGGTAGGGCAGATTTTGCATTTGTTTGTCTCTACTTTTAAAATATATACATACTGATGGATCCGCGCATGAGACTAGGCTTGTGTATGAACAGCTGTACGGACTATGTATAGATATCATTGATTATAGACTAAAATCAGAAACTAAAATCTCCATTCTGAAATCAAACCACGAATACAATTATCCTGCACCAACAAAAGCCACTCAGAGTAAATTGCACGACTTCCATCTTTAACGTCCTTTAATGTTACTTAATCAATCATTTGACGTTATCTGTTTAAGCGAAACATTGAAAATAAACAAAAGAATGTGACAGTTCATTTACATAATCAATTACAGATGTGGTATAGTGAATAAATCCACCAATTAAAGTATAAATACTAGGGGTTAAAATTATATACATTCAGCACGCGACCTGTAATTGTGTTCTGCCGATAGTTTTTTAAAGGTTATTTGAGAGCTTTGTAGCTCATGAATTGTTAATATTCCCAAATCGATTATCGAGCTGCACGGTATTAAGGTTTTAGATATATATACATCTGTATTAGGTTATATGAGTTTGCACTTAAGTTACCCATCAATGTATATCTTTTGTGTTTGAATACTACCGTTTCGTGTTGCCTGCAAAGTATAGCGACACTCAAGAGATTACTTTGTCCGTCTGTCTGTCACACTGCTTTTAAAGTTTTGCTAACTATAATGACAAACACAAATTCGACTCTTTTTGAAAAATAACAATTTAAAAATTGCAATAATTATATTTATATCGCGATTCTGTTCAAGAAAATTCATTATCAAGTACACAATACGACAAAACAGTAAATAGCAATGGCAAGATTTTAAACAAAAACATTCATAAAACTTGGAGTAGACTGATCGATTTTGCCGTGGGCAAAATTTTGCCGTCTCGATGTTTCTAAATGAAAAAGAATGTATAATAAAATATTGATTTTTCAGTGATAATATATATATATGGATATTGTTTTTTTTTCTCTACAGCTGTTGGCGATCTGTCCAAATTCAGTAAATGTGATTATCATCACACAGCTAAACATGGCTTTGATTGCGACCTCTTCACTAATGAGAGCCGTCCACAGTGTGTCAAAGATCAGTATCACCTCAGTGACCGCACTCCGTCCAGGATCCTCCGTGGGGCGGATCTTTACAGGAAAGATGGATTATGCAGCTCTCGCCTGTTTCGGCTTTGGCCTATTGTATTACACGAGCATAAAGTGAAAACTCCCGATCTCAATTTGCCTAGAAGGGTACGAATTGAAAACTTTTTGCTAAGAAAGATAACTCCCATTATAGTTTTATCTTTGACAAGGGGGAGATAATTTGAGACGCTACTAATTTGAGAAGTTCTGAAAATTCCCTTTCAAATATTCCTCTTTTATTCATTTTCAAAATGTCCCGTTTTCTATTTTAGGCTCAAGGAGTTGATTTTCAGAAAAGATATAAACGACTCTCCAACAGAAGAAAAACAATCCAAATTACTGACGATCTATTTAAAGATGAAAAATCTGATAACGTCAAGGAGGACGAGGATATGGACAAGCCAGATTTACAAGTTGTTCCGGTGGATGTATCTGGTACCGGATTCCACAGAATGGAATCTTTCAGGAAAGCACTAGCTTCGATAGAATACGAAGATGTGAAAGCCAAGAAAAAGCGTCGCCGCACAATCTCCGGGGTTTCCGAAAATATTTTACAAGAGATTGAGTTGTTTGAACAGAAGCGTAAGAGCACGAGCGGTGGGGATAAAATGAGGGACTATAACTTCGATGATATAGATCCTCCAGAACAGGACGTTACACGTGACGAAGAAATGTCTAAATATCTTGACGAAATAGACGCTAAAATTGAGGAAAGAAAAGAGGATGAATATTTTTTAAAGGAACGTAAGATTCTGAAATTTTTTCCTTGCCGACGCTCTAAATCTTTACCCAGATGTGTGAAACTTGGAGGAGTGAAAGCCGCTTTGGATAAAAAATCTCTTGCAGATGAAATTACGGGTCTAAATGGAAGTTCTGCTACTCTATCGAGTTTGGGATCGAACGGCAGTAGGCAGTCGCGGTCCACTAAACGGTCAAGCATTATAGGGAATAAAATAAGGGCTTTGGTCCGTAGTGCTAGCGGAAGTAGGCTGGAAAAGGTAGTGAAGCCACGTCCAAAGTCGCTTGATCTCGATGCCATAGACTTTGAAGACCCCCATAGACGGTCAAACCTGGCCAAAATGCCAAGTATGCCAGACTGTATGTTAAATAGATCGAACTCAGCATTAGACGCCAGCAAAGTTGGTCCTGGTTCGTATTATAATTTTGAGACTGAGAGTAATACGTTGCCACGTCGACAGGTTAAAAGAAATGACTATATGTGGGATGGAATGCCGAAGGATTGGACGACATCGGTCAAGCTACGGGAGATATCCAAACGTAGGTCTGTGTGTACAGACAGGCAGTCGTCGTCAGGTATGTGTACAATATCAAGAAGAAATGTCAGGTAATCTTATAAATGATAATCGAATAGTTGAAAAGGAAAATTAAAGATTCCCAGTTGTGATGTAAATTAAGTTGAATACTTTGTTACATATGTATAACACCATTCGGAACGGCTCTCCTTTTACTCAAGATACCCATTTGCAATGCAAAATAAAATGAATACTTTGTTACTAATAATTCCATTCGGGACACCTCGCCTTTTACTCGAGGAAAATAAACTAGTAAAACTTAACCAGGACAAGTACAAATTTCTGCCGAGGCACATACCAAAGTACGGGGGTTGTGGAGGAGATCTGACTTAAGTGCATGGCAGAATTCACTGAAAGCAAAGCAAGATACCTACTAAAAGTAAACTATGAATTAACATTTATATGTATAGAGCACCTCAATATGCCTGCAATGACGGTGCCGACTCTGGACTGTACGATTTATGCTTTATTTCTTTTTATAGGTCATTGGAGTGGTAGTAATAGTAACAGACACTCTTTAGACAGTGACCATGTCAAGACGTCACAATACTCGTTAGGTCAGGACTCGGGCAGAGATTCTCCCCTACCGGATGAAAGCAGGTACATTTTAATTTATTGACCGAGTTACATGTATATTGTCCTTGGTATTGTTTGAACGAAATCTTGTCCATCTTTATTATCAAAATATTATTAATGAAAGGAATTATATACATTCAAGCTACCCTTACATTTATCATGTGTGATGAAAAGAGAAAGTAATTGTTAAAAGAACATGTGTTTCCCGGGAGGATAGTTTTACCGAAGGTATGAGAGACAATCAGTACGGACAAAGTGATCCCTGAGTGTCGCTTTTGCTTCACAAACTACACAATAAAAATCGAAAATATTACTATTTCATGATGCAAAAAAAAAAAAAATAAATTATATATACATGTAACAGCATAAGTATCAGTATATGCAGTGAGTTTTGTCTTAAACTGATTACAGGCGTTACTTTTTTACAGGTGTGGTACAGAGTCGACCGGTTATGCTGGGGACGATGCCAGCACTCTGGCCGGCGATACAGATTCAGTGCATGAAAACAAACTGGACACGGATGCATGGTTAAAACAACTGGCCATTCGTGCAGCAGGCCGTGACGAGGTGACCTCCAGCAGTGCAGAAACTTTGTCCTCTCTTACGCGCCTCACGAAGAAAAACATCATGGCCTTGGATCTTATGATGTCATCTCCAAAGAGAAAACCGGCCATCTTTGATGATGGTGAGTCGTCCGTGTACTCCGTCGATCAGGAAGGATTTTACACGTCTTTCCATAATGACAGCGGGTTAAAGAAAAGTACTGCTACGCTAGTGGATGAAGAGGATTTATCCCCCAGCAAAGACTCCCAGAGTGTAGCCAGTATGTGTAGCATTGAGAGCGTCATTCATAATCCAGACGCTGAAAAGTATGCCGGGATTAAACGTGGGAGCAGTAAGCTAAATAAAGTTGCTCCCCCTGCCCCTCCACCACGAACCAGTTCTTCCTCTGCAAGTTTGTCCTCCACTGGAGGAGAGGGTGATCAGAGCATTTCTGCAGGAGTGGTCAGCAGACAGGACTCTTCTATATCGGACACTGACCAGGAAACCATTTCAAATCGCGTCCTGTCGAAAACACAGATTTCTGCTACGGCCACACCTTCATTGTGTCCCCAACTTAGCGATGAAGATTTCTCCAGTGGAAAAGAAGGCGAATCTGTTGGTAATTCAAAATGCGAAATTGTAGATATAAATCAAAATTTAGATGTGCCTGCAATGAAACCTGAAGAAAGCAAAGGAGCGCTTCCCCAGTTGTTAGATGAGGAAATTAATTTTGAACAGAGCAAGACACTACCTCGAGCAATTCATTCTAAAGTTAAGGGGATGTCAACCTTTGCTTCTAATACAAATTCTTGGCCGAGAAGTCTCAATAAACAGAAAGAGATTGATTCTCCGACCAAAACAGGAATCCTGAAAAGCAATGAGAAATCATTAAATGATCCACGACCTCCGAAATCTCTCAATTTTTCTCCAGTTGTGAACATGTTCAATCCAGGTGCTCCTCTCGCTGTTCAGATGCCTCTCCCGTCTCCCTCCTCGTCAGAGGATGGTGGGAAGGGTGATCAGACTTCACTAGCAAAAATAGCTACAAAAGACAGCTATAAACTGACTGTTCCATTACATCTTGAGCCAACCGCTCATACTGCGGAAGAAGTACCGATGAAATATCAGCCGACAATAGTTGTAAAGCCTGGAAATAGGCCATCACAAGGAGAGAAAGTAGATCCGTATGTGAAATTTAATTCTATAAAAGATCAAAACATGCCTTCAGAAAAGATATTTTATGCGACGGGGTCTTTGACAAATGCTGCGCCGGGAAATATCACTGGTAACAAACCTACACCGTACGCAGTGAGTCCCATAAAAGGAGCAGCCACACAAAATGTGGTCACTTTTTCTAAGTCTGATGTGGGATATATGGACATGCAGGGAGGTAACTCTCTGAACAGTCTTCAGTTTGGTAGCATGAACTCTCTCGAGTCGTCGGAGTCGTGGAGTAATAGTCTGACTTACGTCACAATGGCGAGCCCGTGTAGTTCACCGAATCTGTCCAATCTGGACGTGCCAATGTTAAATACTCCAACCGGATCATTCGAATCTCTGAACGATCAATCAAGTTCTAATGATCAATCAAAGACTTCAAAAGCATCGGATCAAACAAGTTCATTCAATATAAGTGATGAATCTACTTTCGCGCTTCCGCTAAGTGATACCATTGATAATTCAAATTTGAGCACTACCATCGAAACCGTTGCCATAACAACTAACTCTTTCAGTTCCTACAATGGAACAGACTCTGAACTCGAAAATAAATCATTTCGCACATTCACAGGGCCTATCAACCCACCAAAGTCTTCGTCCACGCCGTATGCAAGCTCCGATCAAACTGAGCAAAGACCAAAAGGCAGAGACCAAAGGACCCCAGTCTTACAGAACAGTATTCAGTCCAGACCGGCTGCCTTGACACCGATAAGAACTGATAATCAGGGAGTGAATAACCAAAATCGAAGACGGACCAAAGATATAGTTAACAATGTTACTGATAGTGGTCCAAAAAAGGGCATGCCTCATTCCCAATCCTGTCCACAAAATATGTCCAGTCATGCTTCAAGTGCTAATTCAAAATCTAAAGAAAGCAAAAGAACTGAAAATTACAGGCCTCATAGGAAATCTTTACCTGGTGCAATCGTAAACCTGCAAAATGTTTCTACTAACAGTGATGAAGCAATGAATGACTCCTCGTCGTCAAATAGGTCAGATTCCTACCGAGTTGCCATGGTAAACCCTAATAACAGTAGAAATGGGTCATATCGTGTGGCTATGCGGGAGAGCCTGAGCTGCCCATCCTTTCAGAAGCAAGCCGTAAAAGCCCAGCCTCATAGTTCGTCTAGCACGAGAAATAAATCGTCATCTAGTGTTAACCCTAACAAGTCCCTTCCATCGCGACCTACTTACCCTCCACCAGCAGCCCCTAACCCAGAAGATTTCAATAGGACGGACTCCTACCGTATCGCAGTCCGGGGTACGAATGGAGTGATTAACCAAGAAACGGTTGCCGGTAGGAACTCTTCATACCGGGTGGCAGTGGATGTGATGGACATGGTCATACCGGACGCTAGGATGGAAGGTTTGGTAAGTGGTCACTCTGGTAGTCAGATGTCTGGGAGGGATTCCAGGAGGATGGGGATCACGAACGTCGATCAACTCAAATCTGTCTCAGTCACAAACAACACGAATAGCGCCAACAAAGTAGACACTAGCTCCGTGGTTCGGCGCAGACCGAAAACGGATGTGGATCCCATATCGGAGATCTCCAATCGTGACGCACAACGTGCGAATAATAGAACTGGTAAAAACAGCAGCAAACGACATAGTACCTCATCAACTTACATTAAATTCGATCCCATTTTCGAACTAAGTGAGGATATGGGCGTTTCTATGGAATCTTTGAAAATGGGGTCAAACTCTTCTCTCAAAATGACTCCGGATATGCCACAAATGGTGTCTAAGGATATGCCGCAAACAGGGTATGGTTTCACTACAGAGAAACCTAAAATCAATGCGATGAATGGGACGAAATTCAGTTCGGATAAAAGTGGCTCCAAATTTCTCGGCTCCATTAAGAGCACAATTAAATCGATCTCAGGGTCCAATTCAAAGCATTCGCGAGAATTTGACATCGAGGATGATTGGAGATTTTCAATGGTTTAATCTTAACCTAATTTGTAATACTTCTATTTTTACAATTTCATAAATTTCATTGAAAATATTTTTAACTATTTATAAGTGATTTTATAAGTGAGAGATAATTTTTTCTTATGGGAAGTATAAAGAATTCTAACTTGAGATAATTGTATGACGGAGGTACGTAATTGATTGATAGAGTCCTACATAAACCAGCATTGACCATTACAGATCATGTATATTTTGATACAGGTATTTTTTCTGTGAGTATTCATATTGTATTCACTATATATGTATGTATATTGTAGAAACACGATAACATGACAACTTAGGTGCATACGTATGACGTCATCATTGATTCTAAATGAATACATGTATAGCTATAATGAAATATTGAATCAGATCTCTTCTACCAATGATGCCATATTTATTTATGTATATATGCTGCTAAAGGCATTTGACGGACAATCGGAACTCTTTGTGTGTCTTCTAGCTTTACGCGAGACGAAAAGTTTCCATCGAACTCACTGTATTACCCTTGGCTGATAAAGCATTCATTTCCCATTTATAATCTGCATTTCTTGGTATACTTGGATATTAATCAAACCACAGATTCGTCTTTGTAGGAACTATATCGAGTCAAATATTTTTTTCAGAAAACATAAGAATAATACTCAATGAACTTTATCAGTTGCCTCATTTTTGCCAATTCACCTGCTAAACACCTAAATCTGCCGTAAATTAAATTGTGTAAGTGGATACAGTTTTATCATAGATTTCTGTAATTTTGTTTTTTTGTTTTTGTTTTTTTTTTGTTTTTGCGTAAATATGAACAGGAGTAAGGAATGCATTACTGGATCAGCTAATGGCGATACAGTGGATCTAGCGTCTGCATCAGGGTAGATGCTGATCAGAGGAGAATGCTTTTGTCTTCCATCCTTTTGCCAATATGAAATATACCATTTACATTAACAACAGACAACTACCTTGTTCTTTTTATTCAATTTCGTAATTTTTGTGAATATAAAAGGATAAGAAATGAGTAAAGTGAAGGAACATTCAGTCGTTCTGGTACCTGAATTCTGAAATATCCACAGAAATGGATTCTTTGGGTAATCAAATATTTAATGTATTTATTTTAAACAGATAATGCCAAGTAATGTATCTTTTCGAAGATTTTAATGTAGTGAAAAAACTTCTTTTTTTTTCATTTTCACATCAATACTTTATTTTCGAAAGGTTTTAGGTTACATGTCAATGAGTGCTTTTTTTGTTTTAAAGATTGTATTTACTTAGTTTTAGTGATTATTGAAATTTTTTATACATGTGTATGTTTATATGTTAAAAGACATTATTACATCAATCAAATTTAAGCATTATTTTTGTTTTCCCATTTTAAATATCAATTAAGTTATTTTACGCCATCGTCACTTTATATACCATATTCGAATTTCATACATTTCCATCATTTTTGTAATACTTTTAGTTTTCATTAGAGACAAAACGTTCTATTTTTTCATCCCATTATTAGCAATATCAGCATGCAATTTCTATGGCAGCAGTGTACATATTTGTTTTGTTAAATACATTGTTAGAATTCTAGGTTACTATGTGTGCAAGTTCTATGATCATTTATATAAAATCGTTTGACAAACGTGCAGATTCATTTTAAGTGCTTTATGATTTTACTTTCACTTTTCAGTATACGAGTATAACTATAATACTGTATATCGTTTCTTTATTATAATTCTCCACTCCGGCATATTAACTAGTGTCTTTACATACATTCAATTGCAATATTTGAAAAGTTTAAATATGCAAAAATGACAATTTAAAATTAAAATTAGGTATATTATAGCAGGAACGTATATAACACGTGTGTTATATACTTCCCTGATTATAGGACTATCAAATATCTGTTTATCAATGATTGTAGCTACAATAATTGCAAGATGTTACTAATTTATTAGACATGTCCAGTTTTCTAATCTTGTCATTCTGCAGGCGGGGTTTTTTTTTATGAAAAGATAACGAATTCATAGAAAAAAATATTGTAATAGACCGTCCTCCAATTTTACTTGATGTAAGAGACAATACGCTCGGATTTATTACATATTTCTCCGACGTCACAGTCCAAGCATTGCCGCCATAACGAAAATTCCGACACATAGCGTTTTGTCGGGCATTTGGCCCTTTACATCATGTTAAATAGAATTCATTCTCTACATTTCTTTTCAAAAGTTTGGCCATCTCTTTTCATTTTCATTCGATATCTTGATGAATTCCGAAATGCTTATTCAGCAATGTGAAATACGTATTGCCGTATGCTCGATTATAAACCTCCAGTTGGAAAATATGATTATAAACTTCAAGTAGAAAGTATTAAATACTGAAGTGTATATTTGCAAAGATGAACTTTTCCTCTCCAGTGATAAAATGTCACACATCGAATGATACGACAAACTTGTAAATGTCGAAATTAGCATTTAATGGGTATTAAAAGTCTGTCTTAATTCGCCGATATGCACTTCGAGAATGTTGAACAGTTGACATTTGGATGAAATGCAGGTAAATTGCATTTAACAATCTATTTACCTGTACAACACCTGAAGACAATTATAGATAATGTCTGTTACCGTATATATCGCTTCAAGTAAAAATAGATACATATCAATTACCCCGAGTGAAATGTCGAAAATTTTCTCCTGATGTTAACACTTTCTTTTCATCAAAATTCTGCCTGTCGGAATATTTTTCTCGATGCAATGTTTTGTTTATATACATGTATTACAAATCTTCACCCACTTTATTTTTCTTTCGAATTTTGTTCTGCAAAACAGTTGAAAGTTCTAAGATTCAGTATGAATACTAAGACCTTGTTTAGCCCTGCACATGTCCCCATGATTTGCTGTGTATATTAGAAATATTAATACACCATCTACATTTCTGGTAGTGCAATGCTATCAACAGCGATACCTGTTGATCAATAAACAGCGTAAACCTTCACTGTCTTGATTGTTAATTTCTAAACATGTGTAACAGGCAGGATGAAAAGATGGACAGGGATCTTAAATCAAAACCTTTCGTCCGCCATGCTGTTTGAGGCGACCTGGCACTCTGTAAGTTGTTGCATGGAGTTCTCCCCTGTCACTCTATATGTAGATCTAAGGGGTTTTCATGTCCCCAGATCGATAGCATACCGTTTTGGTCTGTCTGTTGTAAACTTTAACCTTCGCTACAACTTTTGAACCGTGTGAGATAGAGACTTCATATTTGACATGCATACTCCACTACTAAAGCCCTTTCAAATTAAACCTAGGTCATTGACCTCGTGACATTGAACGTGACCTTTGACCTACATTTCAATATTTGCCTTATTTTGACTTTGTTGCCGCCGGGGAGATCCGTGTTTCACAAAACGCATCTTGGTTTTTTTTCTTTTCTTTCTGTTGCCTCAGTAATAGACAGGGCGAAAAAAGAAATGACCATACTGAAATCTGAACTCGCTGCTTACTTTACGGATGCTCTATCAACTGAGCTGAGCAAATATCTCTGTTTTCAACAGTAGAAAGTTTTCATACCCATTAAATGAACAGAGCATTTCACGCTATTGTGATGCATTTTTCGCCGTGAATGCTCCAAGCACTAGTGAGGGCAAGCGGACTGAATCGATGCCATTGAACACGACGTGACCTTTTACCTCTGTCAAATCAGGGTTAAACCCCTGTAGCATCCTCACAATGTCGAGGCTTGGTGGTTGTCTCTTGCACAAATCGCTGAAGAAAGTCCCTGGCGTGAAGATGCCCCAAGTAAAAGTGAAAAAGTACCCAAGTCATTTTCTCTTAACTTCTAACACTAGTAAACACTGGCTACTCATGATATAAAAACAACACGTATGCCCCAGCTAGTGATTGATTCAGTACGATACAAGATCACGTGTTGTTTGACAGGACAATCTCATAACTAGTGGTTAAGTCCTTGGTTTGCAGTATTCAGCAAAGAGACAATTAAAATGTGTATTTATTAAATTTTTGTGATGAAAAATGTGGTTCTCGGAACAAAGTTGAATATGAAGGTTGTCAGTACCGCGTTCCTGCAGCACCGACAACAAAGCACCAAGATGGCCATTCACTGACCCCTGAAAACCGGAGTAGACTCTAGGTGCCCCGGAAGAGTAAGCATCACTTGTCAGAGGTGACTTCAGGTGCTCAGAAGGAGGGTCTCCTCCAGGTGCCTAGGAAGAGTAAGAGACTCCTGTCAGAGGTGACTCCAGGTGCCCAGGAGGAGTAAGTTTCCTGTCAGAGGTGAATAGGTGAACAGGAGGAATGTCTCCTGTCATAGGTGACTCCAGGTGTCCAGGAGGAGTGTCTCCTGTCATAGGTGACTCCAGGTGTCCAGGAGGAGTGTCTCCTGTCATAGGTGACTCCAGGTGCCCAGGAAGAGTGTCTCCTGTTATAGATGACTCCAAGTGTCCAGGAGGTCTCCTGTAATAGGTGACTCCAGGTGCCCAGGAGGAGTGTCTCATGTAATAGCTGACTCCAGGTGTCCAGGAGGAGTGTCTCCTGTAATATGTGACTCCAGATGTCCAGGAGGAGTTTCTCCTGTCATAGGTGACTCCAGGTGTCCAGGAGTGTCTCATGTAATAGGTGACTCCAGGTGTCCAGGAGGAGTGTCTCCTGTCATAGGTGACTCCAGGTGTCCAGGAGGAGTGTCTCCTGTCATAGGTGACTCCAGGTGCCCAGGAGTGTCTCCTGTCATAGGTGACTTCAGGTGTCCAGGAGTGTCTCATGTCATAGGTGACTCCAGGTGCCCAGGAGGAGTGTCTCCTGTCATAGGTGACTTCAGGTGTCCAGGAGGAGTGTCTCCTGTCATAGGTGACTCCAGGTGTCCAGGAGGAGTGTCTCCTGTCATAGGTGACTTCAGGTGTCCAGGAGGAGTGTCTCATGTCATAGGTGACTCCAGGTGCCCAGGAGGAGTGTCTCCTGTCATAGGTGACTTCAGGTGTCCAGGAGGAGTGTCTCCTGTCGGAGGGGACTTCAGTGCCTGGGAGGAGTGTCTCCTGTCAGAGGGGACTTCAGTGCCTGAGAGGAGTGTCTCCAGTCAGAGGGAATGTCAAGTGCCCGGGAGGAGTGTCTACTGTCAGAGGTGACTCTATGTGCCTGGGAGGAGTGTCTCCTGTCAGAGGTGACTCCAGATGCCTATTAGGAGTGTCTCCTATCAGAGATGACTCTCGGTGCCCAGGAGTAATAAGCATTTACAGTAAGGAGCAACAACATAGCATTTCTTATTGCTAACCATTCCAAAGCTTCACGTTTTTTATAAGAAATGTTGAAGTTCTGGTTACTGAATACCTTCTGCTTACTATTATCTTTCTGAATGATAAGTTACAAAATGAAAAAAGAAAGAAATTGAACATGTTATAATTATATTCTACTCATAGCTTATATCAATGACAATGCATTTGCTAAAATAAAATCAGTGATACAGATATAACAAAATGCATTCATTTATTAGGAAGAATATTACAGAAAATGTATTAAATATTACAGAAAATGTATTAAATATTAGTATCTAAGTCTTTTTCCTTTTCTTTGCTTTACTATGTCCTCTTCCTTTTTTCTGATTTTGTCCCTTTCTTTTATTATCTTTTTCATTATCTCCCTTTCCTGGAATCGAATCCCCAGTCTTCTGCTTCTTAAATGTTTCCTCCTTATCTAAAGGAGCAATGACCTTTCCTAACCTTGTTACAACCTTGGGTTTTACAAGCTGTTTGAAGGCGGTTTCTGGATTCCAGGTTTTCCCAACAGGTGCTTGTATGCTCTGCTCAAACTGCTTAACATGACCATAAGGGAATGGTAAATCACTGACCTATTAAAAAGTCAAAACACTGAATATTTGCGCTTAGTGAATTTTTTGTGTGTCTTGATTTAAAACATTTCGAATACCTCCATTATTTTCTGAGATATACAATAACGATATACATAATAGAATTCGGCATCAATTGGATTGTACATTATGTTTTGTTTTTCATTACATGTCTTCTAACATTTACAAAGCTGGCGAGGCCTAGTGGTATCGCGTCGGACTCCTGATCAGGAAGCCGGGGTTCGAGTCCCGCTCTGGTCATACCGGTGTCATGTCTTTCTGATGAGACAGTAAAAACCGAGGCCCCGTGTCGTGGTATGCATGGCACGTTAAAGATCCCTCACTGCTTCGGGTGGGTCCGTTGCAAAGGCCAAAATTTGTATGCCCTGCATCAGGCAGATGCAGTCACCATATACGTGAAATATTTGTGGTGTGACGTAAAACAAAAATCAATCAATCAATCTAACATTTATAATGTGTGTGAAACTCATTTCAACTTACAATGAATTAATAGTGAAATTTTAACGTTTGAGCCAATATTGACCAGAAATGTCAGACGATCAGGTGAGATTCGGAAACACTGCATTTATCACATATACATGTACAGATACTTAAAATTTGAAGTAATTTAAAATGTCCTAACTCTATTTCAAGACATTAAATGAACATTTATTGGTAATTCTACTAAAACCACTTTCATCGTCACACATATTGTGGTTTGAGTTGTTGAATACAAACCTGGTACTGGCTGATAGCTTTGTCCTTCAGCTCACTTATGATCACATTACCAAGGTTACTATCTTTCCTTGGTGGAGCAGGAGGTGCCTTCAGGATAAATCTACACAATAGAATGTACAAATCAAAATGTGGCCATAGATCACCAATGCCCATTACTGAGTATTAAAATTAGAACCATGTGTATACTCAAAGGTTCCTTTGTAACAAAAGATAGAAAAATGCAGTAGCTTAGTAATAGTATATGCCAGTACACACAATATAACTTCAATTTGAGAACAACATTGCACAGGAAGACATATACCAAGTACTGGTATATAGATACCCTAGGCCAAAAGAAAAAAAATTGCATGTTTCCTGTAACCCGACCAACCCTAAATTTTAGCCTGACCCTAATTTTTTTTATTGTACTTTCAATAGAAAATTATTCCAGCATTGAATATAAAATATTTTTGATATCCAGAGGATAATTGTTTGAGCAAAAACTAAGTACAAAAGTTGTCACTTGTGAGTGTTCCAAATGCATTCTAGTTGCCATCAAACACTGATTCAGAAATGATTAAAACATTAAAAAAAAAAAACTGCCAACCTAACAACACTAATTTTTTTCGCCATGTTACAGGAAACATGCATATTTGTTTGTTTAACATTAATAAGCTGTAAAAATGGCAATCAATGACATATAATTAGACTGACCCCTGAGGTAAGATAAAATCTTTCTAACCAGTACTATTTACTTTTGCGAGAAAGAAATTATCAGACTATTACAATCCTTATCTCATGATCATGGTTAAACACAAAAATTGAAGATAGACAAGAAAGCATTTTTCAGACTCGATAAAAACAGTACATGTTACTTGAGGAGTTTTTGTATTTCTGTAATACTGCTTGAAGAGGATCTGTTATTTCTATCGCTCTACATGAAAGGCATCTGTAATTTCTGTTTCCAGATACATCCAGTACTGACCTTTCATGTTTCCTGTTGGATATTTGTAGTCCAGTACCACCCCAGCTACCCCATCGTGTTACCAGAAACATTCAATACTGACCCTTTATGCTTCCTTTTGGATATTTGTATTCCAGTACCACCCCAGCTACCCCGTCGTGTTACCAGAGACATACAATACTGACCCTTTATGCTTCCTTTTGGATATTACCCCAGCTATCCCATCCTGATACCAGATACATTCAGTACTGACCTTTTACGTTTCCTTTTGGATATTTGTATTCCAGTACCACCCCAGCTACCCCATCCTGATACCAGATACATTCAGTACTGACCTCTTACGTTTCCTTTTGGATATTTGTATTCCAGTACCACCCCAGCTACCCCATCCTGGTAATGTCAAGTCAATATCCTTCGGCTTGTCCCTGTCAATGATATTCTTCTTCTCTTGTTTGAATTCCTCTATGACATCATCCTCCTCAAAGGCTTGAGCAATGGTCATCCTCTGCTGCTCCTCAGTGTCCTCCTCTTCCTCCTCACTACCTTCTTCTGTCACTGTTGCTGCAGATGATTTCAATTTGGTTTCCACTGTGAATACTTTTTTGGGATCAACATAAACTTCTTCCTTCTTTTGTTTGTTATGTATCTTTCCCTTTGTGTCTTCAGGTTTTCTTCTACTTTTCTTTTTCCTTTTCGTCTCTGTAAAGTCAGAATTTTTATTTTCCCCATAATCTTCTCTTTCAACATCCTCCAAAGTTCTAATTCTTGTCAATCCTTCACTGATTAATTCCTCATCCTCCTCTGAATCCTCATCATTTTCTGCCTCTATCATCATTTTCATAGAATTTGTATTGCCATTTTCTTTACTATTTTCCTGTTTCGTTTCAGGAATCTTATTCCCTTTCTTCTTTCCTTTAGATCTGGTCTGACTTTCTTCTGATGCCTCAGTAGTTGCTTCAAGTTTATTGAATATTGCATCGATTTTGTCTTCGTCTTCAGAACTATCTTCCTCATCTTTATTCAATGTGTTCTCTTTAAGTAACAATCTATTATCATTTGAATATCCCTCTTTCACACCTTTTGACTCAGATTTAGGTATTTCGTTATCACTACTGTCACCCTCTGAATCACCAAAATTACGAACAGCCTCAGGTTTTTTATTCTCTGACTCCTTTTTACTGTTGTTTGTATTCATCCACGGGTTATTGTCCATGGCCGCCATCATCATTTCATCTTCAGAATCCATCGCAACACCTTCCTCATCACTGTCACTCACAACTGTCTCTTTTTGCGTCAACTCTCTACTCTTCTGTAACATGTCCTGAACTTGTTGCCGGGTCTATAAATAAACATTTATTGATAATAAATCCTCCTTCAGAATATTTATGCTAAAAAATACAAAAGTATTTTGCATTGACATAACTATTTCTAAATTCAATAAGATCTGTATATCTTCTACTTTCATTTTATTTTCTTGAACCTGTTTAAGATAACTTTTCGTAGTAATAATAGTGTCTCTGGGCACATAAAAGCTGTAGTGTTGCAAGTAAATGAACTAAATTTTTTATTCTGTTCTTCTTAGCATATAAAAAGTAATCCAATTCTATTGTATATAATACAGAGCAGAGATTTCAATAAGAGCTGACACACGGTGAAATACTGTCCCTTCAAATGACAAAAATTGCCAATTCGAATTTCCACACACACTGATCTCAAATTTACTTCTCACATTCATGCATATAGTGTTCAAAATGATACGCCTCAAACGTCTAAATCACCTCCTCAAATAACTCTTATTGAATACCCTGTGGAGCTCATGAAAATACCCGGTAGATCTGGTCACTTTGGAATCTATGCTAATACATGGTAGGAATATCCCCAAATTAATTGGGGAAAGGGAGGCTTCACAAGACAAGACTTACACACCCTATTGGTTGTTTTAGTTGCTCTGTGTAAATATTGCCATTTTGTCTCCTTGGGTAAGTTGAAATAAATGAAGTTTTAGTTCTACCTTAATATTTCTTTCTTTTAAGGTTTAAAGACTGAAAAGGTATCCATACAGATTCACATATCAATCTTTGTAATATTACAACACCAATACTGTACATGTAACTGTTTTATAAATTAAGTAAAATGTGAAAAGTAAAGGTTTGTGAATATTGGCATAGTCAATCATAGCATGATCTATGACCATCTTTCTCCTTATCATTGAATACAGGTATACATGTACAATAATGTTTACAATAACTCTGTAATATTTATGTAAGATAATAACCTTTTTGCCAATTTTACATGATGTAAGGGGCAATACCGGACAAATACAAAATTGCCGCTTAGATTTGCATCAAATTACTGTGACGTCACATTCCAAGCGTTAACATTATAGTGAAAATTCCGGCAAAAATGGTTTGTCTGGTATAGGACCCCTTACATCATTTAAAATTGGAAAAAGGTCTATTGAGGAAAGAGATTTACACACCTGGTCATCAAATTTGGAATACATCATCTTTTTCTTGGCAAACTTACTTCCACCCCTATGTTTCAAACTCATTCTTTCCTGAAAAACATAACAATAGAGTTTTTACAATAAGAAAATATAATATTCATGGAAATCCCTAGTAAGGAACAAGAGTAAGTGGATAAAATAGTCCCAATACATCTCATTACACAAGAGTAAAGTATTCAAAGGACGTAAGTGGGTGAGGATAGTTTAAACAGATGAACATCGTACATACAGACAGATAGAAGATCTGGAAGTGCCCCTTAAAGTACAAAGATGTCATAAATTACGTGCAGTAAGCTTTGAAAAATGTATTGCATTTCTTTTCCAGGTATTTTTCACATTTATATCTAAAAATATGAAAATCTGGTTTATATCTCATGAATTACTTGAATCCTCTGTTTGTCAGCTTCGTGTAGCTTTTCAGCATACCCCTCAGGGTCATTTTGTTGCATTTCCTCTATTGCTCTCTTCTCTTTCTTCATCTTCTCCTTTTTCAGTACTCTATGATATCTATCAAGAAATTAGGAGTGTAGAGTAATATCATTCAATGTTATAATCATAACAAGAAATGTAAGAAGACAACAAAGCTCACCACAAAATGGGTGTTAATTTTCAAAGAGAATAAATGTAAGAAGCAGATCATTCAGGAAACTGTGTTTCCTTTCCTCACAGAGATATCTAGTCCGAGATTCTCTGCCCTTCTTCCACTTTTAATATTGGTGGTTTGTGGGAGAGGGTAAGAGAGACTTTGTTCATCAAAAGTTGGAATTTCAGCAAAAAATCAAAAGGTATCTGAATGTACAAGCCTCTGGTGATAAATAAGCGTTTCCTCAGCAAACTCGCAACCTATAATCCAATAAATGAACATTGAAATTACTCAATTATATCGATATCTTTTCCAAATGAGGTCTATAACCTCTGCTTGCTGCCATTTTATCTGCAAACACGCAATATTCTCATTTCGTCATGTGTGTATACAGTATGACTTGAGATCTCGCAGAACGCGACTTTGCATGACCGACAGGTTCCAGGTTTGACTCCCACCCTAGGTACACCAGTGTTCTGTCTTTCAGATGAGACAGTAAAAACTAAGGTCCCGTGTCACATAATAGATCCCTCACTGCTTCTATGGGTCCACTGCAAAGCTCTAAATTTCTATGCAATGCATCAGGCAGATGCTGTCACCATATTCGTGAAATAATCGTGGAGTGACGTAAAAAAATATTCAATCAAACTATCAATCAAATTTCTTAATTATTGCTGTCGCCCTTGTTTATGAAGAAAGAATGAATGAATAGAGTGTTATCTGCAGACACAGTCCAATTTAAATACCAGTACAAATCTTTTTAATCTAACATTCTTATGATAATACCTGGTAGGCCAGAAAAAGTAGTTAAATATTTCATGAGGGGATGTCGAGATATCGAAGTTTGCATAGTCAATCAAAAATCAGAGAAAGGGGTCAGAGGACGACAAATTGCAGTCAAATCATAGTTAACACAAAGTTGATGAGAGCGTGGAAATTTCTTTTTTTACAGATTTCTAATCCTATATATAATACACAGTCAAAACTTGGTAAGATAAACTGACTAAAAAAAAGTGTGTATCATATTCGAGTACTTACGGTACTTAAATCTAAAGTCCACAGCGCCTGCAATTCCAGCTTATTTTATCGTTGGCCGATCTACACTTTTTTTAACGATATAATTTTAGGAAAAATATATTTGTGAATCCATCCGACTCGCAAAGACGCTAAAAATTAATCGACAGCAAAATAACCAGATTGACGTTAGAGGATTTTTCCTCTCTATTCCACAGAATCTCTTGTCAACTTACTTTTTGCTTTTAATTTTGCCTTGCCACCTTGCCTTGGCTTCTTTGTATGACAGTAAAGCTCTGTACTTCATTAGCTCTGCTCTTCTCTCTCTAGCCTACAACAATAACATATACAAGACATACACACAATCATAATTTAATAAAAGCACTCTGAGATTAGCACACTGTATATAATGAAACACTCAATATCACGAATTTCTGCCTTTTGGCCTTTATCAAGTAATCAGAACAATATAAATACATGTTGTGAGATCTGAAAAAATCCATCACTATGTCATAAATGCTTTGGAAGAAATTTTAAAAAAAATTTATTTATACATATATTATTGTTTTTGATAAAAGCAAGATATGTATATTACATGCATTGCATTCTAAAACAGAAACAGAGGTAAAACATATAACTAGGGAAGAGTATTGTGGGTCATAATGTGTATTGCGATATATTGCGATACTCAAACAAATATTGCAGTAAATTGCGACATTCATTTGATGACAAAGTTCTTCTTTAAAGTCATTTCAATATCGGTGAATCTTTAATTCAACTTCAACAAAAGAAGACAGGAGTGCTAAGACAACATTTTCAAGTCAGTTGACCTCCTTTCCATACCCTTAAAACAACACATTTATTCCTTATTTGGCCTTTTTATTACGAACCAACTCTCGTTAACTCGCCATTTAGCAAGTTAACAAAACGAAAGTATGAGTATATGAAATATTGATTGCAAACAAGTTTTTGAAAAAATACAGCGGTACGTATCAGGAAGTGGAAAATTGCAATCTACCGGTTTGGCGATAAAACTGCTCATCCATACATATAACATTTTCAGAACTTCTTAATTTCATTTTCCATTTGAGCGCACACTTACCAATATATCACTTCCTTGGTCATGAGAAACTAACTTGTTCATGTATCAAAAATAACTAATCTGGCATCAATTGTATTCAAATAGAGAAAGTTTAAGTAAGATGCTTTGATTTCAATTTTAAATGTTCCATTTACATTTTTAAGTAAACAATTTACTTTTTGTATTCAGAATTTCCTTTGATGAAATCAAAATGTTCCACATAAAATACAATATGCCATCACTGAAGAAATGTTAAAGAAATCAAATACATTCTCTTTTTTAAAATTCACTTTAACAGAGGTAAAAAAGAAAACTACACAGTAATGATTGTAAAATGAAATTCTTTCAAGTCATTCTTAAAGATGTATCGAACCAAACTGAAATTGGGATAAATTGTTTCAGCCCTAATCTTAATGCATATGTTATCAGGTCAACTATACACTAGTAATACTTCCCTTATATATAGCTAATGCTAAGATGTTTTTTTACTTACTATTAAATCATTTTAGAGGTAGTTTATTTCTACCTTGGACCTGAGACATCTTATTTGCTAAAATTCTGAATCACAAAGTAAATATACATGTAAGTATGAAATATCTTTAAAAATTATTACGCAAAACAGAAAAAAATTATTCTATTTTGACATAGAATATCAACTGCTGTGTATATCCTTATGAAACAATACCATTTCACTGACTTTTTAAGAACATTTTTACTGAGGGAATGATACATTGTAGTAGTACCTCCTCTAAGCTCATGGCCTTGAGCGCCTTCTCCTCTGCAACTGTCAACTCCCGATCCTTTGTCTGAACATTACTACTTCCTGCTAAAGCAGCTGCCACTTCCATCTCCAAGGGGGTTCTAGGCTAATAGAGATACGAATAGTACAGTAAATAGTCGTCTTGGAAACCTAAAACCACTTCATTAACAAAAGTAATTTGCTTACAATGTTATATTTTATACAACATGAACTTTTTAAACCTTTTTATAAGCCACTTTTTCCTGTTCAATAACAAACTAAACATCTGTATTAAAAATACTTGAAAACATGTTTTCTATTCAGAGCACCTCGTCTTTGAAAAATTTCAGACAATAGACATATTATCCACTGAATTCTATGGATAACATTTGGGGATCTTCCCAATAATTATGTCTGTTAATGTGTAGTTTTTCATCAACATTGCAAAAAATATTAAAGTAGGGAAAAAAAATTGACTTGACTTCATGGTTTATCATTGACTGTACCTTGAAACGCTTCACAAATTCGTCCGTCGTCTGGAGGGTAATGGCAGAATTCTGAATCGGAAAGATGATCTGCTCGGCCTGTCAGAGAAGAAAGATTCATGACGAGTACTAATAAACTATATTCTGATTTCTTAAGAGTTAAGTACATGCATTTACCATGACTTATTCAGGTATTCAGAAAACATTAATTTAATAATTCAATAATCTTATACCATATAAATATACATATATAACTACCTATGATTCTGAATAGTTTAAAACAAGCTATAAATATTTCAAATAAATACAAGGTCATACAGCGGTATTGTAAAGATGTGTAGTTGAATTTCAGATCAATATACATTTCATGGGTAAAATATGTCAATTTAGAAACGGTCATACCTTTCGATTTTCTTCAACTACAGGTTGCCATTTTGAGACTTCCTTTGATGTGCTCTCATATGCTAAAGATCTGTCTAGCTGAAATCAGAAACAGGAGCTAATTCAATGTTAATCTACAATCATCAAAATATTATACTGGTTAAATTATGATGTAAATGATTCAGATCAAAAGGTAAATCATATGTAATTCCTTTTAACATTCCAATTCCAATCACACAATGCAAGTACTCCCAACTCTGACGAACCTCTCACAATGCAAGTACTCCCAACTCTGACGAACCTCAATTGTATAATGTATCTCTGCAGGTATAAAAAAAACAAACAGGACTTAGACATGTTATAAAATATATCCATTCAACATCAAATAACACAAAATGATAATTAAAGGTTTGTTTGTATCTGGCATTTTGTATCACTTTCATGAATTTTTCACTAGTATTGTGGTAGTAATGTTATGAACTCATTTTCTCAAATTTTGACCACCAACCAAACACCCTCACTATGCGTAGTTAGAAATCCTTGCAATGCTGAACCTTGCTTGGCTCTGATTTTTTTCTTTCGTCAAAACCCCTCTCATCTGAGTGAAAGCCATTTCAATTTGCCCCCAAAAAATTCAGTTCCAAAAACTTCAGTTCTAAAATTCCCTCAGTTTTCCTATTTCATCATACCTTTTGCTTTTGGTAATTGGGTAGTGGGACAGACACCACTTTGTTTCTTCGTTGCACAGAGCGAAGTTGTTTCTTAAGTTCTCCATGACTAGCATTCTCTTTTAAGGACCCCACCAACTCGTGTAAGGCTACTTTTTTCTTATCTGTAAATGAAAAGATAATTAAAATCTACACAGTATTGTATTTTCCTAAAAACGTAGAAAATTTGACCTTTGTAACAATAGCAATTTGTATCAACTGCAGATCAAATTCAGATTATGTTGTGTACACTTTGGTAATATATATCTCCAAGCCTTTTACAAAAGTAACAATGAATTTACCATGCTAACAGTTCTGATGAAGATTTCCCTATGATATTAGTGTCCTCAAAATGAGCCTCAAGCTATCACTTAAGCATCACAGCAGTTGTTGAATTTAAGAATGCACACAAAAAAGGTCCTTTCATGTGATTTGCTTCAAGTCTTTTCATCACTTACTCTGTTTTCATGCAACGTAGAACTGAATTACATACCTGCTGATGAGAAGCTGAATTCTGACACCTGTGCCACTGGAACTGTCCGTTCACTCAACTTGGATCTACAAACACTTAATATTATTACTTTAAATACTTTCATTTCAACTGGTCCTCCAAAGTCGATACATGTACTACAACTGTATTATATAAGCGTATTTTCTGTGATGTCTTTTTGTGTGCTTATTAGTGTATTCTCTGCATGACAGTAGCGACGTCTCTCATTCTACTGAATCAGATGTCTTCTCTCCCTTTTATTACTTTTACATTTCATTATAATTATCATATTACCATATCATGTAATAATAAATATTATACTGTATCAATATTTTCTTAATATACATTGTCATAAATGTTTGATGTTAGATCTGAGAGACTGGAAACTAGGGAATGAGACCAATATGTCAAGTTTTAGGCTTTTTTTTATTATTGTATGCCACTACAGCTTTACTGCACTTACACAATGGCAGCCCCTGCCTGATGCACTGCTTCATAGTTTTGTCCTAGATTATGGACTCACACAAAGCAGTGTGGGGTCTTTAACTTAAAGAAACATGCCGTGATACTTGGCCTGGTTTTATATTGTCTCAGCCGAAAGACAGATGGGGAGGTTGAAGATGGTAAATCACCATAGAAATATCAAAGCTGACAGTTGGAATCCAACCCATTTCTCATTTGAAGTCCAGTGTCATATCACTAAACCAATCTGCCTTAATATCAAAATTTCATCATAAAAAATTTCCATGGTGTTAAATAAAACTCTAATAAAATTTTTAACCCAAACATAGCCATTTACGAGCCTACTTTATTACATAGAAAGAAGAAAACATGTAACTCACTTCTTCTTGCCATCCAGTGAAGAAATAGCATCTATTAACTTAGCATGTTTTCTAACATCTCCCTCATCCTACAGAAAAACAAACCAGATTTTACTTATACTCATGAATGATAACAAGAGATACAGAAACATTTCCAAGTTTAGATTTTTATTTCGTGATATAACAGTTCTAAGATACTCACATATCTGACATTCTATTTTCGTGGCTCCACCTATGAGCTTATCTGATGACCAATTCAACCTTAATACATGTATGAGATTGGCAAAGCTAGTTTTATATTTTAAATGTATCAACAATGAGATAATTATGAAGCTTTGTCATTTCAGAAAAAAACAAGCTGTGTTTGTGAAACACTAATGCCCCCCATGGCACCAAATACCAAAAAGTTATTTTTAGCCTGAGGATCATTGTCAAGGTCAAAAGGTGACCTTGGTGTCATCAGAAAGGGCTTCATTAGTTGAGGATGCATGTTAAATATGAAGTGCCTATCCCTCACCGTTCAAAAGTTATAGCGAAGGTTAAAGTTGACAACAGACAGGACAAAAACAACATGCCCCCAATCTATTGATCTGGAGGAAAGAAAAAAAAATTCAAATAAGCAATTTTAATCTACATAGTCTTCCTGACAACCATTAAATCTGATCATGCTATTGAGTCTTCTTAATTAAAATTAGTGTTGCAACATATGGAGTAATTTGTCCTGATTTCTGAAATGACAGCTCAGGAGGCTGTTTTGTTCAAAAGGTTTTAAAAAACAAGAAATAATTATATGTGTATATGAGTAAATACCTCATCTTCACTTGCACTAATCTCAGCCAAGTCATCTTCAACTTCTGTCATTTTAAATTTCCCTGCAATAGAAAAGGAAAAAAATGTCACATGTCTGTTAAGATCTGTATAAAATTCAAAGCATATGAGACAATCTTGTTTTAACTTGTAGAAAAGCTATTTTGTAGACAACTGCAATGTATATAGAATGCAGAGAAAAAGATCTAGACTAGATGATAGATCTACTGCCATACTGGTAGTGGGATTCCAGTCATTTCGGCATTTTTCCAGTTTATTAGTATGTACATGTAATCGTTAAATACTCATATGTACTGTTGTATAAAGATGGTTGAAAAAATCTCATGTTGGGTTATGGTCAAAACGTACCCATGCCAAAACGTACCCAACCAAAACGTACCCACTTTTGGTCAAAACGTACCCACTTCTTTGGTCAAAACGTACCCAACTCACCAAAACGTACCCAAAGTATTGGTCAAAACGTACCCAGTATATTTTTCACTTTTTTTCTGAATATAATTTTTACTTTGTTGGTTAATAAAATTGAACAAAATTGGCAAATAAACGTACCCAATGTATTTTTACATTCGATACAGAGTAGTTTCATACTTTACTCAAAGTTACTCAACGCACTGAGGTTTTTCAAAACATACTCATACCCTTGGTCAAAACGTACCCAATGTATTTTCATAGTTGATACAGTCAGGAACGTATATACATCCCTGATACAGTATAGTTTTGATATTTGGATGATTAATAACTGCAATAAAAATCTTCTTAACGTATATACTCTCCTTTTTTAACATATAGTCAAAACGCCCCTACTTACTCTTAGTCAAAACGTACTCCATATTTTTATTGTGGATAACGTATCAAATATCTTTTTCTGTACCTTTTTCTTCTTGCTTTTTACATGAATATAAATATTTTTCTGATGATGTTACATATGTAGTTAGTGAATACGTATTGACATTCAATACATACAGAATACATCTATACTGTTTTTCAATTTCCATACATAAAAGCCAACTACTTATTATTGTGATCTTAAGTTTCTCTTTATTTATATTATGTTTCTTTTTGCATCTGTAATTCGTCCATAGTTTCTGCATGGCAGATGTTTCTATAATACGCATTTTACCCACAATATCATGCTTTCTCTTAATTATCATAAACAGCTTCAACATCGTATTCGTCATTTTTTTTTTTGTGCAAATGCTTTAAGATTCATCTGAGTTATTGTAATTTGTAGGTTTTTCTGATGTTTCAAACTGCTAACGTCCTTCGATATGTATTTTGAACGGATTAGGTTTTTTTGTTTGTTTGTTTGTTGTTGTTTTGTTTTGTTTTGTTTTGGTTTTTTTTTTGGGGGGGGAGGGTGGATGGTTTATCAGATAATTTGCAGTTATCCCGTTAAATCAGTTTATGCATTAAATGTTACTGTCTTCTTTAGCTAATTTCTTTCAATACTGGAATGTTTTGACAACACTTTAAAACATGGCTTCATAGCAGTATCTACGTGTACAACACAATGCCACTCACATAATCATGCAGATCTATAATTAAGATTCAAATATTTTAATATAAAAACGTATCCTTCAATGTTTTTAATCTCATTTATGTTTATCTATATAGTATCCATTTATTATAAGCATAAAAATGCATAAGTCTATACATCTTTATTTCAATGAGTTTCATGCAGACAAATAAACATTTCATATGGATGACACAACAATACAAATATAGAACCAGGGACGTACATGTATATAACACAAAATATACGTCCATGACAGTACTGTTTATATTCTGTAGAAATGTAATAAGCATAAATTCACATTCAACACAACACATGTAATTTGGAAAAATGTCGATCAAATATTTTCTTTTCACCACTAGTAAATACACCTATAAAAAAGAAGCCATCCATTTATATATGTAAAGTTATTTATTATTAACCTACGTATGTTTCGATGAATTCATACATTCAAATGATAGATTGTTGTCTAATGATACCAAATTTAAGAAATTTGTTGAAAAAATGTGTAAAAGTTGTTTTAAACACCCAAAAGATACATGGGTACGTTTTGATTAACACTTTGGGTATGTTTTGACCAAAGTTTGGTACGTTTTGGTTGGGTACGTTTTGGCATGGGTACGTTTTGACCTGCACCCCTCATGTTTAGGTCTGGTTTGCAAAGAAACTGATACTGGTCATCCAGTTGCTTGTATAGTATTGGCAGTAACTGACACAGTCGTCATACTGTTATAGCATACTTGGATCTTGACCAAAACATGTGGGCTTGAATGCCTTTGCAGATTTATGTAAGCTTTATGTAGTATACTTGCTCTATATATGTGACCATTAAATGTTATGGATCTATATCATGTAATTATCAAAATATCGCTTTGTGGTAATGTCACACAAATTACGACAAAAGATTCAATCTGATTGACAGATTGTTATAATAAGATTACATCTAACACTAATCAATCAATAAATACCTTCAATAACTTATTTCTTTTAAGTTTCAAGACATCAATAACCATGTGGACCAAAATCAGAAATGAGCCGGTCATACTAATAACAAAACCGATAACGGATATCTGTTTTCCTTTATATAAAAGGATTACACCGGTACCGTAGCTTCAGTATTTCGACCAAATAGTAAACAAGTGTGGGGAAAGGCTAAATACTGAAGCTAACCGATACCAATGTGCTGCATTCATGGTCATTTCACCAAACAAGGGTTTCTTTTTCTTTTTCCTCTTCGTCTTCCTTTTTCTTATAGTATTATTTAGCTATTTAACATATTTCTGCGATAATAGACGACAATGAAGCCCGTGCGCAGTATGTTCTAGCCACAATACTAAATTGCTCCAGACAACACTGACAAGTCGACATAAAAATCTGCAATATAGAATGCCAACAAATTCTTTTGTTTTTTTTTTAAACCTAGCTCGTGTTACAGCTCCCATACCAGTGACGTAACCTTCAACAAGTTGAAGGCGGCCACTTAATCAGTAGCAGTACTATATAACGATATTGTTCTAATGCGTTTTCACAAATGAAATATAAATGAAAAAAAACTCTGCTTTATGTGTTGATGTGAACGGTGAAAAGAGTTATAATCAAATAAAATGGCCCAAGAAAAAATAATTAAAAACGACCAGCACCAGAATGGCCCAAATAATCAATTTTTTTTTTTTCGAAAACGGTCCAACTTTATAATTTTTTTTGATAAAGGACATCAAATTTGATTTGTTGCTCAGCGATTGAGAAGCCGTTTATGTAACTGATATATAATATATCAATGTGTATGTGTGTGACTGTTAGTGGTTGTGAGTACGTGTGATTTTTCATATATATATATATATATATATATATATATATATATATATATATATATATATATATATATATATATATATATATATATATATCAGGGGCGGATCCAGAACTTCATGTGCCGGGGGGGGGGGGGGCACCGCACAATTGAGGCCCGAAGGTGGGGGTTCGGGGCCTCCCCCAGAGAAAATTTTGCAAAAATGAGGCAAAATAGTGCAATCTGGTGCTCTTTTTTGTGATCCAGATTTTCAGTTGGAGGAGGCGTAAAACTCGGCGCAGGGTCTAGGGACTGCCTATAGGTCCCCGGTGGATGCAGGGTAGATCCTTGGTAGGGGAAACAAGGTGCAAAGTCCCCCTCCACGGAAACTCCTGTATTTGAGACTTTTGGAGATACAAATTACGTTGTGAAAATAAACTATTCTAGAAATGGCTATAAGTGAAATCCATCTTGTACATCGCGTAGCATCAGTACAAGCGTTTCAAAAAATTGTACTGAAGTTACACGATGTACGAGACGTATTTGAGTAAAATTGTATGGATAAGTAAAATCCATCTTGTACAGCGCGTAGCTTTAAACATTTGCAACATTTGCTACACGAAGTACAAGTAACCATACAATTTTACTCGCCTGAGGCAAAGTGGCCGATGATTTGTGCGCTGGATATTAATTTGGATTGCACCTATATTTTGATTCCCTCTGGAACATATTATGGATCATAAACGGGGATCAGGGGAGATTTATCATGAAACTGATCGTGGGTGAAGTGAGTCAACGATTATTTTTCAACTGCAGATTTAAAGAAATATGAGAGAATAACTGGCGAGCGAATCGAGCCAGCGAAATTTGGGAAATTTAAGACAGAAATGCAGTAAAATAGGCCCTAAAATAGACTATGGTGCCCCCTTCGACGGGCACTGCCGGAGGGCACGTGCCCCCGTGCACCCCCCCCCCCCCCGGCTGGATCCGCGCCTGAATATATATATTTGGACCAAATTTACAGCGATTGAGAAGCCATTTATGTAATTGATATATATATCAATGTGTATGTGTGTGCAACTGTTAGTGAGTACGTGTGATTTTAATAAATAAATAAATATATAAATATAAAGAGAAGGAATTTACCCGACGTAAACGCAGGCGGATCCTCTGAAAGAATACAATGACAAGAGGGCCCTGAAAGAGAAATTATAAACATATAAAGCACAAATAGAATCAGTGAAACACCCGGGAGTACTATGGACCTTGGATCTTCGAAGAAATACCTGTAGAAAATAAAGACGAATATTCGTTTCACTTTATATATATATATATATATATATATATATATATATATATATATATATATATATATATATATATATATATATATATAGATATATATATATATATATATAAGATCACACATACTCACTAACAGTCACACACCTGTGACACACACATACACACACAAACACACGAGGGCGCGCGCTCACTGCAGTATCAGCTCAAGATCTCAAGTCAATGATGTAACATGCAAACTAGTATGCATATGATACATTCAAACAATCCATCCGCTTACTTTTACCAACTTCTTTATAAGTTCATGGTCGATGTAAGGGGACATGTAAGAATTTACAAATGCCTGTGTTAAAAAATCAAACTAAGAAATACTGATAATGACAGACGTTTGAAAATCGGAGGTTATCAAAATTCAATTTAGAATAAAAATAGGTATGATACATTTTTATGTATCAGTGGCGGATTTAAAGGGGGAGGGCGGACCCCGCCCTCTTTTTGCCACATATTTACAAGTTAAAATCCAGATTTAGTAGCAATAATGGCCGAGTAGTTTGGCTAACACTCCTGTGCCCCTCTCCCCCCTTTTTTCGGAAATCCTGGATCCGCCACTGTGTCTATATTTATTTATTTGCAATGGAAACCATTATGCAGATACTGAAAACGTCACCCATGCTCCTTATTTCAGTGGTAGCCTTTCCGGGTAAGATCGATCCTACTTATAGTTCCTGCCACAATACGTTACAGTATGGGTTCGACTTTTACCATGTACAAATGGCTGCGCCCATTGCAGTGTCATTTGCCCATGGAAAATAGTGATGAAACGTAGCATTTATTAAATGCAATAGGAATCAAGACAAAAGGACAAAATGGAGAATATTGAAGATATAATGAAGATGGACAAGGAGAAACTGGCAGCTCCAATCAAGACTGTTGAAGTAAAATTTAAATACTGTATAGATCTAGTCGGTTTTTAACAGGTCGGGCACATGTTCAGAACGAGCTATAATAGCTCGATCTAGCTATTATAGCTCTATTGAGCTATAATTTCTCTTAAGTAAACAATCAAAATTTATGAATTTTCAAAAAATGTTTAAAAGTCGCATTAGTACTCTGAAAATAATGGAATTTATGCAAAAGAACCCTGGCAGCAATACGTACCAAATATGAGAAAACACACCTTAAAACTTTGCAAACTTCTTGGTGCCGTTTCTCAAATCTTTTACATCTTGCAGTGGAAGTTCTTTTACAAAAGTTATGGCATTTACTGACTTCTAATGCGACTTGCAACCGTTTCTTTAAAATTCTGAAATTTTCATTTTTCAGATAAGAAAAATTATAGCTCATTCGAGCTATAATAGCTAGATCGAGCTATTATAGCTCGTTCTGAACATGTGCCCAACCTGTTTAAACTAAACTTTGTCTAGATTAACGACTAAAGTAGTAAAGAGTAAAGTCTAAAGATAATATGTTTGCATTTGAATGTTTCTTCTTCTTCTTCCAATACGAAGTGTACTCAAAAGTTGAGCGTTATACTTCATGTGGCAGTCAAGATAAAAGCCTCTCAGGGCAGTATGATACAGTTAAAAAGTTAAAATCTTTTGTCCTCATCCTAAGCTGAAGTGGGCAGGTGGTATGTTGCCCATTGCAGTCCTGTAGTCCTCCAAGGAACATGCTGATGTCATTGCTGATGGAAGTCTGTTCCAATCCCTGATGGTTCGCGGGAAGAAGGAGAAACGGTATACATCCTTTTTCGCTGTTGGGATGCAAAAGGTATGTTGTCCCCTTGTCCTGGTGTCTGTCTGGATTAGGTATTGTTCTGCTGGAATGGCCACTAGATTGTGCTGGATCTTGAATAGCAACAGAAGGCAGATCTTTACTCTTCTGATCTGTAGCGGTTCCCATCCCAAGGAGTTGACCATGTTGGTGACGCTGCCTGCTTTCCTATCCCAGTAGTTCCTTGTAGTTTTAAGTCATATCCATTTGCTTTATTCTTTATTGTACAGTATAGAAAAAGAAATTGTTACTGTAGAGTATTATTAGAGACTGCAAATAGAAATAAGAAGATATTGGTTGTTAAATGATTCGATGAACAATGAAAGATGAACGCCTGGTCTCAATCCAGGGAACCCAGGATTTACAGTCCTGCACGCTACCGAGTGAGCTAAAGAGACATCCCAGTAGCTGAGTCTTAAACCCACTCCACACACCTGATTCCACAACACCCTATTCCCCATTAATTTTTTGGAGGTAGGTACACCCCTCCTTCTGGTGTCTTTGAGACCTGCTCTGGCACATCTTACCCAAGGGAAGTGGTCATGCCCCTGCCCTCCATTGTACACCTCATCGCCAGTGAAGTGATTTGATGAACAATGAAAGATGAACGTCTGGTCACGATCCAGGGAACCCATGATTTACAGTCCTGCGCGCTACTGATTGAGCTAAAGAGACGTCTCAGTAGTCGAATCTTAAACCGGCTACACACACCTGATTCCACAACAGTTGTTTTACTCTATTTAGTATTTTAGAGAGCCAAGCCAAGACATTATAGAATACTAGAATATTATTATTATTACTTATATTGGAGACAGTAGTAAGGCAAATAACAAGATACATGTATTCCCTGTATTACTGTACGTAAATTATACCCAAGGCTTCTGGTAATGATTATTTCTAGTAAAGTAATCATGGACACAGGTCACAGACGCAATGACCACATGCCCCCTCTGTGTGTAATTAGTAACTATAATATGCACAGACAACCAAATAGTAAGGAGACAGGGGAGGGATGGTTACTCCTAACACATAAAACAAGGTACACAACTATTTTTGCAGCAATTTGTAAAAACTCAATTTTAATTGCGTATATCTCTGGCTGTTTTTTATGTATTGTGTTAGGAGTAACCATCCTTTCCCCACCTCCTTACTATACAATTGCCTGTGATAATATAATCATGCTACTCTTATAGTTATACACAGAGGGTGCATGGGGTCATTGTGTCTACGACCTGTGGTCACATAATAGCTTTATCAAGGCTTGGTCATAATATCCCTCACATACCCGTAGTTTAAAGTTTCTTATCAAAAGCTGGACTCATGATGCTGTTTGTTTTCTTTAAAGTGAGGGACATTGAACCAATCAGGTTATACAAATCTTACTATACATGTACTTGGTAAACAACATGTGCATGTAAACATGTTTTGTATTTAAAGCTATTGATGATTATATATAGTTTCTCCTTTACAGTTATATAGAAATAGATACATAATGAATTAATGTTTATGTCTGAAATCTGAACAGAGCAATTTTTATTTTTTATTTAATCAAGGGTTTGTTCACCAGCAGATTACATGTGTATACATAATCCAATGAGGGATGTTTATTTGTGTATCCCTTGCAAATAATATTGAATGAGAGATAAAAAGGCAGGGTTTTTGATAATCATTTTCATCACATGGTATCTAAATTATTATTATGGTATGCTGGCCATGTTATGATCAAGTGGTTATAATTAAATCATTGTCAGAGGGCTACATTAGTTTGCATATGCTCATATCAGATGTAATCTTTGACTGTGTAACCGGCAAATGAAAAAGAAAAAGATGCCGGACCTAGTAAACAAACCCAGGACATTCCGCTATCAAGGCTAATACTCTCACCATGAGTTATCCGTCTGGAATAACTGGAATGAAAAACAAGAGCAAATGGACACAATAAGATCATTAGCAGCAACAGCACATCAGTGGTGATCAGCAACAGCACATCAGTGGTGATCAGCAACAGCATATCAGTGGTGATCAGCAACAGCACATCAGTGGTGATCAGCAGCAGCACATCAGTGGTGATCAGCAATGGCACATCACTGGTGATCAGCAACAGCACATCAGTGGTGATCAGCAACAGGTCAAATTTGATCTGTACATAAAATGTTTCCCATGTTAATCATCTGAATTCAAGAACAACCCCCCCCCCCTTCCAAGAAAAAAATATTGTGTTGCTCAAATGTTCTATTGCAGAATGAATTTCTTTTTATTTTAGGACAAATGGAAATTATTGCCAGCGTTCTTAAAAGTGAAAGGATTGGTGAA
Organism: Pteria penguin; assembly: GCA_035048485.1. NCBI lineage: Eukaryota > Metazoa > Mollusca > Bivalvia > Pterioida > Pteriidae > Pteria > Pteria penguin. The sequence continues at coordinate 72,334,190 of CM068581.1, read as the reverse complement.
ACAACACATTGATTCCTTCAATTATTTCATAAATGTAGAGGTATGTTATCTGTACAAATTATATTTATTGAAAGTCATTATAACATGAAAGTGTTTTCATTTTCCTCAGTGTATTATACATGCAAAATCATATTGAGAAAGACTGTGCTTTAACATCATTTCATATTTTATATACTAGTTTCATGGTATACAATAAATGCTTATAATTCTACTCTTTTTACTCATTTTGTAGATTAAAAATATCATGAAAGCCAATGAAAAGATAATGAGTGATGCAGATCCTAATTTCTACATGAAGTAGGTTTATATTTATGTGTAATTTATACTAATGTGTAATACTGCCCGATACCATGGAAGAATAGTTATCTACTGTGCTTTTAAACAACCTAGAACAAAATGTGTTGAGAAAAACCTTGAAACCAAAAAAACATTTATACAGAATACAGAAAGTACATTGCTCACTTTGCTAAAGTAAAAGTGAATCCTTCTACAAGTCATTAAGACTTCAGATAATGAGTTTTATACTTATACATAGTCTCTGGGCAGAAGAGAGTCAAAAGATCCTGAATGAGACAACAGACCTTTACAAGCTCTGACTTGTCAGGGAAAGCTAGACCCCATTGATAGCTGGGTAGACTTTGACATTGCCTAGTATCATGACAAAATATAACAGTCCATTGTCCTTGATGAGGATCAAACTACTAATCCTCATTATACTACACTAGCATGAAACTACTAATCCTCATTATACTACACTAGCATGAAACTACTAATCCTCATTATACTACACTAGCATGAAACTACTAATCCTCATTATACTACACTAGCATGAAACTACTAATCCTCGTTATACTACACTAGCATGAAACTACTAATCCTCATTATACTACACTAGCATGAAACTACTGATCCTCATTATACTACACTAACATGAAACTACTAATCCTTACACTACACTAGCATGAAACTACTAACCATTGTTTTACTACACTAGCATGAAACAACTAATCCTCATTATATTACACTAGCATGTTAACTACTGATCTTCATTATACTACACTAGCATGAACTACTAATCTTTGTTATATTACACTAACATATAAACTACTGAGCCTAGTTATACTACACTTACATGTACATCATTTTATATTACACTAATGTTAAATACTGATCGTCCCTATACACTAACGTGTTAACTACTGAGTCTCATTATACTACATTAACATGAAGCTGCTGATCCTCATTATACTACAGTAACATGTTAACTTCTGATTGTCTGTATACTACACTTACATGTCACTACTGAGCTTCTTTATGCTATACTAATATGTTAACTACTGAGCCTCGTTATACTACAGTAACATAGGTACTACTAAGCTTTGTTATACTACACTTACATGTTAACTACCAAATCTTATTATACTAAACAATATGTTATCTTCTGAGTCCTGTTATACTACACAAACATGTTAAGTACTTATCTTCATTATACTACACTAACGTGTTTACTACTGAGTCTCATTATACTACACTTACATGTTAACTACTGAGTTTTTTAACTACACTAACATGTTAACTACTGAGCCATACGTTCCTCATCATCCAGAATAACCTGCTAACATTCTGAAATTTAATTTGCAACAGAATAGGTCATTTTTGATAATTGAATCAGTTTCAGAAAAATAACGGCTTAGCTCAGACCATTATGATTTCTATGAATTGTTATTCCATCCTGTTTTTTGTATGACTGACTGTAGTGTTTATTTTGCAGGTATCTTAACATCTATGTGGGAATGCCTGATGTAGAAGAGGGATTTAACATCACTAAGCCCATTTCCCCACATGAGGTGAGGACATTGATCATGTCTAGGATGGAATTTTTGAAACATAGGTGTTTGATGCTTAAAAACTTGTTTAGATAGTAACCTCTAAAAACAAACAGGTTTTCTACTAATAAATCATTATTTTGTGGATGTTTTTGTTTATTTATCATAATTTTGATATAAGAAAGAAAGGTTTTCTTTTATAGATTTGAACCCTATGAAATTTATCATGATACTTTGAGTTACAGTACAGCAACATGTTAAGTACACTCTTACACCTTTTGTTGTTTTCTACTACAACATACATGTTAAATACATGGCTGTTTCTGTTGTTTCAGTGTCGGCTCAGAGACATGACCTATTCCGCTCCTATCACTGTTGACATTGAATACACTCGGGGTAATCAGAGAATTGTAAGGAAGAATCTGCCAATTGGAAGGTAAGAAATGTGGATCTTTCTTTATATAGGAGAGACTGATACTGAAAGAGCTACTTTGACTCGGTGTAGCTTCTCGTCTCTTAGTTGTTGAGGTTGACTCAGTGTAGTTTTTGGTCTTTAGTTGTTGAGGTTGTGAAGCAATGCAAAATATAGAGAAAACTTTCTGTGATATCTGTTTCTCTGTCTGTTGGGAGTCACACTTTTGAAATATAGGTGGTAAGCAACACATATTTCTTTGAAGACTCCAGTATACCCAGTAGCATTGATCTGCTAGTGTTTTGACTGAATGTTGATGGCTTCCTGTGGAAGTTTTGGCTCCCTCCACCATTTAAAAATACTGACCACCACCATATTGGCAAAGGAACCTAAGTGTGGTGTTACGTAACAAACAAACAAAATCTTAACATGTATAACGTATAGCATTGGACTTGACAGAAATGGAAACCTTGGAGTATATCGTTACTTTCAGGAATTTGCCATTTTGTGTCACCTTCAAAGCAAAGCAACATATAGGGATCACTTTCAGGTTCAATTTTTATTTTGGTCTGTCTGTGTAGTTGTCTGGCGAGAGTCACACTTTTGAAAATTGATAGATGACAAATGTTCCTTCGGGTACAGACATAAGTGCTTCACAAACACATCATGTTTCTCATATATAAGCACAAAAATTTTTTTTTCACTAAAACCATGCACACAAAAGTTTTAAGAGAATTATTTCCCATTATGTCACAGAATGCCTATCATGTTGAGAAGCTCCAACTGTGTACTGTTTGACAAGAGTCCAGCAGAGATGGCCAAACTCAATGAGTGTCCGATGGATCCAGGGGGTTACTTCATCACCAAGGGATCAGAAAAAGTCATTCTTATTCAGGAACAGCTGTCTAAAAATAGAATGATTGTTGACACTGATAGTGGTCGGAAAAACACTATAGAATGTTCTGTCACTAGGTAAGTATTCTGTCAAATAGCTCTACTGTAGTGAAAGTCATGGCAGGTTTAGTCAGTGCCATAGCAAGTTGTCTTTAATGTGCCTATCAGAGCTCAGAAGTTATATCTTAATAGCACCAGTGTGTACCAAATTCCATTACTGTGTACCAAATTGCACCAGTCTATACCAGATTGGTCTACTTTCTTGCTTTCAAGATAAAATACTGTTTTTGCTTATGCATGCAAACATCTAAGGCATTAGCATTTTTAGTAACTGCATTTGTGGTTTAGTAACTTTAACTTGTGGTTCACTACTTTCCTTTGCTACTAAATCTTTGCTACCATTGTAATTGTTGAAATTATCTTCAATGTTACGAATCATGCTTATTGAAAGCAATAATTAAAAGAAAATTCCATACAGTTTTTAAACGTTTGCCAGTTATTTTGTCATGGTACAATTCTAAAGCTTACTTGGTTTACATGTATATGATAATGGGCAATTTTTATATATTCTTATATTTTATTTCTCCAGCTCTACACATGAAAGAAAAAGTAAAACTTATGTAACAATGAAGCATGAGAAGTTCTATCTACGACATAATACATTTTCTGAGGTAAGGTATTTAAGTAAAACATTACTAATGGCATGGTGATTCAGCCTTTTTTAAAAAATGATAAAGTTATTTATCATATATGTCCATTAATATCTTGAAAGATTGATCTCTCTCTGTCCTAAGGGATACTGTTGTATGATTTAAGATTGGGAGTTAACTTTATGATTTTGTTGTTTTTCTATAGTTTTTTGTCATGCTTAGATAATTTCACAACTGTAGTTACATCAACTGTATGATGCATTGCACAAAAATATCACAGTATACAATAGATCCTTCCAAAGCAGTCAAGGATCTTTGAGGGATTTTGAGGACTAAAAGCGTATAGTTTGCTCTTGATAAGTCAGCCCTCATGGAGACATTTGAGATAATTCAAGCTCAGTGGTGACCTAATTAGAACAACTTAACTGAGTATTTGAGATATCTGCGTTTTAATGAATGAAAATCAACTGTTATATTAAATATTAACATATTGTATATATCACCTTAAATTTAGCAGTAATATAATATAGTTAGCTCTCCTCTGTGTAGTGTACAGCACTGCACTCACATGGTATTTAACATGCTTTATTACAGGATATTCCTGTTGCTGTAGCCTTCAAGGCCATGGGTATAGAGTGTGACCAGGAGATTGTACAGATGATAGGAAGTGAGGAGGAGGTTCTCTCGTCAGTAGCACCCTGTCTAGAGGAGTGTCACAGGCAACAGGTGTACACACAAATGCAGGTTAGCTTTCAAGACTAAAGAATATTCACGATATGGTATGGTATGGTTTATATTGCCTTTAGCCTTTTTGCTAATCAGCCGTTCATACACACAGATAAAAAAAAAATAGGACTGAAATGTTATTTTATCATTTAGATATTTGTACCCGATAGTTGATTGTGTGAAATATCATCTGAGAATATTCCTTTCTCCAATGCAGGCTTTAAAATATATTGGTAATAGAGTGCGACCAAGACGTATGTGGGGTGGTCCAAAGAAGACCAAAATTGAGGAAGCTAGAGAGTCTCTACATGACATTGTACTGTCACATGTACCTGTAAGTACTGATCGATCGTGTGTCCCCAGGACAGAACAGACAATGAAGCACACACGTATATATTACATACCACAGGGAGGGTTAACTGTCATGTGATCAAGGTAAATAGATGTTTTCAAAAAAAAAAAAAGGGGGCAAGGACCAGTGAAATCAAGTAGATTATATACAGAAAAAAGGTGATTGTAAATACCACTATGGAAGTAGTTAAGATTTGCATGAAGATTTTCTCAAGGTCAGTGACCTCATAAATGAACAATGTCTACCAATTATAATTTTTTTTTCAAAAGATACATGTATAGTCAAGGTTGACCTTGAAAATAAATTAGGTAACAAATTAATGAGGTTTAGGGAATATTCCTCAGGAAGAGATTTTTCTGTGATACTCATATATCATCATTTCTATCGCTATTCAGGTAGTTCAATGGAATTTCAAACTGAAAGCTGCCTATCTAGCCTTGATGGTACGAAGAGTTATACTTGCCAAAGGTAACAAAGTACAGGCAGATGACAGAGATTACTATGGAAACAAGAGACTGGAATTAGCTGGCCAACTGCTTTCTTTATTATTTGAGGATCTCTTTAAGAAATTTAACTCGGAGGTATTGTAGGTTGTATATATGAAAGCATTGTATGATTTATAACACAACTTGACAGTTATTATTGCAGTTGAATTTATAGCCTTATACTGAAAATTACACATATTATTTTTACCTTGAAAAATCATTAAGAATGCAACTTTTACTTTCTTTCTTTCTTTTCTTTTTTTTTTTAACAATGAAGTTGAATGAAATTATTTATTTGTTATGAAGGAAAGGAATTATATGGTAATTGGTACTCCTGGCATAACATCAGATATTTAGATATTTTACATTGTTTATCCATACATATTTTTTAATATTGATACTGCGTGTTTCTGTTTTTATTGCATTTGTATATGTTGTATTGTAGCTGAAGAGAATAGCTGATATGACTATACCGAAGCCAAGAGCAGCACAGTTTGATATTGTGAAGCACATGCGTCAAGATCAGATAACAAATGGCCTTATTAATGCCATATCCACTGTAAGTATCTGTTAAGTCAAGGTTGAATACAATGTAGTAAGACAATAATATTGTTTCCTTATGATGACTTGTTTAACGTGCTTTAAAAATAATGCTCTTGCTGTTTGTGACCCGGAGGCAAATTTGATTTAGTGCTGAATTGCTTGGTTTTAGGTGCAAAGTATCTATGTTACCAAGGATGTGGCTTTTTTTAGCTCAAAGGAGCCAAAGGTTCAAATGAACTATAGTGAGTCATAGTGCCCCGTCTGGCGTCCGTTGTCATTCGTCGTTGTCCGACGTCTGTCTTTTAGTTTTTCACATTTTCGGCTTCTTCTCTGGAACTGCATTGCAGATTTGGATCAAAGTTTGTATATATGATGTACTCAAGGTCCCCTACTGAAATTGTGTTCGGGAACCAGATTCCCTCGGGGGTGGATCCAGGGCGGGGCCAAAAGTGTCCAAAATGGTTCCCCTCTTCAAAAATCTTCTCCTCCAGAACCAGTGCATAAAAGGAGAAACTAATTGCATTTCAGTGGTTATCAAAAATTGTGTTCGAAGTTAAGATCCGTTGAATAGAAATTTAGCTTTTTTGACGTGTTTCTGGACTTAGTAATTTCTTTGCAGAAAAGTGTCATGTTTTTCAGTTAATTGATATTGATCCTTTCTTAATGACTATTTTAATCATAATTATGGTAAGGAATATTATTGTGAAAGAATTTTGTCAGTATCTTAATTTTTGGATTTTCCATGAATTTTTAAGACTTCCAAATGAGGGTGTATAGGGACAATTCTTCACATTTTTAACTTCTGCAGTTATACTGCATGAAAGATTTTAATGAAACATGGTATACATGAAGTACTATAGGTCCTCTATCAATTTTGTACATTTCATCCAGATTGGTCAACAGATAATGCCACCATGTCAAAAAACTAGGTCTCACAATGGTACATATACCACTTGGTAATTAAAATATGGAGAGTAGCGGTTCAAATCCAGCTGTGGTCAAAATTTTTGATCATTTCTTTACACGTCTAAATAAATTTTTAGATGTTTCTCAACACTCAACATATGAAATTAGGCCATTTTAAGTTGGATCTGGACAATATTTGATACAATTGTTGTTCATGACCCAGACTTGAAATCAGTCAACAAAAGGCCCCACCTAAAGAAAATGACTAACTTTTGCCCTGAATCACATCTTGCAGAGGCAAGGCAAATGCTTAATATCAAAATCACCTGAATATATGTGCAAAAAAGTATTGTTTTTTATTCTGGTCTGAAATGAGATTTAACATATTTTCAACATTTGTGTTGACTTTGTCACAGTAATGCAAAATAAATGAATTCTTTCTTCCTTCATGACTGATTATCTAGGAACTCAGGTGAGTGATATAAGCCCACTTGGGCCTCTTGTTTAAAAGGTTAGGTTACTTCCAACCCCTACTACATGTATATTACATTCCCTCGTCTACGCTTTTTCAGGGTAATTGGTCAATTAAGAGATTTAAGATGGACCGTGCTGGTGTAACTCAAGTTCTGTCTCGTTTATCGTATATCTCGGCACTAGGAATGATGACTAGGATTTCATCTCAGGTACTTCCTCTGGTGTTTTATTAAGCTTCTTTTTTTTTTTTTAAATATGTAGGCAGAATTTAATTTGTAGTAATTTTTTGTACTTGATGAGAAAATTTAGTTGTAAATCTATAAAATTGTTTTACTCCAGGTATTTAAGATATCTTCCTTCATTTGTCAAGTAATAAGGAATGCTGTATTTAATAATTAGTTTGAGAAGACAAGAAAAGTGAGTGGTCCTCGTTCCCTACAACCATCACAATGGGGGATGCTGTGTCCATCAGATACACCAGAAGGAGAGGTAGGCAAACACAACAAATTATCAGAAAATTAGATAATTAAAGTATCATTCAGTAATCTATATTTAGGATTATTTATGTATTTATTTATTATTTATGATATTCTATTTGGTAAATTGAACAGAGCTTATAACTATCTAAACTATTCACAGTATACAAGGCAAATCTTTGTATTATACATACTAATACAGATTAATTACAAAATTACTTTATCGTTTCCTTGGATGAATATATTTAGTCCAAGAAAGATTTGATTTACATAATATTTATATATATGTAAATTTTTGATGTATTATATTTTTGTGTATGATCTTAATGGATATGTATATATTATTATGTTGTAGGCATGTGGTTTGGTGAAAAATTTGGCCTTGATGACTCACATCACTACAGACATGGTGGAGGGACCCATCATCCGACTCGCCTTTAATCTGGGTGTGGAGGATTTACAGTTTCTGAGTGGAGAGGAGATGACCAGTCCACAAGTCTATATGGTCTTCCTGAATGGTAAATTTCCTCCTTTGTCAATATCTCTGAGCACAATTTCAGTCAACATTGTAGACTTTTTCACGATGACTGCAGAGCTGTAATATTGGACGGCAAATTGATTAACATCCCCTCCAAACAAATTACATCTTGATGTAATTTGACGTCCTTCTGATCAAACTGGAGGGAACGTTAATGATTTTGTCGTCCAATGTTACAGCTCCGCAGTCATCCTGAAGAGGTGTATTGTCTTTGTGACTTAGTGGGCTTAAATGATACACTGACACTCATTGTAGCTTTTACCAAGCAACTATTTTAAAGTGCTTCATGATTGTATGACATTGCAGAAAACATGATGTCATTGTGATTCTATTATTTGCTTGTTGCATTATTGGAAGAGGGCTAAACTTCACAACTCAAGGTGCTAAAAACACTCTGCAGTACAACCCTTTCCTCTACATTATTTGTTTTAAATTTTTTCATAAAGATTGCTGTATATGTGTTTGATATAGTTCTTGCTGGGTCTAATTGGTAAATTTTGATATTAATGGAAGATCAATTTTTATATACCAGTTGTTGTAAAATTACATTATTCTGCAATTTTATCCAAGAATATATGCACTATTATGCGCGTCACAAGTTAGGTGCAGCAATAAATTATTTAATATTAGGTGTCCTTGCACTTTTTGAAAGTTCATTGTTAGTGCTACATATGCCGTATATCATGTAAACCCAAAACAGCAAGAGGAAATTTAAATGTATGAATAAAGAATTTCAGACTTTTTCCTTATACTAAACAAAGTCTGCTTTAAAAAATCTGTACATAAATAATCTCTGACTTAATGAGCTCCCAGTACTTCATAGCATCAATAATATCATAGAGTGCCTTAACATTACCGTTCTCTATCAAACCGGAGTTCAGATTCAAAATGAGGGAACACAAAAATCTTCTAGTCAGAATTTTACTTAATGATTGATTTCGACTGTATATTTACTATTAAGTTGATTGACAAATGGAGTAAGATTATAGAAATTATATAAATACCCAGAGAAAATGTTTTAAAATTAAGAGACTTAATTGCCTCATCCTTCTTTACGGACTCTAATTTTTTTTTACAGGTAATATACTGGGTGTGATTAGGAATTATCCTAAGTTAGTGAAGACTTTCCGCCTGATGAGACGCGCTGGGTACATTAATGAGTTTGTATCAGTGTGTACTAACCATTCCCACAAGTGTGTATACATCTCTACAGATGGAGGAAGATTATGCAGGTACAGACGCTTTTAAGGATGTCATTATCTGTGATGTTCTGTGACTTCATTTTACATGATCAGTGAATGCAGATTTTTTTTGTACCTTTATGGATAAGGTATTTATTGTTTAGAGAAAAAGATTTGAAATTCTTAGCTTTATCACAATTATTTGTTGATAAGAGTCGGTAAATATTTTACAAAGAAAATGAAAGCTGGATTTCAGTTTTTAGTTTTTGGTTTTACAATTTCAGACCTTACATCATAGTTAAGAACTGTAAACCACTAGTGGAAAAGCGTCATATTGATGAATTAACTCAGGGTTTCAGGTATGGTCATATTGTTTGATTTATGATACATTTAATGGACAGTGTTTGTGTCTGCATGAAAAATTTGATTTGATATATATTACTTATTTTGATCGATTAAAAGATGAAAAATCTTTATCCGGGTGTATAGTTTTTATAGATTTAGTGTTGTAAACTTTACATGTATGAAATTTTTAAACAAAAAAAAACAAAAAGGAAGAAGAACATAATATCATGAAAAATGACCTTGAATTGGTTTACTGATTAATGTTAAATGTAGAAGATTACTGTATTTGTGAAACATCAAGCATGTTGCATTGAAGAGTTGAACCCAAATTTGATGGAGACAAGAAATAAAAAAGTTATGTGACTTCTTCACTACAAAGTTCTGAATTTGTAAGACAGTCGTGAATCACTGACATTGCTAATATTTTGATTATTAAATCATTGATAAAGTTAAGTTTTCATACATAATGATGTTTTGTAGGAGTTTTGATGATTTTCTGAAGGAAGGATTGGTGGAATATCTAGATGTAAATGAAGAAAATGATTGTATGATATCTCTGTATGAATCTGGCATTACAAAGTAAGTTTCTTGTTTTATATATACAATTCAGTCAAGTATAATGACATACATAGTGTGTACTGCAATCAGTATTCCTTGTATGTCACTGTGAAACTAAAGATCTGAATTCTTATTTCAGTTTTCTGTCAAAATATGGGCATCCATCGAAGCCTAGATTTTTTCCCAGAATAAATAAGAATAATTTTATGGAAATATGAATATTACCAAGTTCTCCAGGACAAATAGTTGTTATTACTGCACATACGCAGTAATTAGAAAGACTGAAGAGGGAGATTATGCATGTTGGTACTTGATGGTCATTCAGCCATGTTTTCCCAAAAAGGGTGGTGATAAAAAGTGAAAACTCCTTTTGAAAATCTGATCTTACAATAAAAGATTCCAAGCTGCTGTTTTATTTATGCCATTTGTTCACTTGTGTGAATATTTTAGTGCATCGTTTAAGACCTTATTTGATTACTTTGAAGAATCTATTAAGTTTCTGACATATTGTTACAGGGAGACAACTCATCTGGAGATTGAGCCTTTCACGATCCTTGGAGTATGTGCTGGTTTGATCCCCTATCCACACCATAACCAGTCTCCTCGTAACACGTATCAGTGTGCTATGGGCAAACAAGCTATGGGTAGGTCTCATACTGGGGTAGATAACTCACACTGTGGGGAGACAACTGTGTGTTGATATGTCTTACTGAACTGAGTCGTAATCGGAAGATCTTGGATATGTACTTTGCTGGAGATATATGTATGATTGTACAAGGTATACATCCAATGGCTAAGATGCAATGTCTTGCCTGCATCAAGGTCTGGTGTTTTAATGACCTCTTGCTTTTAAGAGTGCAAGTGCATTGTAAGTAAATCAGACTTTAAACTATGCTCAAATAGTGCCACAGTAACAAAGACAAAATATTACTAAAGATGACATAGAAATATAATAAAAAAGTTATGTATCCTGTTGCAATAAAACATCTGTTCCGAAATCAACTCATTCTTTAATTATAATAAATGAATTAAAAGAAAATCTGAAATGAAAATTTGAATAATGATTTATCATTTCTCCTTAAATTTTGTACAAACTGTATTGTGGATGGTAAAGAGTTAAATAGAATTATTTTACATCTCCTTCAACTTTTATGGACAAAACTTTTTTTCAAGATCATAGTAAATAGAACTGAAGAACATACATGTACTAAAGTCAAAATCAAGAATGTCTTTTTATACACATTTATACATATGTATTTCTTCACTTTTGTAATGAAAATCATCCCACATTGTATTGTCTATTTACAGGTACTATTGGATTAAATCAGCGGAACCGAATAGATACCTTGCTCTATCTTCTATGCTACCCACAGGCACCTCTTGTAAAATCTAAAGTAAGCCTTTCCTATGTATCATATATGTATTCTCATGTAAAAATTGTAACTTTCTTGATTGTATTTAATTGAGTTACTGAGGTTGATACAAAAATATATTTTATAGAATTAAATTTATAAAATTTCAAGAATTCACATTCAAATTTGCTGATCCAATTTTTATAATTTTGCATGATGTACAAGTGTAGTAGATGATAAACAGTAACATACATTATCATATGTCTTTTTTACAGACTATAGAGTTAATTAACTTTGATAAGTTGCCTGCCGGACAGAACGCTACAGTAGCTGTCATGAGCTTTAGTGGTTACGATATTGAGGATGCATTAGTGCTAAACAAAGCGTCACTGGATAGAGGTAGGGTCGTCTTAAATATCTAAATATAGCTATCCTTAAATTATAAATCAATGAGTCAGTAGTAATTAAGTAAATGCTTAATAAGATATGTTGGTCCTTTAAAATTGTGTTTACAACTTAGGGGCTTCAATTTTCCCTTTGTCATGTCTCTGTATTCTTTATGTAATACATATACTTTTTGAAATATTACTGAAGTTTAGTTTATTTAATGAGCATAAATATTGCTTAGTATGAAATGCTTATCACAAAAATTACTATAAATGGTGCTCTTGTTGTTTTTCTTAGGTTTTGGTAGATGTTTGGTGTACAGAAAGCAGGCTGTGACGTTAAAGCGATATGCTAATCAGAGCTTCGACAAAGTAATGGGGCCCATGGTTGACGCAACCACACACAAACCTATGTGGAAACACACAGCATTAGATGCTGATGGAATATGTGCTGCGGGTATGTATTTACTAATATGTGTAGAATATAGATAGGTGTGCAACAATTTATTTCATATGTCACTAAATCATAAAAGGGGGTGGGGTGGGGGTTAACTTTCTGTATAAAGATACCAGTATATACAGATGTGCAGCTGAGATGGGGTGAAATTTTAAGGCAATCCAATGTATGAATGGGTATCATTTTTGTTTAAAATACTGGTATATATCAATGGGTATTGATTTAATAAACTAATATATCAGTTGGTAAAAGTGTAGAACAAATGTAAATAGTTTTTCGTACAGAACATTTAGGCGTTCACCATGAGCAAGTTGGTGATATTGACAACACATATACATAGGAGTCTGTAGATTGAAATCAAGTATACATAAATGAATTGGTATACTTTTCCCTATGTCCAGTATATGAATGGATGTGGTTTCACACTTCAAGCAGAATATGAATGGGTAGGTTGCTAACAACTCCAGCTGCACGTCCATATCCAAAATGTTTTCAAATAAATAAATAATACCTTTAAGAGATCACTTTACCGTCTCCAGTGACAAGCATTACGTCATTATTTCAAGTAAGAATTAGATAAATGAGTTTGTCCTTCTATTTAAGCTGAGAGAATTGAGAATCGACAGGTTCTGGTGAATAAATGGATGCCTACTGTGACCATTAACCAGCTGCAGTCGGGTCAGCCAGCCGGTCAGCCAGGACAGCAACAGAGCTCTGATTATAGAGAAGTCCCCATTACGTAAGATTTGCTGACTTCTCATGCTGTAGTATACACTGTATGAATTGTTACCTTTGTAAGGTCAGTCTGTAATACCAATTTGTGATAGGGGCAGGCTTGGTGTAGTGGTTAAGCGCTTGGCTTGCGGCGCCGACGATCCGGGTTCGATTCCCGGGTTGCGCCACTATGTTTAAGAGGTTGGTAACCTCCTGCTTCCATGTCGCGATATAACTGAAATATTGTTGAAAGCGACGTAAAACACCAATCAACCAACCAACCAACCAATTTGTGATACGTGAAAGTGCACATCTGCAATATCTGGGTGTGAATCCCGTTCAGGGTAAGCTGAGTGATAAATCAGTGTTTTAATGGTTTTCAGAGAATAGACTTGTAAGTCAGTGTTTTGAAGGCTTCCTCTGAATACTCTGTTTTTCTTGTTCCAATAGTATATATATTGGTGTTTTAATGATATTTGAGTAAATAAAAACAGATAACACATTGAAATAGGAGAATTCTTTTGATTTCTTGTGAATGTTATTTCAGTGTACTTTTATTCATGGATTGAATCATTACATCTAGGTATAAAGGATCAGAGGCATCCTATGTAGAGAAGGTCCTTATTTCTTCAAACCCTGAAGAGGCATTCCTCATCAAGATGTTGTTACGTCAGACACGACGACCAGAGATTGGGGATAAATTCAGCAGTCGACACGGACAAAAAGGGTAACTTTATGCTCTTTACTTAATAATTTTTTAATTTTCCATTATTTTCTTCTAGCCTCACTGCATGTTTATTGATATTTTTCTTTGATTGTTATTCTATAAGTAATAGTACAGAATCTATCATCAAGCTTATGTGCACTTTAATTCTGCTATTCTTAGAACAACATCGTATTGCAATTCATATATTTGACTTACAGAGTTTTGAATTCATAGTAATGTTTCTCTTGAATATGGATTTACGTGATGAATTTTATGGTTGATTTTTCAGAGTTTGCGGCCTAATTGTTCCTCAGGAAGACATGCCCTTTACAGATTTGGTAAGACAATTCTTTGTTACCCTCATTAAAATTATTGAAATGTATTGATATGTGCTTTGTTATAAAGAGAAGAAGAATTTGTGTTCCTATAAATATTGTTGATATAAAGAGGATTTTTTTTTCTGTATTTTCAGGGTATTTGTCCAGATATTGTAAGTATATAAGAAATCATTTTCTACATAGCATTGAATTATAAGTATTCATATACAAACATGAAAATGACAGGTGTACAGTTATTTGTCATATAACTAAATAATTGCATGATACTTACATTAGAAAGTCCTCAACAAGATCAAATTCTTGCAAGACATACTACATGTATATCTATTATCAAATCTTAGATATGTAAGAAGTACATTGAATTTTGTTTTAACCAAAATGAACTAAGCAGGAAAATGTTTGTGAATATCTCCTGCACAATTTCATTGTATAATATTCATTTAGATTATTGAATGTTTGAATATTGCTTTTCAACAGATAATGAATCCCCATGGTTATCCATCCCGTATGACAGTGGGCAAATTGATGGAATTACTGGGTAGTAAGGCAGGTGTGCTGGATGGTAAATTCCACTATGGCACAGGTATGTATATTGCATGTAACATAGTAACACCCTGTGTATCAGATGTACTGATAAGCTCATGACTTATTACACTTTGGGTATTATATATCCATGTATACTGTGCTTGTATTGATATAAATGGGATTTGTGTTTCAGTAGAGTTAGTGCTTTCCGAGAAGTGCTAATTTATGACCATGCAAAAACAATTGCATTGAAAATACACAAGAGAAACAGGTTCAAATCTCACTGATAAACCTTTACTCAAATATCTTAACAGACCTCCACTCCTTGTTTTCCATGATAAGGTTCACTTGCACTCAGTGAAGGTCATGTACAGTATTTCCCGTATCTGAGGCTCAAGTTGAGTGACTGTTGTTTATTTTCTGTATCTGAGGCTCTAGTTGAGTGACTGTTGTTTATTTCAGCCTTTGGTGGAGATAAAGTGGACGATCTCTCGGCTGATCTCATTCGACATGGTTTCAACTACTTGGGTAAAGACTATGTTACTTCTGGCATCACTGGGTAAGTCTTTACATGCTCTCTCTTCAACCCCATTGTTTTCATATTGGATAAAACGCAACTTAAGACATTGTCTTCATAATTTTATAAAACCATTTATTCTCATTTACCAGAATATCTCAAACTTCTCTTTAAATAAAAGTCATTTTTAATTCCAATTTGTATGTGCCATGGTACTATTCAAGAAACTGCGGATAGATAATTATATTTCTTAGTCCCTTAAGTTGAACATCAACCTTTGTCATTAATATATTAACTTTTCTTCATTTTTCATGGAAGAGCTAGCATCATAAAAACCTACGTATCACATACTTTATGAATCAGTGATACACTGAAATCTTACATTTCTTTTAATAAAAACATTTTGGAACTTTCCTCTTTTTGTTTTTGTTCTCATAGCAGTTTATGTTTACTTTAATCCCATTTACCCTACCTTTCCAGAAGCTACATGATAAATCTCTAGAAGTTTTAATTTCTTTCCCATAAAATATTTTGGAACTTTTGATATTTCAGTGAGCCACTAGAAGCCTACATCTACTTTGGTCCCATATACTACCAGAAACTGAAACATATGGTTTTGGATAAAATGCATGCCAGAGCTAAAGGCCCAAGGGCTGTTCTGACTCGACAGCCCACTGAAGGAAGATCTCGTGATGGTGGACTTCGGCTGGGAGAGATGGAAAGAGATTGTCTCATAGGATACGGCGCTAGGTAAGTAAAACTTAAAACTCCTTCCTTATTTTTATACATTTTTATTTCAAATTTAATGATCTATGAATTATACATAATCCATATTTTATCCATCCCCTTCTTTATGGCTCACTTTACCATTGAGTAAACTGTTTATTGCAGTATGCTTTTGCTAGAGAGACTGATGATATCTAGCGATGCTTTTGAAGTGGATGTGTGTGGAGAATGTGGCCTTCTGGGATACTCTGGATGGTGTCAGTATTGTAAATCATCACGGCATGTGTCCACACTCAAGATGCCATATGCATGTAAACTCTTATTTCAAGAGCTACAATCCATGAACATTGCTCCAAGATTGACTCTGAAACCTTACAACCAGGTATGAGTTTCAGACTCCCACTGGCTGTATCATGCATGAATCAGTCATCTTGTCTGCCTCGAAAGCTTCCTGAGTGATAAATAATCACTGAGAATGTGTTCAGATGAAAGTATGGATAATATCATCTGTGAACTGCTGTATGAAACAGAAAATGTGCTCTACAAATTGTACATTGAAATGATCGACCTTCAATAAAAGTACAGACAAACGTGTAACCAGATACAGAATGTGATATAGGTAATTGTAGAGGGTATGGAGGGATACTTTGCTTAGTACATAAATATGTGTGCTATTGCTGATTATTGTTAAGTTTGCTCAATTAGAAATAAACATCTGTCAAACACAAATTTGATCCAGTGTTGTGTATTCTAATATCCCATAGCGTAATCTTATTTAAAGAGAAATAACTCTTTGAATCTTATTTGGAAATTTATAATCGAATGTTTCTTTAAAAATACCAAATTGCAACTAAAGAACTACTTTTTGCAAAATGTCCTTTTATCATTTTTTAAGAATAAAAAAGTTGTTTAGAAGGTTTACCCTTTCCAAATTTCATATTAGTAACTTTTGAATAGCCCTAGAATGCGCCTTACACTCACACAGAGATCGGCCCAGTGAAGCTCAGCCATGTATCCACAGAAGCTCGGTGGCTTTCTACGCCTGTTCCAGTTTTCTCCACCACACATTATCTGATTTTGATCTAATGTTGCTATAAAACAGTTACAATGACGACTTTCACAGTAGTGTCCTCTTCAATGTCCTCTCTAATGTCCTGAATTTTGTTATAAGATAATGGTCTACGGTAATGGACAGTCACACCCTCCCATTTCCAACGGGCACCTTGGGATATAGGATTACACTACATGAATATAAAGGTTGGCATGGTTGACTGATTAACAGTCCAGCTTGTGGACGGAGGGTTACGGGTTTGAATCGTGTTGCATGTAAGAGAGTGCTGGATGCAGGTCCGATAGTTTTGGGACATGAATAGGACTAGATATCAACCGTTCATTTGAAGTGCCGCCATATTTTTGCTCGTGTTTATCGGGATTCGAACCTATGACATTGGTTTTACGGTACGAACCCGTCACTTATCGGCCACGCCGGGCGGCTGTATGATTGAATTAATCTGAGAGTGTAATATAATCCTCACGAACTTCTAACACTGCTAGCTGTTCAAGCTACCGTCCCGTGAACCATGCGTGTTATAAAAGAGTATCTGTCTTTTTTTTCATAAAAAAAATTAATTCATTTTGTTCAGAATAGTTTTAACCGTTCTTTCGATATATTTATAAATATAATAAATAAAGAGTAAAAATAGTCGAGGCAATGAAGGAAACAAAAAATCTCAGAGAGTAGCACGTCTACGAATTGAACCAAGACCACCTGCATGTCAATCCCTGTGCTCAATTGCTAACAGAGACTGTCAGACTATCGAAAGTTATAAAATATAGTGAATCATAGTGTATGCGTGTACGTTTGTCAAAAAAGGGAACACGGCTACAATTAAATTACACTGTCAATGACATGCGTCGCATATGCGGATGATACTTTAGACATATTTGCTTAGTCACGACATGTGCTCTGACTCTACAACGAAATTTAACGAAGCGTAATAAGGGTCATGTAATCCGATTTATATTATTTCTTTATTCATTTATTTATACATTCATACACGTATTCATTCATTCATTATTTTTTTAACAATTAAAAAATGTATCAGGGCAAGTTCTAAATGACTTGATTACATTTTGAACTCACTGATCCAACAAAAAAATATTAGAATATTCTATACATGTATATGCATACGGTTTTCGTCCAATATAGATCCTGACTTCTAGACACGCCTTTCACAGAACTATTAAAGTAGATCAGTAACTGGTCATGATTTATGGCTGTATGCATAATCCAAACTTTTTAAACCCGGGTATTTTGGACAATTTTCGGTCGTGTTCGGCAAAATGTGCCCTTTGGGTTGGGTTGAGTCTTCATCAGTGAAGTCGAAAGTAAAGATGTACATATATATATATTTCAGAGGAAATAGATAGGTAAACTTTTCTGGGTAAAAGAATATCCGTATTTGATTCGAAGGAGCTTGACTTCTCGGTATTAAACTGTATTATACAGTGCCGGTTTTCGAGGCTTGTTATAAACCATCTACTTGTATCTAGTATCAGTGCTGTCCGTCATCATGAATATGTATAAACTACAGCGGCTACGCCCTTTTGCATTCTCCTCCTCCGTTAGAAAAGGGTAGCCGCTGTAGTGTATACATGATAACGGATACCTACATTTATGGTATGTATAAGGCTATTTCATCTCGTGTTTTATGGTAATCCCCCATTTCCATAATTCCTAGATCCGCCTCTTAGTTACGAGGACTTTCGTATTGAATAGAATAATTTGTGTAAAGTTTAAATATTTCTAAAGAATCTGATAATAATTTCATTAGCAATAAAAATATACCGCAGCGGGATTCAAAGAAATTAAGAATATCCGTGTTTCTTTCCTCGTAAATCCGGGATAGGTTCTACATACTACACATATATTTTAAGTAACAAATCTACGGATTGGTTGTCGCTATGTCATGTGATGTCAACAAAGTGCTTGAAGAAAAAAAGTACTTTCAGATCGCGTAGTCGTGTTTGCTTTAATAGAAAGAGTTAGGATGTTAATAGATGGATGACAGTGTGGTAAGTTGAATCTGTTTTGTATTTCTTTCTTAATCAACAGAAAGGCATTTTGTTTAAGTTTTCCGTTTTTCATACAACATATTTTAATTTGACCGGCATTGAAGGTGTTTCACAGGTCAATGATAACGGGGATTAAATAAGAATTATCGGCGCTAACACTTTGCAGTTAAATGTCTTAATCTAAGCTTATTAGTGTAACATTGCTTGTCTTTAAATGAGTTCTGTTCAGCTATGGCACAATACATTAAGATCTGGTAATTATTCTTGTCTTACTGCGTGCGTCATGACATAAAACTCAATAAATTTAGATATTATTCTAATGTATCGGCTTAATATTTACCAAAAATGTTATATGAAAGTGAATATAATTTGTTTAAACATTTATGAAACATTTTATTGATGTATTTCATTATCAGATTCAAACAATTTCATATTCTCGGTGCCTTAGTTTTTGTCATTTCTCTTGTATTCAAATTTTATATGCCGAGATACAAATAAATACATACTTCTTCTTCTTCTTCCAATACGAAGTGTACTCAAAAGTTGAGCGTTATACTTCATGAAATAAAAATTATTTTATATTCATACTTGAATTTTAAAGTTCTTACATATTTTTATTGTACTTTAACATAGAATAATATCATATTCTATTTTGAAATACATATAGAATTCTATATGTAAAGCTCTGATGTGCACATGCAAGTCATCTAGGTCCTAATTACAAGATATATGAATGTTCTAATGATTATTACAACCACTAGGCTGGTGTCACTGCTGGTGGACTGATAGTTCCTGAGGGCATCATAAGTTTAGTTTTCAGGACTTTTGTACTGACTTTTCAATTATGAAATTTTGTAAATCACTCTAAATCCAAAGAGTAATCTCACTCATGCATAGTTCTGTCCTTAGATTGATTCTTTGGCTCATTTTTTGAACCATTTTGGTTTTAATTCTGCTTTTCAAACTTTTATATGTCATTAGAATTCCAATCATTCGACCATGAGCAGCACTGAAACACACAAGTTAACGAAATATGCATCCAGTGCACAAAATTATAATGGATATATGTTCTAATATTTATTTCTAATCATTTGCACAACATCAATACTAGTTTAACATCTTACCCTTTTTCCGGATTCTAATAAAATTTGATGTGAATGCCCTCTAAATACTCTAGCAGTAGTTCTTTTTATGGATATTAAGGCAGTATCTAAAGGTTTTAATGTTGAATCAAGGTATCATTCTCAAATCACTGAGAAGCTTCCTCTGCATTCTAATTCATTTTAGTATATATTAATTACAACATGTGCTTATTTGTAGCAAGATACAAACAATAAACATACAAATAAAATATATTAAAACATACACAAACTCTTTGATCTGTTTAAAAGCCCATTTCCTTTCTTTTGGTTAGAAAAATCTAACTTACTTGATACATGGGTACATTCATGTACTGGTCAGTATCTTTCAGTAAGATAAAAGTAAACAAAGGAAAACTTTAATTTTATACATGTATGTATATATTTTTATCATTAAAGTCTTATTGTATTCTCTTTCCTCCTTAATAGAATTAAGATGATACTACTAGTATGTTATACAAATTTCATTTTTATTCATGGGCAATGATCAGTTTTCATAATACATAATTCAATTTCTTTGATTCTAACAAAAATTATGATCTGTATTTTCAGGTGCCCACCTTACATTTATCTGACACAGATTTTTTCTGTGCAGTTGGTAGATTTGAGCAATGTCAAGTCAACAGAAAGCTATAGTATTTCGATTAAATGACCATGGCCAGGGACCAGAAATTTTACGTCAGGTGTTCCTGGAGCGAGGTTGGTTAGAATTTGATGAAGATGAGCAAGAAGAATATGATTGGAATATATGGTGGAAAACATCAAGGTTCCGCAACTGTGACTATGACAACATATATCCATGGCAACGATTGAATCATTATCCAAAATCCACAGGGATCACACGAAAAGATTGCTTAGCAAGGAATTTGAAGCGTATGAAAGGAGTGCACGGGGCTGGAGTTTTTAATTTCAGTCCTATAGCATTTAACCTGCCAAATGACTATACTAGATTTGTGGCTGAGTATAGCAAACTGAAACAAAACAGTGACTCCAAAAACTTGCTATGGATTTGTAAACCAGCTGACCAGTCTCGTGGAAGAGGAATTTTTATTTTTCGTGATATATCTAGTCTTCAGTATGATTGTAATGCTGTATTACAACGATATATAACTAACCCTTTACTGATTGGGGGATATAAGTTTGATATCAGAATTTATGTTGCAGTTCCCTCATTTTCTCCTCTTACACTGTATATATATCAGGAGGGTATTGTGAGATTTGGGACAGAAAAATTTGATTTGAATGCATTGAACAACATCTTTGCTCACCTTACTAATACTTCTATCAACAAACATGGACCGGCTTATACCTTAGATAAAGAGAGAATAGGGGCAGGCTGCAAATGGACCATTACACAGCTTCGTTATTATTTTCATCAAAATCATATCGATGACAATATCCTTTGGGTTAGAATTATAAACATCATTATATTAACACTACTCATACAAGCTCCTCAAGTGCCAAAGTTTCATAATTGCTTTGAATTGTATGGATTCGATATCTTGATTGATGAAAATCTGAAACCATGGTTACTGGAGGTGAATTTCAGCCCTGCTCTAAGTTCCGACTGCCAGACAGATCTGATGGTGAAGAAACCGTTATTACACGACCTCATGGATCTCATGAATTTCAAGGAAGTGGACAAAGAACGTGGGGATCAGATTATGAACCATCTGTCGGGTCAGACAACATCTCGTAAACAACCCCTCGATACGGGGTTAGATTCCGATCGATACTCCTCCATTAGCAGAACTGGTAGAAATTCTGCTCTCAAAAGGAATGCATCAAACTTCCAGAAAAGCATGACAAATTTAAGCAAACAGACTACCACAGTGCAAGAGAGCACCTCCTATATTGAACAAGAAATGGAGTGCCACAAGATTAGAGATGAAGAGAAAATGTGCTATGGTCTGCCCCTTGTCAATCCAGCTGATGACGAGAAGCGTCCCAGCAGCACTAGTTCTGGAGTGTCCAGCACCAATAGTGAAAAATTAGATACTGTAGAGACAGGTTTGGAAACATCCAGGTCTAAGTCTGCCGTTACAAAAAGTGGTCGTAAAATGAAACGGGATTCTTCAAGAGTATCTCTTACATCAGCAAGTAGGAGAGGTGAAGGACAAATAAGTGCAAGAAGTGGACGTAAAACACCAAGCGATATAAATAATAATTCTCCTGGTAAAGCTGGAGTGGTGCATACAACTGTGGGTCCCATTAACACTATGTTAGATAAACAAGTCAGTAGCCTGTCGGCTATAGAGAAATCACAGAGAGCAGAGAAACAGTCCATCAAGAGTTCTTCTACCACAGATAGTGGATTATCAAGCTTTGCTGGCTCTGGGAGTGAAAACTCGGACCTTATTTCACTGCCTGAGGATTCAAGGTCAAAATACGGCGGTGCCCTTGTCAGTAATCAAAGAAGAACGAGTTACACTTATGGACAGTCAGTCACAGAAAATGATACTGTTAGTATCTTACCCTTAAAGAGCCAAAATCAGCCAACTAGCAGTATCAAATCACTGCGTCCTAACGGCAACTCCAATGCTCTTAGGAAAATATCATCATTAGGAACCATTACTCCATCGCCTGCTTCCCACACAAGCCGCAATCACTTTACTCAGGGGAGGGGAACCAACGGCAATGCGACATACAGAGAAACAACAAGGACAAAATACCAGACATCATCCGTGCAGACTGGAAGGTCGACCAGCAGGGCAAGACTTAGTAATCAAGAATTAAGGGATTCTATAGGACACAGCCCTAAGTATATTACACCCAGTCTTCGAAGAACTCACCAAGGAAATCTCACAAAAGATGGTCTGTTACCGAACAAAAAGAATTTGGTTACTGGCACATCACGCTTTAACCCTCGAAACAGACACCAGGCAAATAACCCGATTGAAAAACCTAAAATAAAAGGACCTCCAGCTAGAGTAGGGAATTTCTATTTGGTTTTCCCTTTCAACGAATCATCATATCGAACTGCCAATGCAAGTTTGGATCCACATATTGTGATCAAAGAGTGCCAAAAACTTTTGAAGGATGCAATACATTTAGACAAGATGCTCGCGGACAAATCTACAGGTGGTCATTTACCATTTGGTGCCAAAGAAGACACAGAAGCGGAGAGATTGTGGCCCCCGGTGAAACCTCCACCAACTGAAGACAGTTGATGTAGAAATTAATGTAAGTACATTTACACTTCTATAGACCACCATTTAAAAAAAGAATGATGAATATAACCGTCTTGTGACATTATATAAAATTGATATCGTTTTATAGTCCTTGAATGGTATATTCTAGGATTTCTGTCCAATTTCAGCTTTATAAGTACACTGAAAACATACACATATAAAAGAACATTGCTATTTTGATCATTTCTTTTGATCTTGTAAATTCCTAATACCAGATTATGTTGTCCACTATTGGCAGTGGACTAGTCGCATACCGGAAACCAGGTTCAAATGTAATTTCGGTAATTTACTTTAAAGTTGATACAGATCACAAAGAAAAAGTTAGATCTTGAGAACAAATTTTGTAGGTTTCTATTTGCACTTGATTTTGTTCAAAAAGTTTTTTTCTTAACTTTATAAACCCACAGCTGACCTCATCTAGGAAAACAAAAATAACAAATTAAAACTTTTTACGCTATAGTAGTTGGCCACTCAAACAACCAATTATGTGTACCTATTTTCACTTTTCTTGACCCTCTCTGGTGTCCAGAAATAAAATTTAAGAATTTTTATTAACACCGTATTAAAATGACAAACACTTCATCCGGAAAATATTGACTTAAATGGAAAAGAAAATATTTGAAATTGAAGGTGAAGATCTTGAATAGGTCTAACATTGTGGACATTTCTCCTTAGTGATGATCTCACCTCAGCGAGGTCAATTAAATGGCTATCATTTGTCCACTCTACCTGTGTATCCAATCAGCTTTAATATACTTTTCAATCGATTGAAGTCGTGTTTGAATTAATCTTTGGACTAACAAAATACTGTGAACGCGACAGACTTGTTTGATAGAATTTTAGCTAGGGCGGTTGTAAGAGGAATGCAATGCCTCAATAACTTACCATATTAACGGTATTGGATAGTAGTTATTTCGATTTATTCATTCACGGAAATATTTCTTCTTTCTATCGAAAGACATTTATTTCGGTATATTTTTTTTCTGTTTAGGAATCTTATTCAAATATATATGGTTTATAAATTTTACATTTTTTTTTTCAAATTTTACAAAATGTGTGTTCTTGGACAAATGAACGGTGTGTCCATCACTAACTGATATCAATTTCAACCTCTCAAATAAAAAAAAAAAGAAAGAAAGAAAAGAAGATAAAAGACAAAAAATAGGTTTGAGACTCAGCTTCCGGGATCAACAGCTATTAAATACGACGAATGACCGCGAGTTATGTTTGTATGCTTTTTGAGTCGCATGTTAAAGCATGCCGTATCGTGGAGACTGCGCATCTTGTTTTGGCAAGGTACTTGACATTCTTTCTCTGTTGATACTAGCCGTTATCGGGAATTGTTAACCAAGAGTGGTTTTAGACGAAAGAGTTTGTAAAGGTGACTCCAGGAAAGTATGCGAGAAGGAAGGAGGGTTCATAAACCGCCTTTTCTTCTTTGATAAATTATTATCTGAATATAAGGTATCAATGCTGTTATGCTAGTCATAGAAAATAGAAAATATGGGAAATGTTAGGCGGACGTGGTGACCAAACAGGCTAAGACGTATGAAATGTGGCCTCTCACCACATTGTAGTCTGGGTTCGAATCCTGGCATGGGTGAGTGGGAAAGTCCTCTAAGAATACTGACAGCATGTCCGTTTCCTCCGGATACTTTGATTTTCTCCATTAATTAACACTGACCGCTACAATTAATGTAAAAACCAACTATGACATTCCATGAATAACAAAGAAACGGGACTTTGCAGGAGGTACACGCATTTGAAATTAAGATGCATTCATACGACCGTGATTGCCCTTTTGTTCCATATTTTCTATCGGCCAATGTGAATAGGATACTGCATACTGTCTTGTTTTCTCACCTTGAAATGTATATATGTATAGTGTATATTAATGTGTATTATGTACATGTATTAAGATATCAAGATACGATTTAATTTTGAAATGAAACTGAAGTTAGTTGGTTGGTTGTTTGGTGTTTTACGTCGCTTTCAACAATTTATCAGTTAAATCGCGACATGGAAGCAGGAGGTAGCGCAATCCGGGAATCGAACCCGGATCGTCTGCATCACAAGCCAAGCGCTTAACCGGTACATCAAGCCTGCCCCTAAATTGAAGTTAGAAAAGGACATGTTCCTTTACAATGAATTAAAATGTCCCTTTACAAGTTTCTAAATATGCGATTTGAGCTTCAGACAGCAAGTGTTCAAATTTATTGAACAATATATGCCAATGGATGTCAGTATATATCAAGTTATAAGTAGCCGCTCGGTATAGACAAGCTTTGAGCTGTCTTATCTCGTACTTCAAGTAAGTACCCACTTCACTTCATGTACAAGAAACTCTTGGTACAGTGGTTGCCGGCGTCAAGGGGTCTTAGGACTGTCATACTCCTCGTTCTTGTGATTGTAGATGGCAGAGGTGAACCCAAGAAGGTAAAATAGGATACACTGGTGGTTCATAACATGAGTTTCATTAGGGGTGTTAAGAACGAATTCAGGCTAGAATATGAGTGGTAGAAAGAGGCGTTTTATGCTCCCAGAATCGAAGAGTTTGGCATTATTTTTATGTCCCGTCTAGTCTGTCTGCCGGTTTGTCCACAAGGTTTGGTAGCGGCCGTAATCTTTGAAGTATTAGAGATAGAGCTTTGATATTCATGATGTGTATTTCCTGAGACAGGACCTACTGGTGATATATTTTTACGCAATAGTCTTGTTTTCTCGTACTGCTTCTGAATATCGTTGCTGTGAGGGGCATCAATATTCCACAAACATATCTTGTTTACATAGACAGACCAAAAGCGGTATTGTTGGTAAATGGCTCTCATGTTTTGTTGTAATTGGATAACTTGAATGGAACCCCTAAACGCACGGCATATTTAATATTGAGTGATAGAATTCCCATTAACCAAGTGAATTAAGATCAATAGATAAAAATCATAATATATAATTCCTATGTTAAATAAAATTACGAAATTTTAAAGTTAAAGTACATTAGTTTTCATTTGTTTGGCTATGATATTCTTCTTACAAAATACACATATAAAAATCAAAATACATCAATAATAAGATACATATAATGTAAAATACACAATCGTATTGGTAATACATGTCTGTTGTATTCATTCAGTTAAATTGTTTCCCTTGTAGTGTTTGCCTAACCGCAAAAATAAAATACGATTATTATTTTGAAGATTATGTTATACAAAAATGATTAAGTATTCATGAAGTGTTTAGTCATACAGAAGCACGACGAACAGAATGACACGTCTCGGCATGGGACATTTGTTACAGAATGCACCCTGGGTAAACAGATACGGCACTGTAACTTACCCTAAGTAAACAGACACGGCACTATTATGTCGAGCATTTATCACACAGATGCCTTGATCTACGATCATTACAGACGTATTGAATATGCGTCAATCATTCTAGTATCCCGTAATTGCTTTACTTAGGAATTGAGAGGAAATTTATTGACACAAAATTGTCCGCAAATTTCAAATTGATAAGCCTTTTTAAGCGAGTGTTTATTTGGGAGCGCTTTATCTGCAGACCTTGAACGACTCTGGTGCATTTTGGTCCCTCTTGATAATGGAGGAAAGTTTAAGTTGGTGCAGGTTGTCATTGGCTTATCCGAAAAAAAAATATGGCGGGAAGGGTTCCATTTACCAAATAGAGATGCCTGTTAAAGTATGGTTTTTGAAATAAAATCCATACTTAAAGAAGTTGTCAAATTTAACGCGTTATGTATTGTGATATACTTGTAAAGAGTCCTTCAGCGAAAATGAAAACCGAAATAACGACTTTTTATTTCATCATCTACGAGGAGTCCTTTCTGGACCTACAGAAATATTTTGACGTGCATATTGCCAGTATAAACTGTCAATCTTATACGGCACTTATATACCTACATCTTAGTCATATTTGGACCTTACAGACTACTTATAAGCGCCATATTTTTTGCCCTTACGTATGCCTTTCATGTGATTTAAAACGTACATGCCCTCAGTGTGTTTTTGGTTGCGCCCCTTGAAAATGCATAAGAAACAATACCCGTGCCCCTCCGAGACGCTTCTGAAACCATGCCTCATCAAGACGCGTCTGAACCCATGCCCTTCCAAGTTGCTTCTAAATCTATGTCCCTTCAAGACGCTTCTAAATCATGCACCCCCAAGAGTTTTTGTGCCAATGACCATCCAGGACACTTCTGCACCACATACCTCCCCAGGATACTTTACAAACGATTTTCTTCCAATACGCTTCTGGACCCATTCCCCTTCACGACGTCTCTGGGTCTGCACATGCGTATTCTGTTGCCGTGTTCTATGAATATTCAGAATTCTTAATTAGATATTTAATGATAGATACAGTCGGGGTGACTTGTTAAACGAGGGACCCATGGACTGTTGAATTAATTTATTTGTATCTATTGAATTTCGGTTATGTAAGTTTTAAGAAGACTTCAATTCCAGCGTTTATGTAGCAGAGACCTTTGTTTCCGTGTCGCAAGTCTCGTTTCGATTTATTTTGTGTGCGCGTCGTTTGAGGAAATCAATCGAAGATCCTTGGTATGGCATTTAGACTTTATTTTAAAACAGCGTCTGGTGTATCAGACATTATGTAACTAAACTTAATGCAAATTATGTAATTTGAAGAGTCTTATATCCAAGTTGTAAATTGGTTATCTATGGATGTTTACAATTTAACGGTGGAGTCAACAGTATCAATGAAGATGGAAAATCTTTACCTCACCAGAACTAAGGAGCGAGATAGTGTACGTGTTCGTCCTTTATCCATTTGTCTGTATGTCAATAAAGACCATTCAGAATTACCGGCCCTTTCGTTTTATATAGACACAAACGGCATAGAATTCCGGATAAAACCAGTGCGCGGATTTCAATATCATTACATTCTATTATAAGGTTATACTTTTCTAAATCTTCCAAATTCTCAAAATAAAGAATGAATCTCTTTTTCACGCATTCCGGCGATCTATTTATTTTTAACGTTTGTGACATATGTTTAATATATGGGCTATCCCTTTTTCCATACCACGTTTTTTCTCTTTTTTTCTTCAATCAAAGCATGTAAGTGTCCATTTCATATTCCTTTTAAATGCCTCAAGATCAAACGCCGATAAATCTATTTACAATTCAGAAAAGAAGAAATAAATGATATGGAATAATTTGCGCAGCGAGATGTGGCGAAGTGTGGGACGATCGTGCGAAATCCCCGATATGGGTGCATTTAATTGTCGGTCGCTGGGTCCGCCCAGCTGTAGATCAAGGTCCAGCTGCGTACTGTAACAATTCTCCGATGAACGGCCGTATATAAAATCAAATTGGTTTGTAAATATTAATTTGGTGGTCATGTTGCTCAGCTCTATTTATGCGTATTTTCGTTTAGGATTTGTATATACTCATTTAACGGTATTGGTCCCGGAAAAATTCCCCGTCGTATACATTAACACACGTGTAAACCTTACTCCATTAATGAATATACCAAGATGTGTCAAGACCTTGACTAAAAGTTTTGTTAATCTGATATATTCTTTGTGAGGACGGAACTGAATTCATACTTCATATATTACATTTCTTCTGAACATTGCATATCAGGTTATGACCTGGACCAAGGTCATTCCTAATCTCACGTTTTCCTGTTTTAGAATACATTTCTGAAGGCTAGGAAACTATCCTATGTACCCTAAGTAAGCGTGTAACAATGCTGCAGTCCCGTATGTCGTCATGACGTATGATTTATCACGTGATCTGTTGTTACCCTGCGGTCAGTGATAGAGTTCTCCAGGGAATCATTAGTTCACAGTCATTCAGCATTGCTGTAGCTTCAAAGTTTATCACGTGACGACCTATGGTTACCTTGTCATTAAGCAGGGTCTCCAATAAGTCACTGGGATTTCATGCCGCATTGTCCTTAAGTTGTTGCTTATTCATCAATCCATGGGACTTGTCACCCAAAAACCACTGATGTATTCTTGATCGAAACTTGGCAGAATGTGGTATAAGATAAATGTCAAAATTAAATGCCATGATATTCCACCCATGTAATGACAATTATCATTGTGGTGAATTATCATTTCGGATATTACCCGGGAATCAAATGTGGAGTACGCTTCAACTTTCTCTTTGACGTCTACAAAACACTTTGCCATTCTGGTTTTATTGTGGTGTGTTGTTTGCTTGAATTATCATATTTTATGTTCTTTCTTTCCCGTCGTGGTTAACCAAATAATTAAAATTCCGAAAATGTCCTGTTTGATGTCTGTATATTTTAGTCCTTTACCAGTCATTGTCGTTTGCAGTTGTAAAATCAAACGTTGCCATAAAGTTTATAAACGCAACAGATCGCTCTTGATGTATGAACAATTTTGTATTTTTTCCTATGGTTGTGGTGTTATTCGATATGCTCGACAACATTTTATTGTAGATCAAAACTTCTTTGATATAGAATATTTGATGCTGAATATCTTTATGAGACCATGAGACAAAGTAGTATTAAGACAGATTGCACATAAGTCGGGTAGCCTATTGCAGTTGCTTCCTTTTTGTCGTCATGCGTTTCGAACATTTCCAATTTAATGAAACTATACAGCAAATTGTCACTAAAATTGCTGTGAAACATTTTTGGATAAGAGGAACATGAGCAATTTATTGTCTGCTGCATATTAAGAAGAAAACTGAATACAATTTAGAGGAAGCATGCTTAAAGTTCTCTACCAAAAGTCTAACTGTGACCCTTTAGGCTTTGGTTTAGACTCTATTGGGAGCTAAAATAGTCATAAAGAGTTACTGACTTGAATTTTTATAACTTTCTTCTCTACTTCTGCTGATAATGAGGGGAAACTATATTTAGTCAAAATAATCTTTTCAGCTCTTGCTGATTAATGAAAGTTACATGCACATTTATAGAAATCATTGAACCCTCACCAAGGTGCAAGTTTCATCAATCCATGAGTGGATTTTCAGTGCTTCAGGACTAGCCGAATAAGTAATCATGAAGCTTTCTGCCAAAACTATAACTTTCATGACTTTGGGGCAGGGTTCTAGAACTGGGCACAGTGAGTACGTAAGAAACATTGTTTGAATGTTTAAAACAATCATATATACCTGTTTTTCAGTGCACAAAAATCTGCATGAATATTCCCCTTTATTAAGTATTTTTTCTCCATATATATGTAATTGGACAGTGTATGATACTTGGTTAGCTTTTGACGCCCATAGACCTCTGTTTCATCACTTTACCGAAAGGTTTGGGGGATGTATTACATGTGCCTACAATTAAGCAAAATGTACTTTTCTTATTTCATTACCATTGATCCTATTATTAAGGTATTAACCCGTGCATTATTCAGGACGTGTAATATCTACCATTTTCCAACATCACGAAGGCTAAGCAGGCAACCCATCCCGTTTGCCATATAGACATGTACTTTTTGCTTCGGTATGCTCTGATACTTTGTGCTAATTTGACAGATACTTGTATATTGCAATACGGTATAAAGGTATCGAATGGTTGGCAGCTTTTAAGACCTGACCCATTGTGTTAAATGTGGTATCGGGTATTGTATTATAAGACTTGTCACGCTAGTCGATCAAGCTATAATTATTAGTCCAAAATGCACGTTGTCCTTAAATACCAGCCTACACTATGCGCTCGTAATTAATACAAGAAGAGTCTATATGTGTTAAATGTTAAAATTCGAAATGATTAAGTTCGAAATGACTTAAAAATCTAGATAATATTCGGCGAAGTTACGGATAATTATGATTGTTTTCAATGGTTTTCTTATCATTTCCATTATGTCAAAATAACATTGTAAATTTCATATTCCAACTCTTACTTTAAAAGCCAAACTCTCATATCTATTTTGGAAAAAAATTAGTCATTTTGTGTCGCGTGTATATTCTTGCATTTAGTATTCTTATTGTTTATATTGGAACATTAATGTCATATATAATTGCAAACATGGCTGCCATGAACCCTGACTGACCGCAACTTTTTTGAATTTCTGATGTTATCTGCTGTAGACTCAGTAATTCTGAATAAACTTGATAACAATAACGAAAAATGGCCATTTGCGTGGTTTGAATGTCGTTTATTGGTGTATTTTAAAATGCCCATAAACACAAAACTATATAGTTCCCCTAGGAAAGATGACGTCAGTATTGTTGTATACGATTCTGATGTTGGTTGGCTGTGACACTGTACAGTACATATTATTTGTTGAACGAAGCCTTGAAATATGTTTGTGTATTTGCATGTTTTTAACAGTCATAGCGAGGCTGGGCTTGCCAGACAAGATACGATTACCCTTGATGGACACCTGGTTTTACCTCTAATGTGTAGGGGACCATCAGTGTCCATCTTGGTACGATGTTGTAAATGCCACAGGAATACAATTAAATTATATGCGTATTTTTATACCCCCAGCAAACATAGTTGGGTGGTATATAGGAATCACCCTGTCTGTTCGTCCGTCCGTCCGTCTGTCTGTCTGTCTGTCCGTCTGTCCATCAACCTTTGTCCGGGGCATAACTTTTTTATTCTTTATTATATGATGATCATACTTGGTATATTTGTTCCTTTGGAGATGCCGGTGTGTCATGACCCTGAACCAAGGTCGTGGGTCAAAGGTCAAGGTCATATATATAGTTCTATGCCCTATTTTGAATTTTGGTGCCGCGGGGGGTATTTGTCCCGTTAGGACAGTTCTAGTTCTTTTGTACTTGATACAAAACCCAGTTCACGACAGTAGTGGTACTGAAAGGAAAACAGAAGACATCTGACAAAGCTTTATGACACAAATGACAAGGACATGTACATAAAGCATTATAATAATAAAATATACACGGAAAAACGACATTACAAATATATTCGATTGTGCTGCGGTTACGATACCGACTTAGGACGGTCAATTGAAGTAACAAACGTCATTCAATTGGTGTGGTTAACCGGTATACGGGCGCCCACCTTCCCACTCGCCACAAAAACAGTACAATCAAAGGACACACATTTGAAAATCTAAAGATAATCCTCCATATAGAGAACAAGGATAAACAGGTTTCTTAAGAAGACAGGTCATAAAAATTTTAATACACGAAACTTTTATAGAATAATATGTTGCTATCAAAAATATGTAGGGCGACATCAACATAAGTAAACCGTGCAGTATCGTATGTCATCCAGTGTTTAAGCCGACGTGGCCTGGTGGTATGGCGCTCGCCTCAGATCGGGAGGCCCGGGTTCGAGTTCCGCTCTGGTCATGCCAGTGTCCTGTCTTTCGGATGAGACAGTAAAAACCGAGGCCCCGTGTCGTGGTATGCATGGCACGTTAAAGATCCTTCACTGCTTCGGGTGGGTCCGTTGCAAAGGTCAAAATTTGTATGCCCCGCATCAGGCAGATGCCGTCACCATATACGTGAAATATTCGTGGGGTGACGTTAAACAAAAATCAATCAATCAATCATACAATGTTTACACGACTTAGAATTTGCGTTTAGTTTTATACAAGTCAGTTCAACTGCATTTTATGATAATTATGGCATAATGTTTTATTTTAGAATGAAAATGCATTAATAACCTATTCGCTGTTATTGTTGCATGGTCGTCCATATACATGTAGATCTTTTGTTATGGTCGCACTCTCTTTCATTTGATCTTTAGTGACAAGATTCGTTATAATTAGTCAAATTCAATCTATCAGCATTTAAAATGTAGTGAAATACTTCCATTACCGGATCCTTTTAAATTAAACGATACATGGACTAATTCTCTAAAAGAAAATATTTAAAGATTGCACAAACATTATTCAGTATTTAAATTAATTTAATTCTTTAACAATCGTAGATTTCTCAAGCGGTCATAAGTGATGTAATTCGAAGGTTCTGGACTGTGTA
This sequence comes from Pteria penguin, assembly GCA_035048485.1. Classification (NCBI taxonomy): domain Eukaryota; kingdom Metazoa; phylum Mollusca; class Bivalvia; order Pterioida; family Pteriidae; genus Pteria; species Pteria penguin. The sequence continues at coordinate 72,300,781 of CM068581.1, read as the reverse complement.
GTGCCGAGCATGTGATACGTCACGTGAGCCTATGCAAGCATAGTCGACCATAGGTGAAGTAATATGAATGCTCAGAGTTCCGTCGTGCCGTGTACGTCAGTGATGCATCACGTGACTCTTTACAAGCATAGAGATTATATGACCTCTCCGAATGCAGGTTATTTTTGGAATGTCAAGGACATATTTGGTCAAAATACAATAGTTAACTATGGGGAAATGCTATGCTAAGTATTATCTTGACTTGGGATTGTATATTTCTTAACTACAAATGACCCATCAACTTTGGTGTCGAATTCTATGGCGTCAAAATTTGGGACACCATTCGATTTATCAGTTTTTCTAGCGTTAATGGAAGGATTCTTTGATTTAGGAGACAGCGATTCAAACATAATGGCACAATCTGGGAATTGAACACTGATGACCTGCTCGGCAAGACAGACCTTTATTCCATACACCCATTCTACCACTGTAGGGGTTATTGAAATTATGGATTTTGATATTCACTAGAATATAAATCTTAAGATTACGGTGTGCTATAAAATTCGAAAGTAGCAGGTGGTATAGACAGTCATGAATTCCTGGAAAGTAGAGGTCTGATGCCCTGGGGGAGTTTGCGTCTCTTGTTTGCCATGCCGCATCCGCAATGAATGCAGCAAACACGAAAATGACCTGCAAAAACCTTAGAAAGTAATTACGAATATATTGCACGATGGGAATATTTAAATAATGAATATATTGCACGATGGGATTATTTTTTAGCTACTTTTATCTAATAGTATATCGGCTGGTGAATTGAACTCTTGTAGTTCCACAGAAAACGATAATGCCCTTTTGTAACGACCAATTTATACAGTATGTCCCAAGTGCTACAATGATATGACATTCTATAGTTTTAACCGAGTTGCAAAACTCGTTTTTATATTCTCTCAAACCCTTAAATGTACGACCAACCATTTGAAATGTCGCTTTAAAATATCAATAATTTCTTTGTTTGGGGGTTCGTTTTGTGTACATAAAACAAAGAATTATTATGCTTCCTTGCACTACCCCTCATTTGTAATTAGATACATTCTCGTTTCTACCAAACAATACGTAGGATTATCGAGAAGTGTGTACAGTATATTATTCTGAATATCAGATTCCTCATTATTCTGATCCCTTGAATTTTCAATCAATGTTAATCTCGGGCTAGACACCTGTATTATTCTTGCTCCATAGCTGCAGAGAGGTAGCCGTGTTACAATGTTTCCTGTTCTGATCTGACATGATGGTCGAACTCTATAAGGCGTGAGTCCATGTTAATCTCTACACTGAGGAATTCTGTTGTCCGTGTGTATCGGGCTTTCATGACCGATGTGGTCAGTCATAATGGAGATCCTCCTTCTGGACGCATGGTCTCACCGTGACTGGGTCTAAAACTTTCTACGGGCTCAGTGTTCCATTATTCCATTATAGTACTCAAAAGTAAGACAAATACGAAATATTAAACAGTTGGTAGCGCCACTGTTTTGTTTGCAGATTTTACTGCACGTAAACCAATGTTACTGTTATATGTTTTCGGCCTCTCGGTCCTTATCAAGTGAATAAAATCATCCATCATTCGATTATAACGATATAATAATAATAATAATCATAATAATAATAATAATAATAATGATAAAATAATTTGTGAAAAAGAATGTCATTTTTATGTTTACATCTACTTCCCTTTAGAGGATTTATATATTACTTATATATCACTTCTAATATTTGTGTAATTGCTGTGTTGACTTGGAAAATTCAACACGTAAGAATCCCTGTGACCACCTTCAGTCTCGGCACAATGTTATACACTTCTTATTGATCACTGCATTTTCCTCTTAAGTCTTTCTTTTGAATCGCAATTATACTGTTTTGAATGCATGTAGTGATTTACAGACATGGCCAATCTATCACTTTACACTGCTTTTTGTCGACAAAATCCTCTAATCAGCTCCTTATTCATTCCTTAACATACATTAATGGGATAGATTTATTCTCCTAGATTGTGATTACCAACTCATTTGTATTCCTTCTTCATATTTTACTTTTAATTAACATTTCATTACCTTTTAAACCCAACTTTATAATGCATCTTCTCGTAAACTATCCTACTTTACACGAACGTGGTACTCTTTCTTCTCACTCTATCATGGACAGAAGGAAGTGTGCTTTGGCCTGCATGTTGTACAACCTTGTTTATGTGTTCATAGTTCGTTTTAGACAGTATAAAATGCTCTGATCCCAAGGGAAATGTAGACACCTCAGATTTTTTCTGTGCCTGAGTACAGATTCGTGACACTTACTATCGTAGTAACTCAGTGCTACAGACATCAATCTTATTATGAAATTCTAGTCGGTATGTTTACCTACATATCGTAAATGCTTGCCTTGTATTCATTCCTTAAATCTACTACAAATAATACGAACATGTTAAGAAGGAGTTTGTAATTTCTTATATGAACCCAGAACGCCTTTCTTTTGAATACACTGCCTGTTTCCTGAGCGTTTCCCACATAACGCTCTAGGAGAAATATAAACGGGTGGAACAAGTGCAAAATTTATACCATAGAAAATTTACAACACATTTGTTTGTTTTTATATGTAATATCACTGCTTTAAGTTTTATTGATGTATATTGAATGGCTCGATTCTTCCTGAATCATGCACCATTTATTTAGAGGGTTAAACAGGTACATTTTTTCGGACCGTTGGTAGCCATGGACCTTGGCAGATACACTGGATCTCACTACAGGCATTCACATCTAAATCCACTCGGTCCCGTCACATCTAGATCCACTCGGTCCCGTCACGTCTGGATCCACTCAGTCCCGTCACATCTCAGTCCCGTCACGTCTAAATCCACTCAGTCCCGTCACATCTAGATCCACTCGGTCCCGTCACGTCTGGATCCACTCAGTCCCGTCACATCTAAATCCACTCGGTCCCGTCACATCTAGATCCACTCGGTCCCGTCACGTCTGGATCCACTCAGTCCCGTCACATCTCAGTCCCGTCATGTCTGGATCCACGCAGTCCCGTCACATCTAGATCCACTCAGTCACGTCCCGTCTGGATCCACTCAGTCCCGTCACAGTCACGTCACGTCTGGATCCAATCAGTCCCGTCACATCTAGATCCACTCAGTCACGTCCCGTCTGGATCCACTCAGTCCTTCACATCTAGATCCACTCAGTCACGTCACGTCTGGATCCACTCGGTCCCGTCACGTCTGGATCCACTCAGTCCCATCACATCTAGATCCACTCAGTCCCATCACGTCCAAATCTACTCAGTCTCGTATTCAAATTCAGCAAAAACTTCCATAGATTCGGGTATACTGTAGTTCTTGCGTGCAGCGGTCCTCCATTTCGTCGATTTGTCCGAGATATCAAAGTGACTGTGGAATCGAAGAAGTATGTCTATTCTTAACAGATTCGGGGATATATACGGTTAACTATCTGTTCGAGATAATTGTACAGTTAATATTCAGTTGTGTAGCCAAATCTAAAAAGAGAAGAAGCATAACTTACAACCGTCATTTAAAAAGGCAAAAAGAAGAAATAGCTGTTCTCAACTGAAAATTGACAAAAAATTAAGATTTCATGACAGAATCTATTCTATCTGAAAAGTGGGTTTATCCCACCCTTGGTCCTACACCCATGCTATCAGCTATTAGACCGTAACACGGGCGTCTGAAATACTGCCAATACAAAATGTTTTGAAACAACTAATAGGAATTGTACTTAATTGCAATGTCTTATCGTTCAGATTTTTCGGTATCGATTTGATATTTGGAACTTAAGATTTGTATTTCCACATTTGCAATTTTCTGTCTTTCAATTTTAAATAATTGAAATAACGTGGTAGTTATATGCCCAGTTTAAAATTTCATATATTGAATGTTAGCAAGGCGGTCATGTCGTTCGTAAACGCCATACATCACTGAGATACATTAAATGTAAAAACACATCTGAGGTTGTAGTAGTACATTTGAGATACGCAGCTCTGCCTCGCTGTATATTTCATCATTTCAGGTGATATTGTTACTTATTGTGGGTCTTATACCCAGCTTTTATACGAGATTGTATGTTTCATTATTTCAGGGTTAATCATACTGATTGTATGTCTTACCATATCCAGGTCTTATACAATATTATGTTTCATCATTTTAGGGTTTATTATACTTGAATGTATGTCTTGCCATACCCAGGTCTTATGCAAGTTTATGTTTCATCATTTCGGGGTTAATGGGGCCTGATTGTATGCCCTACCTTACCCAGGTTTTATACAGGTTTTATTCTTACTTATCTCCGGTATTATCATACCTGATTGTATGTCTTATCATACCTGTTTTATCATATCCTCATTATAGGTCTTATATAAAGGTCTCATTAATTATGCTTAATCGTACATGATAGTATACATGTATATTCTCATAGCCAGGTTTTACACAAGACTGTATGTTTCATTTCACGACGCACAGCATATTGTATGTCTCGATGTATCACGGTATGTGGTATATTGTATTTATAATATATTGGGTGTCTCATTGTATCACGATATATAGTATATTGTATTTTTTATATATAATTTCAGGTTTAGATACCTCAGATGTCATGTTGTGCAAGTCATCGTTCACCTTGTTTACTCACAGTCATTAGCTGAATCTCCGACCATTGACGTCCGTCGGTAACGTCTTGACGTCCGTCCGTAACGTCTTGACGTCCGTTCGTAACGTCTTGTGCGCCGCCATTATTAACACGATTACGTCTACCCGATACTGAACGTCTCGTAAAATGACAAACCCTCTTAATCATTCAAAATTTATGTTTGCAAGAATAACTTTAACCTACTGCGTGTGCTAGCCTGAATTTTGTTACTTTGTTGGTCCACCTCTATCTAACTATTGTAACGTCATGTATTCACCGCCATGACTTCTGTGACATCACACTCACTGCCTTGACGGGCGTAACGTCACTCAGATCTGCCAACGACTTCGTTTACCATCTGGATTATTCGGACACTTAGTGGGGCTACCATGATTTTCATACAAATGCAGCAGTTTGGGAGTAAATATAGTTACGGCAAAACATTTAATTGAATTGTAAATAGATACTTAGATAATTCCATTAACAGAGGATCTCGGTAGAGAACGTCTCGTTGAATTCCATTGAACTACATTGCTTTAGTGCTTGAAATACTCAGAATTCCGAATTCAGAGCACTTCATAAAGGGGCCCTTTTCACCCTCTTCCTGTCAATTTGCTCTATTTTTAGTCAGATTACATGGACTAATTTTCGTACCAAGTAACCGTGACTCGTACTGATGACGTAAGTAATCTTTTTAACTTTCCTGGTCAGTGCTAATGGATTATCCTCAGGTGGAGGTAATTCACGCGTCACCATTGACCACCAGATGGACTGTGTAGGGATTTCACCTGTTAAGTTGGGTATACCGGTAGACCGTAATACCTAATCTTCAGTACTATCGACCTCCTTTTACAGTTGAGCCGGGATTAGTGTAGGAATCAATAAAGCTTATCGCGGCGTTTCAAATGCTTTAACAAATGATCGTGTGTTTCAACTACACGCAATATTAGCATATTTTAAGTTGTATTGCCAATTTCATGATATGAATATTGTCTGAAGAGGTCTTTACTTTTTTCTTCATTTGGCAAGATTGGCGTACAATTTTTTTCTATATGAGAGTAAGTTGTTGTTATCTACATGTGTAATTGTTTTAGATATTTATTAAATGTCCGTATTACTCGATGACATTATCATTATAAATGGTTGTTTGAAATTACAATTATTTTAATTGATATTTTTTTTCATTTTAATCCTCTGATACTGTAAGTTTTTTTGTTTAATCGATTTCCTACTGATAGTCCCATTCCACCCTACCCTCTATTGTAATCAATCATGATTAAAAAGTATTTCTTTTTAGCGAGCGAAATATTGTAAACTCGTAATCATTTTTCCTTTGTCAGTGGTTCTTAATCACCTTATTGCTTATCATCTTTTCTTATAAAATCCTTTTCCTTATAACTGCATAAAATCTGACGTAATACAAGATGCAAAATAAAACTTTTGTATTAAGGTGGTGCATCCCTCTGAAAAGTAAAAAAAAAAATCCCTTTTTCATTGATATATTCCCTTCTTACCAGAATGTTATTAACAAAATTGTGATTTCTTTAAGATTTACCCATGAAAACTTTAGAAATGGATATAATTAAAAGAAGGTGCTATCTTCTTTGTAACAATGTATATGTTTTACCACCACGTCTAACCCCTCCCGCCCCCTCCCCCCCCCCTTTCCTCGCTGTATGAATTCTATAGATTCTGCCGAAATCAAATTACAAAGGTACAACTATCTTTTTCTTCATTCATTGGTGCTGTTTATCCTATTATGTCTTTCATTTGTATACATTGTAAAAAAAACTTTTTTCTGTTTTCAGGTTGATTTTTTTTTCATTTTTTTTGTTACACCTTCAGTATGGCATCCGCCCTGGGATGTAAACGATACGGCGCTTTTCTCATTTTGTTATTGGTTATTGGTTGTTTGGTGTCTGTAATCATCAGATGATTGGAATCTAGATTGTAATATATCATATGTGTTGATGTTGTATTAATGTAAATATTCTATGTTATTTATAAATTATTATTATTATCGAAAAAAGCGATACTGTGATACACATAAATTATTGATTGGCAACTATGTAATATGATCGTATTTTTTAATTTTCCTACCCTGGGCTTAACTAGTGCAACTATTTTTATCATTGATTTTTTTATCACATTGACCAGCAAACTGTTAGGGTTTTATCATTGTTTTTATTTTCTTTTTTTTTTTCATTCTTTGGGTTTTTCAAAAATAAATAAAGAATAATGATCTTTTAGCACTGAATATTAGCGTCAGTGTTGAATTACGCTTTTGAAATTATTTCATTCTCATTTGAGTATTATTTTATTTAGTACTGATTATATGTTATAGAAGTCATACGAAAAAGTCAGAAAGTGTATACTCATGAAGTTATTGCAAAATTTTGTGTTCATTGTGTTTCTTGAGAGATCAAGTTTCGTTTCCCAAATTAAATTGTAATTTTACCAAAGATTACATGGCGCTATATGAAAGACAGCAGCCAGACTTAAGCATTGTAATCACCCACCCTAGTATTCAATTTCTGAAGAATTTTGAAACTAGTTGATAAGAAGACAATGAAATGTCATGAAAATAACTTTTATGTATTTAGAACAGCATTGTGCAAATCATCTTGCACCGAATTTTACTGCTGATTCGCAAATCATTTTAACTAGTATTACTAATTGTAATTCTTCCCATGTTTCAGTACAGGTTTTCTATTACATATTTATCGTGTAGGTGATCCTTCAGCTGGTATTTTTAAGCATGATTCCAAATGGTAATTATTTTTGAAACAACGTTAACCTTTTTTGTGTAAATACTTTAGCTATATTAATATAGATCAAAATTCCACACATATGCTAAACAAAACATGTAATTGTTATATAAATGAAATTGTAAATTTGTTTCTACTTATATTCGAATTGAACGTTTGTTAATATTCAGTTTGAACTTTTCACACTGTGTTTATCGAGACACGCCTTCCCCGACACTCCATGTACCCTAAAGATAATTTACATTGACTTTCTCATTGCTGTTGTGGTTATATGTTGGCAACCGACAACTTCTCCGAAACATGCCGAGAAAATTGGCTTTTAATGCGTATACTATGTTCATTCATTGTCGACTCCAATAGACTGAATAGTTAAAGAGTATCTTTAATATCGGAAACTCTCGCTTAATCAATACAGATGAACAAAGTACCTGGTTTACATGATGTGCCAAATAATCAAGTTAAAGCTTTAAAATGACCGGGATTTACCGAGAGACATTTAAACTTGATTCTACAATATATACATATGTGTATTAATATCTTATCTTTTGATACAGATGTTGTTAGATTTTAATGTTGCAATTGGATGTTTTATTGCATTTTTTTTTTCTCACAGCCTCTGTCGTTAAATTTTCCTTTCTGAGTTTCTTATCTTGTGATATCCGGGTGATTTTATTTCAAACAGATGAGTTTTATCACTGCTTGAATTTAATGAAAACAGTTTATGTAATTTATTTTCGTCAATGTTCTTTTATCAACATTTTTAGAATCGGTCATATTACATTTAAAAGATAATTGCGTCTTTCGTCACCGATTGAAAAAACCGCATGAAGGGCCATAATACCAGGAGGAAAGAAAATTAGATTTAAGAAAATTTACTGCGCACCTTAGATAAACTATAATGTCTTTATTTACATATTTTTCAAATCAGCATTATTTAAGGTGCTAAATAATGGCGGGAAATACATAGGTCCGTGTACTTTTTCGGAATATGAGCCTTCAAAGATTTGTCGTGAAGTGACACGGAAGAAAATCTCCATTTGATTCAGATTTTGAATATGTCGAAAATCCTATATTTGAATTATATGTAAATTTACAACCGAAACATATATTTACTGTGATTTTTAATGGGGAAGGAGAAAAGTACAAGCAGAAATTCTTATCAAGTTTACAAGTTCTTGTTTTTGTTCCACTCTGCTTGTTATGTTAGCCGTCGTGACCGTACGATGTGTTTCTGGATCACTGTAGTACATGTATTTGCCGATTATGCGCCATCATAAGACTCTCGTATTGTTATCAGTCACATATTACAATCGATAAGTAGATCTAATACCAGATTCTTGCAGTGGTTCTTCTTCGTGATTTGTTTGAAATAAAATAATAATAATAACGGTGTCAATTTATATATATATATATATATATATATATATATATATATATATATATATATATATATAAATATATATTAAAAACATAATTTTTATATATATATATATATATATATATATATATATATATATATATATATATATATTAAAAACATAATTTATATACTTGGTGTAATTGTCCACCAGTCTATGAATACTGTTTTTCAAACATACTTTTTACCCCTCCCCACACCTCCAAAAATAAATAATTAAAATAAAACCTGCAGTGCTAAAAAAGGAGTCAAAATGCTCATTTTTATTGCAAAGTAAAAGTTCAGAAGTACAATACCTACTCAAATCTGAAAGGTTCCACACTTCTCGTTGTATCGTTAACAAGATAAATCGAAATCACCCTCCCCAGCCATTCTCTAAGTAAAGAATTATATCAAGAGTGTCAATTGCTTTACGAATTATTATATATATATATCGGATATAGGTAAATAATGATTATAATGCTTTTGGTTTTTATCTCTCCTCAGATCCATTAGAGGATTTCCTGTGACCCTCTTTGCATTGTTAGACTATACGCCCCTCGGTATGCTTTGCTATATTGATTCGAGTGTTTGATATATACCCACTTATTGTTACATCTTAGCTGAAATCAATAAAATGTTTCATCTGATAACAAGTTTTAATTGTTTATGATAGTATTGAAAGTTACGGCGTCCTTGGCGACGATGAATGAGATGTTGTAACGGCGGAATAACGCAATATTCTGTGATAATGTACTTGGGTTTTTGTGTCGGGATTTTGCAAACTTCTATTGCAATGGGAAAAAAGCGTTTGTAGTCAACCATTTCCCGATATATTCCCGAAGATGTAATTATGATAGCATAATTAAGATATGAATATACATGTAACTGGTTCATTTAACATTCATGGAACTCTGGAAGTCATAAGTGAGACCAGTTGCCCGGGAGGAGTAAGCGTCTTCTGTTAAAAGTGAGACCAGTTGCCCGGGAGGAGTGTCTATTGTCAAAGTGAGACTAAGTGTCCGGGAGGAGTAAGCGTCTTCTGTCAGAATGGGGCCAGATGCCCGAAGGGAGTAAGCGTCTCCTGTCCGAGTGAAACAAAGCGACCAGGAGGAGTATGCCTCCCGTTTATTGTGACAGCAGGTGCCCGGAAAGAGTAAGCGTATCTTGTCAGAGTGAAACCAAGTGCCCGTGAGGGATTATGCGTCTCTTGTTTTTCTCTTGTTTGTTGTGACAGCAGGTGCCCGGGAGGAGTATGTGTCTCCAGCTTGTTGTGACAGCAGGTGCCCGGAAGGAGTATGCGTCTCCTGTTTGTTGTAACAGCAGGTGCCCGGGAGGAGTATGCGTCTTCTGTTTGTTGTGACAGCAGGTGCCCGGGAGGAGTATGTGTCTCCAGCTTGTTGTGGCAGCTGGTGCCCGGCAGGAGTATGCGTTTCCTGTTTGTTGTGACAGCAGGTGCCCAGGAGTATGCGTCTCCTGTTTGTTGTGACAGCAGGTGCCCGGGAGTAGTATGCTTCTTCTGTTTGTTGTGACAGCATGTGCCCGGGAGGAGTAAGGGTCTCCTGTTTAGCTAGTCACACCTGCCATAAATGCTCAACACATGTATACTGTTAGAACCTATGGTCATTGTCACAGCTATACAATACAAGAACAAAATAATACAAAACCAGATCTAGAATAACAAAAGTCAATACGGAAGCAAAAAAGGGGGCTGGTAAAAAGAAAAAAAGATCTAATGTTATGAACATTCAAAGACGGTGACCACACTTCTTGAACACTGGCGATTTCTTTCGCGTTATATCGCGCCACTGTTATTTCATATGGGTCGATAGCATTTGTCTGATACCTCGCACAGAAAATGTGATCTATGTAGCCGACCCATCTGAAGCAATGAGGGACATTTTGCCTGCTTATGTCCACTTTAACGCGTAACCTCGGTTTTTAATGAAAAACTTTTACTGTTTGTGTTAACACTGTAACAAATACTTGTTTACTAGGTGTAGGGAGTGGTTTTGCATAGAACGCGATATGATTATCTTTTGATTCTATGTATGGGTGGATTTTACTTCTACATTTAGAATATCCAATGACGTACTGTATATTATAACAGATAATGGTCGGATTTAATGTATTGAGTACGTTGTAATTCGTGTTGAAGGGAAGGTAACTCGCATATAAATGCAGGATTCAAGCAAGAGCGATAACTCATGAAAATGGGATACATTCCTTGTTTATCTTTAGTTTTCATTCATAATTACCTGCATTTACGAATTGACGACCCAAGAGATAGTAGTCTTGGGGGTTGAGAGCTACAAGGATTCTGTATGTATCAAACTGATGATATTTTTTATCTATTTCAGGATAACACTACCATAAAACAATAAGGGAAAGTTTTATTGTTCTTTTCACAAGAAATGTGTATAATTCTACTGAAGGAAATTCCATCATCAAAATACATAAATATACAGTCTATGTCAGTACTGACAAAGCATCAAAATACATCAATATACAATCAATGTCAGTGCTGACAAAACATCAAAATAGATGAATATACAATGTCAGTACTCACAGAACATCAAAATACTTGACTATACAGTCTATGTCAGTACTGACAAAACATCAAACGTGATTTCATGCAGATCTAATTTTGAAATATCTCTCTGCAGAAACAAATCTCACATAAATCCATAATGAATGTTGACCTTAGAAATGGTTCCTTTGAACAACAAAGAGAACTTTGCTTTATGAGATAGAGTTTCCATATCATAGGTTTTTAGCTCACTGCCACGAAGTTGAAAGGAGCTTATGCTAGTTAGGGGTATCTCAATATTGTAGAAAGTATAAATGCAACAATCACTAAACTTGCAGCAAAGGTTCATCTTGGGACGCCGACTTGAGCGCATACATCTTATGATGCATTTGACCTACATTATCCGCATGAATGACTCGGTTTAGTAGTTTGGGGTAATTCATTATTGAGGAAAGTATAGGTGCTACAGTTACCAAACTTGCACCTTAGGTTCATCTTGGGATGCTGACTTAAGTGCATGCATCTGACCTACATTTTCCATTTGAGTGATACAGTCAAGTAGTTTAATTAAGGAGACTCAGTATTGAAGAACAGCTTTATAAATGCTGCAGTTAACCAATAAGCATTTTGTTCACCTGAGGATGATGCTTTAAGTGCATTCATCTGATGATGCATCTGATCTTGATTTTATGCTTGGGTGACCCGGTTCAAGTTCTATACAACTTCCTACTATTTTTTTCTGTTTTTGTTTGACAAATATTGTATCGCGGTGAGCAATGTAATTAGTAATGTAGTTGATTACACTATATTCTAAGTCTGTGCCAATACACGATGACACATATGTGCATATAGCATGATTCATATCTGCAATCTGCTGACACAAACCCACTGACCCTTAGGTCAAGGAGATAAATACAAGAATGAACTCAGATGAAAAACAAATATTCTACATCGTGTCATCTGAGATAAGTCAATAATAACTAAAACAAGAGGCCCAAGTGGGCCTATATCGCTCACCTGAGTACCCAGATTATCAGTCATGCATGAAGGAAGAATTCATTTATTTTTGCATTAATGTGACTAAGTCAACACAGATGTTGAAAATATGTCAAATTTTATTTCAGGCTAGAATAAAAAACAACACTTTTTTGCACATCCATTCAGGTGATTTTGATATTAAGCATTTCCTTTGTCTCTGCAAGAAGTCATTCAGGGCAACAAGTTAGTCATTTTCTTTAGGTGGGGCCTTTTGTTGACTGATTTTAAGTCTGGGTCATGAACAACAATTGTTTCAAATATTGTCCAGATCTAACTTAAAATTGCCTAATTTCATATGTTGAGTGTTGAGAAACATCTAAAAACTTATTTAGATGTGTAAAGAAATGAAAAAAAAATTTTGACCACAGCTGGATTTGAACCGCTACTCTCCATATTTCAATTACCAAGTGGTATATGTACTATTGTGAGAACTGCTTTTTAGACATGGTGGCATTATCTGTTAACCAATTTGGATGAAATATACCAATTGATAGAGGACTTTTAGTACTTCATGTATTCCATGTTTCATTAAAATCTTTCATGTGGTATAACAGCAGAAGTGAAAAATGTGATTGAATTGTTCCTATACACCCTCATTTGGAAGTCTTAAAAAATTCATAAGAAATCAAAAAATTGAGATATTGACAAAATTCTTTCAAAGTAACAATCCTTACCATAATTATGATCACAATAGTCCATAAGAAATCATCATTGTCAATTAACTAGGAAATATGACACTTTTTTCTGCATTGAATCACCAAGTCCAAAGAAATGTCAAAAAAAATTCTAAAATTTGATTTTGGAAGGGAACCAAAATGACAATACATCTTCACTCATCCCTCTAGATCATTTCTATGCATTCTGTTTGTCTCTGTATACAGCCCGTATGAAAAAGAATATTGTTAAAGGAGGGAACTCTTTTGTGACCTACTCTTGACTATGGTGGCACCACCTGTAAAGAGGTCTGGACGAAAACAACAGAATTTGAACAGGATCATAAGTGACTTATTTCTACCAAGATTTATTAAAATCCTTCAAACAGTTTTGTAGAAAAAGTTGAAAATGTGAAAAATGGCCAAAACACCCCCCCCCCTTTTTTTTGGAAGTCTTAAACGTAAAATTCCTAATTTCATATCTTGAGTGTTGAGAAACATCTAAAAACTTATTTAGATGTGTAAAAAAAAAAAAAAATTTTTTTGACCACAGCTGGATTTGAACCGCTACTCTCCATATTTCAATTACCAAGTGGTATATGTACCATTGTGAAACCTACTTTTAGACATGGTGGCATTATCTGTTAACCCAACCAACCCAACCAACCCCCCCCCCCCCTTTTCTTGGAAGTCTTAAAAAATTCATAAAAAATTCAAAAATTGAGATATTGAAAAAATTCCTTCGCACCAGCATTCCTTACCATAGAAATGATTAAATGAAACCAAATGAATGCATCAATGTTTACTAAAAGAAAATAATAACTCTTTAATGCATTAAAATAACAAAGTCCAAAATAAAAATGAAAAAACGTCAAAAATTTGATTTCGGAATGGAACCAAAAATATCAACACTTCTTCCCATATGCCTCTAAATCATTCCTATGAAGTCGGTTTGTCGCTGTATGCACCCGATCTGAATAAGAAGTTTGTCAAAGGAGGGTACCCTCTGTGACCTACTTTTGTCTGTGGTGGTGCCACCTGTTCATGGATCCTGACAAAGATGACTACATTTGTCGGGGACCTTGAGTATTTGATGCATGCCAAGTTTCATTGAATTCCAGCAAGTGGTTCCGAAGAAAAAGTTCAAACTGTGAAATGTTTACACCAATTATCCCACCCCCCTTTTTCTTGAAAGTCTTAAAAAATTCATAAAAAATCCAAAACATAAAATATTGAAAAATTTTCTTCGCAGTAGTATTTCTTACCATCAAAATGATCAAATTAAACCAAATTAATGCATCAATGTTTACCAAAAGAAAAAAATACCTCTTTTCTGCATTAAAACTACCATGTACAAAAAAACGTCAAAAAATTTTATTTCGGAACGGAACCAAAAATAACAACACTTCTTCACACATCCCTCTAGATCATTCCTATGCATTCGGTTTGTCTCTGTATGCCCCCGGTCTGAAGAAGAAGTTTGTCAAAGGAGGGTACCCTCTTTGACCTACTTTTGCCTGTGGTGGCGCCACCTGTTGATGAATCCGGACGAAAAACAACAACACTTGTAGGGGACCATGCTTAACAAGTTTCATCAAATTCTGTTCAGTGGTTCTGGAGAAGAAGTCGAAAATGTGAAAAGTTAACGAGGGACGACAGACGGACGACGGACGGTGATTGATCACAATAGCTCACTTGAACCTTTGGCTCAGGTGAGCTAAAAAAAAAGATCAACAGTTTCATATGTTAAAATAATTTAATTTATCAAAATTAATCACAAAATGTTTAGACAGAATAAAACTCTGCCAGGACGGTTTTATCGTAAAATATGGCATCAATAAGTAGATTAAACACCACCTACTGATACCTACATCATAGAACAACAAGCTACAGCAAAACAAGATGATTATTTTCTCTTATATCAAGGTAGGTGACCCTTCAAGACTTCATCATAAAACAACAAACTGCAGCAGAACAAGCTGATTATTTCTCTTATCTCAAATTTTGAGGCCTTTCAAGACTTCATAATAGAATATGTTGGTTGATTGGGATTTCAACAATTTTTGGTTATATCACGACATGGAAGCAGAAGGTAACAAACCTCCTGAACAAAGTAGGGCAATCCAGGGAATCATACCTAGGTCATCAGTACCACACGCCAAGCACTTAATCACTTCACTAAGTATGCACAATAAATGAACTTGAGATTCAGAGAATAATTCATTGTTACATTTATGATGTGATCTAAAGTAACATCTGTCTGATATCACTTCTTATAACTCATTTTGAATCTTGGAAATAAAACAAATATCTCGTCATAAAATCCAACATAAAAATAGAGTTAAACTGAATCTATAAAACCATTACATATAATAGAAAAACAACAGATCAGCTTTCCAAATAAACTAATGGTGTAAAACATTGTGGACAAATTTGATATTATGTATGTATACATGTTGTTGTGAGATATCATTCATAAATCCCTCTGTAATTTTCTCAGAAGCTTTAATGTATTTATCAACAATTCCCTCCTTCTCCTCTTCTACTTTCATTGGAAAATGAATTCTATAGAATTAATGAGTCAAGATTTCAAAATTGATTGCATGTAAGGTGATTAATGTAATTAATAAAAAAATAAAGAGACATTTGGTTATGAAGCAAGACAATAGGCTGCTAGGGTCTGTCTTTGAGGAAGTTACCGTGAGAATCAGTCAAAGTATGCTTATGCCACTTAATTACTGTATTAAACCCAAACCTCTCGTTGACTAGATCATGTTACATACCATAACATACATCATTCTTAATCTAATCCTAACAACACATCAGTGCTCAAATATCACTAACAAAACAAGTAACATAAAATTATACGAGTTAGAAAATATCAAACGTATGTGAGGCTTTTAGTGTCAGGGTTGTGTGTATGATTCCATTCCTTCTGCATTTATCACAGGTTAAAACATTTCATTTGTGTTAATTTTACAAAATAGAACATAAGGAAGTGTGCCTCTGTATAATGATTTGTTAATTGCCTTATATTGCTTATGCTGATTATTTAGTTGATAATGAGGCAGTACACTTCTGGTCCATGACCATATAAATCTTATATATACAACAGACCCATCTGAAGCAGTGAGGGACTTTTTGTATATAATATGACAGCATCTCAGTTTATATTGTCAGATATTTTGGCAGAAAATTACAAAAGTAAATAATCTTCAAAAAATCGGAACAGACATCTGAAACCGAATCCTGGTTGTCAAAATAAAAATTTAGTGTGGGATGCCTTTGTCCAACTTGTCCCTTCTGCACTATCAAATGCAGTTTATTTTACAATTACATTCACTCTCAAAAAACATGCTGTGTTTATAAGACACTAATACCCCCGGCAGCACCAAAGTCCAAAAAGTTATTTTTAGTGTGAAGGTCAATGTCAAGGTCAAAAGATCATTGACCTTGGTGTCATTTGGAAGGGCTTCATTAGTTGAGTATGCATGTCAACTACTAAGTCTCTATCCTTCACAGTTCAAAAATTATAGTCAAGATTAAAGTTGACAACAGACAGACAGAAGGACAAACAGACAGGACAAAAACAATATGTCACCGATCTATCGATCCAAGAGCATAAAAATTAATATTAATAACACATAAAATAGATAAACAATTATCATATGAAATGGATGTTGTTCTCAATATGCTTTACCAGTTAAAGCACAAGATGAATCACTTTGACTCTTACTAGAGGGTTCCATTACCTTCATATTAACAAGCCTTGGTGATACATGTACATGTATTATCATTATATACTTGTAATATGGATGTATAACAGTCATGACAAACTCATTTGGAGAAGAATTCTACTAGATCAATTCCACACCCTGTGATTATTGTGTTTCGACGATACATATATTGAATAATGTAATTTATTTTGATAACATTATAATATCTATAATAATTTATTTCAGAATGTAATACATTTTTATCAAAACTTTTCATTATCACAGACAAAATGTTAAATGCTTTGTTCATAACTTGACTGAAATAAAACATATCCTCAAAACTTTGTGCAAATGTTAACCTAAGTATATCTTCTGGTCTTTAACAGTCGAGTTAAAACCATATAAATAAATGATATCCTGGTTTAAATAACAGAATGACACTTCATAATTTATGAGTCGACCTCAAATCACCCCTGTATGGGATATTTTATACAATCTTAATAGGGAATGCTGAATGATTTGTGAAATGAATGTAAAATAATAGGCCACTACAAAAGCAGCCAACAGCAGTCCTTTAAATTGCTGCACCTCATTACAATATGCTTTATTCGCATCATATCACAAAACAATCATTGTCACAACAACTATAATAAACAGCTCATAAATCCAGCATTCATACAACATTTCACTAAAATAGTGACTTAAGATAGTCAACGTCCAAACCTATCTCCTGGTCTTGCTTGCTATTTACCCTATAGCCTCTGTAATACATAATGGTAGAGCTTTGTCGAGGATTGTATTGCATCAAAACTTTGCACTATTCTGATTCCTACGGCAGCAGTGATGTCAGGAAGAGTTATCTTTTCCTGTGTCGTAAATGTAGTACGGCATTGGGTGTCAGTCCACAGCTCTCTAGAGTTGCACTCTCGTCAGAGTAGATTTTGTTGGGATAAGCCGTCATTATATCATATGATGAAGAACTACTGGCACTAGGCCTATGGAGAAAATACAGAAATATAAAGATTTCAATAAAAAAGTACATAAACATTACAAAATGACAGAAGTAAAATTAACTTCTATTTTATTATGATATTAATGTATCTTGCATATTTTGTGCTATACAAAAGGTTTATACTGGGTGTACTTTCATACATATTTTGCATTTTCATTATCCATAATGCATTAAGACTTCATTTATATCCAAGACTGAACACAGATACAGGGTCTGTATAAATGTATAACCAATATGATGTCATAATTCAATATCAGACAAGCTCCCTGTACACAGAGCTAAAGCAGCTTCTGTTACAGGTCATCTCAACATGAAGTACCAAATTCATACAAATGGCCTGTATAACTACAAAACAAAACTCATAAACATGACCTCTGTAAAAGGCTCAAATAAATAATGCATATAAATGTTGATGACAGTCATACAGAAATCTTATTGAGTCCCATGTGATAAAATGTATGTGTACTAATCCATTATTTAAGCACAGATAGGATTGTCTATTGCTATTGCTATTACTACAAGGCAGTGAAACGAAGAAAGAAAATCACATGTCCAGCTAATAAATGACTACAAAAATATTTCACAACTCTCTATACTCAACATTTTGCACTAAAATGTGATTGCACTAGAAATAGAATCTAAAATAAGCATATATACAATAATGCCAGGTAAAATACAAATAAACCTAAATGCATACATGCATAAGTTTCAATGTTGACAAAACTCTTTCATATGTGCTTTACAAAATTTCACCATGACCTACCTCTGCATGTTGATATATTTTCTTAGATCCCCTATTGTTTCACTGAACTTCATTTTAAGTATATAGGTGTGGTTCCCTGTTTCCGCCTTAATACGTAAAGTTGTTATGTTTCTTGGGGTCAAAGGTCGATCAGATGCCTCTGTATCTAACCTGTCATGTGAAATGTAGATGTTGAACGAAAAATAAATGTAAATAATCCTCAGCATACATTTAAACACTGGACTTATCAATAAATCAGTGTCAAGAAAAACTGTCAACAAATTAGACTAATTTAACTTTCCTCCATGAAATTCCAAGTTTTGTATATATTCTGATTTTCGTTTTGTTTTGTATTTTTGTTCAAGCACCACACTAGGATTTTTCTCCTATTTGGAGGCAGCTAGTGTTTAGAGATGGAAACCAGTCCCCTGAGGAAACCATCAAGGGTCCGCAGGCACACTGGACGTACCTTCCCACTTGCACAGTCCAGGGAGACAACTCACAATTTATAAGTGGGAGGCTACTGTGAGCTCTGGAACTGGCTTTACTGGTCATGAAAGCTGTTTACATTCATTTGAGATCTAGATAATTGTATATTATGGAATGAAGTAATTATTAAACTTTAGATCATGATTAGTATTTTCAAAATTTAAACTTGAAATTAATGTGAGTGATACAGTACTACCGACCTCTTCTTCATATCTTTAACAGTATCTGTCTCTACTACTGTCACATCAGGACTGTCACCTTTATTCTGTTAATATACAAGGTAAAAATATCAATTAATTGTCTTAAAGGACTGAAATAATGAATAATTTTTTGAAACCCACTTTGCCTTAGACTTTTGAATATTTTTCTGTATTGTTGGTCAGCGTAATTTCAATAATACATGTATTAAAATATTTCATTTCTCTAAATGTTACAGTCATATCTTAACAAGAAGTCAAAAAGTTATCAACATTTCAAAGATATGGCACCATTTGGAGACTGGACCCATATCTCCTACACTGCAAGCTAATACTAAACTTGTATAAATCAGATGTTTAAACGTTACTCTGTATCATGACTTCACATAACCATATTACATGTATGTCCCATCCTCGAGTGGGTCCATTATCAAAGTCCAAATTTAAAGCATCCACACTTAGAAGCTCTAAAATTACAGAGTATGAAAGCTTCCATTATCAAATCAAATCTATACATACCCCAGTTAGATTTTCTCCCACTGAATTCCTTATATCAATGACTTTGCCCCCTCGTACAACAGATTTGGGCAGTTTGTTCAGGAACTGACCTACAGTCATTTTAGGTCCTGAAAATATATAAACATTAGCGTATTTACTAAGTCTTTAACCTGTACAATAGAAGAATTGTATAGGAAACATCCATACTGTGAATGATCTCATGCTCATTTACTCCTGAAAAAGGCTTCATCTGATATTATACATGAAACAAATATTAAACCAAACCCATGTGAAACCTGCATATGCAGAGTATCTTTATCTTTTATATCAAAATATTTCTTATTCTAATTTGAAAATACGATATCTTTGCATTGCATGTGTATATAAATTAGTCTGGAGTGAAGCAGATGACAGCATCAGATAAAATGATATTAATATATACACATTGCAAAATCACACTCACAAAGTAATTTTCAAAACTAGGATAATTTCAATTTATGTGATGGGAATCAGTATATAGTCGGAAAGAAATGGGAGCAACAAAGAAAATTATTGAGTTTCATGATAATGTTGAAACTTTAAAATCTTCCCAACAAAAATATATGATATAGAAAGTACCTCTGATCATTGACTATTGATAAACAAAGTTTGCATTAACCTGGTAATTCACTTGTGACTTGTAAACCAGAATGCTCTTTTTCCTGTCGTGCTGACGGCTGCCTGTACTTCCTGTCTGAGTGGGGAGCTTTGACATCATCCACCAGTCGAGATGGTTTCGTCTCACCACCCAGTACCTGACCTGAACCAGTGAAAAAATCTTGACGAGTATCCTTGAAATGAACTGCTCTTTGGTCTGATACCTGTTTATCATAAAGTCAGCATTAAAAATATAAAGACCAAGAAAAATGATAAGGAAAAGACAAATTTTAATTCATTTTGTTAACAGGGAAGAATCTGATACAACTAATTAGAGTCTCAGTGGTCCACTAGGCCAAAGAGCTTGGCTGGAGTTATTTGTATCCTCTCTCCTTTCATATGTGAGTTTCATCCCTATTTGGAGTAAGAAAGTAAACATGTCTGTATACGTGTTTGAATTCTGGGATTTTCCCTGAGCATATCAATGTCCTCCTCCACTTAGCACCACGATAAAGGTGAAATAAGTCTAAAGACTAATAATAATAAAATGAAAGGACTTGAAAGTCCTCAAGGTCGGAATTGCATGGCCAAGTACATCAAAGGTAATAAAGTCATGATCCACTAAGAGATCACACACCAAGCGTGTAATGTTTAGGATCAGTATTGACAAAACACGATCTGTGTTGAACAGAACAAAAACAATGAAGGATTTGATGCATCGCCTTCGGACTTTCTCCCATTCACACATAAAGAATTAATGTACAATGACACCAAATATCATTTAAAAACTCCAAGCACTTCCCGAGATATACAAGGTCAAATCTGCATGGCCATGTACCTAGCTAAGCATCCGATCGTATGGGGAAAGACGGTCCATTTTGGAAATGCAACAGACGAATGAACTATACAATACATGTCATGTTTAACGGTCCTCCTAAATGAAGAACTCTAAAGAACGCTGAAGAACTCTCAAGAAAATTTCGATATGGATGGGTATGTTTAAAGCATATTTTACTTGAATTCTTCTTCTTCTTCCAATACGAAGTGTACTCAAATGTTGAGCGTTATACTTCTTGCCTGAAATCGTAAATCAAAGTCATTCGCCTTTTCATCTGGCGCTCACTAAAAACGGCGCTCACTAAAACTAGTACGCGGATGCCGACGCAGACTTCAGAATGTCCGACTTGAAAACGAAAAATTGTGATTTCTCTACAAGTTCCAAATATTTCTTAGTGAAACTTTCTACAGACATTGTAATGGACATATTTATTCTTATCAATGCCAGATATTCACAACTTAAGCCCTAAATTTATCATTTGAGGCACTGATCTGTTACAAACTCACTAAAACTAGTACGCGGACTTCGACGGCCGACTTGGGATGTCAAGAAGAATATTCGTCTAATTTCAATAAATAACAACATAAACTTAATTGTTATGAATAGTGTAAGTGTAAAGAAATGTAAATACTTCTTATTTATGCTTAATGACATCTTTATCGGCGATAAAACAAGGGTTGCCTACCTTGTGTGACAGCGGTCTCGATCACTAGGAAAAGCCGACTTCGGTTTCAAACAGACATGTACGGCGGACTCGAGAACCAAAACTAGTACGCGGACTTCTGTGTCTATATAAAGATATTTTCTATTTATTTCCATATCATAACAAGAAATTTAAATATTTTAATGATATGATTAATTGCCATATCTAGTTAAATGTTAAAACATATCTTATATTGTGATAGAGGAGGTCCAACACAACAAATCCGACTTCGCTTTCCAAACGGAATCGTTGACATTATTAACATAATAAAATCAAGCTGTAATTAAAATTAATTGAGGCATTATGACCATTTTTAAAACAATGTTACACATTAGGCTTTATCTACTCCTTATTCGCAGTTTAAACATACACACTAACTATAGTAATAAGGTAAGAATTTTCTTCATTTACATCTTAGAAATTCTAAAGCGAATACAGAAGTCCGCGTACTAGTTTAGGCGATATAGTGATTCTGCCGATTTTGTCAAACAAATCCACTATCATTCGCTCTTATCACTTTTGACCTTGACGGTAGTATGAAATCTCTACAAAGTCTCCCGCTGTACATGTACATTTGGGGAAAACCACGTCTACACGTGTAGATCTATAAATAACTGGCTATTTTTAGTAGCATTACACATCAACAACTACCAAGACGTTTGTTTATCGTTGTGACGAGAAGATTGTAGAGTACTTCGAATTCCACTGCTATAAAAAGAAGCGATATTCTCAAGTTTTATTAATTATAATACAACGGATACTAGTACGGACTAGTTGTGTACTTCTTATTACGGCACAGCTTCACAATAATGTCAATCGTACTTTTTCGGGACTTTCCGTCGAGTATTCGGAAAGACTGCATGTCCTCCAGCGCATGAATATAACTCGTCTTCATTGATGGAATAATGGCACATCTATTTTCTCATCTGATCAAACTTATCTTGCATTGACTCGTACAATATGAATTATAAGTACTAAAAGTAAATCTAATCCCACTTTTTCTAAATATCGACGCACTATTTATACACGAGGAGGTATTTTCTGCGTTCCACGCATTCACCACAGCATATTGTAACGACTAGGGTCTGGAATTGCTATGCAATTCCGACCAAAAATGTACTGCGTAATTTAGCAGGGGTTACCGAGTGTTATCTTCTGATTAACCTTGACCCGGTCATACAAGTTCAAGGTGAAATAAGGTTAGTGATTAATAATCCTAAAAACATTATTCTGTAATCTACCATAAGTTACTGAGAGCTATCTTTAGATTCACCTTTATGGGCCATACTTGCTCAAATAAATTAGTACTCTTGTATGTATAAGTCCTGATCCAGGTATTATATCTGTATGATCATTGATACAAATTCACTTCTGATACATCATAGTGTACTCACCATGAAAAGAATGCCATCTGGTTATCTACTCTGTAACTCCAAACATCATAGTGTACTCACCATGAAAGGAATGCCATCTGGGTATCTACTCTGTAACTCCATACATCATAGTGTACTCACCATGAAAGGAATGCCATCTGGGTATCTACTCTGTAACTCCATACATCATAGTGTACTCACCATGAAAGGAATGCCATCTGGGTATCTACTCTGTAACTCTATACATCATAGTGTACTCACCATGAAAGGAATGCCATCTGGGTATCTACTCTGTAACTCCATACATCATAGTGTACTCACCATGAAAGGAATGCCATCTGGGTATCTACTCTGTAACTCTATACATCATAGTGTACTCACCATGAAAGGAATGCCATCTGGGTATCTACTCTGTAACTCTATACATCATAGTGTACTCACCATGAAAGGAATGCCATCTGGGTATCTACTCTGTAACTCTATACATCATAGTGTACTCACCATGAATGGAATGCCATCTGGGCATCTACTCTGTAACTCTATACAGCACAGTGTACTCACCATAAACGGAATGCCATCTAGGTAATCTGGGTATCTACTCTGTAACTCTATACATCATAGTGTACTCACCATGAAAGGAATGCCATCTGGGCATCTACTCTGTGACTCCATACATCATAGTGTACTCACCATGAACGGAATGCCATCTGGGCATCTAATCTATAACTCTATACATCATAGTGTACTCACCATGAAAGGAATGCCATCTGGGTATCTACTCTGTAACTCCATACATCATAGTGTACTCACCATGAAAGAAATGCCATCAGGGTATCTACTCTGTAACTCTATACATCATAGTGTACTCACCATGAAAGGAATGCCATCTGGGCATCTAATCTATAACTCTATACATCATAGTGTACTCACCATGAATGGAATGCCATCTGGGTATTTACTCTGTGACTCCATACATCATAGCATCATAGTGTACTCACCATGAACGGAATGCCATCTGGGTATCTACTCTGTGACTCCAAACATCATAGTGTACTCACCATGACAGGAATGCCATCTGGGTATCTACTCTGTAACTCTATACATCATAGTGTACTCACCATAAACGGAATGCCATCTAGGTAATCTGGGTATCTGCTCTGTAACTCCATACATCATAGTGTACTCACCATGAAAGGAATGCCATCTGGGTATCTACTCTGTAACTCCATACATCATAGTGTACTCACCATGAAAGGAATGCCATCTGGGCATCTAATCTATAACTCTATACATCATAGTGTACTCACCATGAACGGAATACCATCTGGGTATCTACTCTGTAACTCTATACATCATAGTGTACTCACCATGAAAGGAATGCCATCTGGGCATCTACTCTGTAACTCTATACATCATAGTGTACTCACCATGAAAGGAATGCCATCTGGGTATCTACTCTGTAACTCTATACATCATAGTGTACTCACCATGAAAGGAATGTCATCTGGGTATCTACTCTGTAACTCTATACATCATAGTGTACTCACCATGAACGGAATGCCATCTGGGTATCTACTCTGTAACTCCATACATCATAGTGTACTCACCATGAAAGGAATGCCATCTGGGCATCTAATCTATAACTCTATACATCATAGTGTACTCACCATGAAAGGAATGTCATCTGGGCATCTACTCTGTAACTCTATACATCACAGTGTACTCACCATGAAAGGAATGCCATCTGGGTATCTACTCTGTAACTCCATACATCATAGTGTACTCACCATGAAAGGAATGCCATCTGGGCATCTAATCTATAACTCTATACATCATAGTGTACTCACCATGAAAGGAATGTCATCTGGGTATCTACTCTGTAACTCTATACATCACGGTGTACTCACCATGAACGGAATGCCATCTGGGTATCTACTCTGTAACTCTATACATCATAGTGTACTCACCATGAACGCAATGCCATCTGGGTATCTACTCTGTAACTCTATACATCACGGTGTACTCACCATGAACCGAATGCCATCTGGGTATCTACTCTGTAACTCTATACATCACGGTGTACTCACCATGAACCGAATGCCATCTGGGTATCTACTCTGTAACTCTATACATCACGGTGTACTCACCATGAAGGGAGTGCCATCTGGGCATCTACTCTGTGACTCCATACATCATAGCATCATAGTGTACTCACCATGAACGGAATGCCATCTGGGTATCTACTCTGTGACTCCAAACATCATAGTGTACTCACCATGAAAGGAATGCCATCTGGGTATCTACTCTGTAACTCTATACATCACAGTGTACTCACCATGAACGGAATGCCATCTGGGCATCTAATCTATAACTCTATACATCATAGTGTACTCACCATGAAGGGAATGCCATCTGGGCATCTAATCTATAACTCTATACATCATAGTGTACTCACCATGAAGGGAATGCCATCTGGGCATTTACTCTGTGACTCCATACATCATAGTGTACTCACCATGAAAGGAATGCCATCTGGGTATCTACTCTGTAACTCTATACATCACGGTGTACTCACCATGAACGGAATGCCATCTGGGTATCTACTCTGTAACTCTATACATCACGGTGTACTCACCATGAACCGAATGCCATCTGGGTATCTACTCTGTAACTCTATACATCATAGTGTACTCACCATGAATGGAATGCCATCTGGGTATCTACTCTGTAACTCTGAAGGGAAGTACCCATCTAGTATATCCTGAATGAACTGTTGTGTGACAGGGTCTACAAAGGGTCGGAATGGTCCATTGAACATTAGTATACCATTAGCATACAATGTCAATGGAATAGGATCAGGCATCTGGAATAGAAATATTACAAGACTTTGTTTAATGAATACTACTATGTTGAGAATGGCTGCCATTTAATCTTTAACCTAGTTATAGCCCATGATAAAGCGAGAATTTGTAACTGATTCTATGTTGCAAAGCAAGTCAAGACTTTTCCTGGATTGAACACCTGACCATTGATGCTTAACTTATTAGTTTAAGTCAATACCTATTCCAATATGAGCAAATTATGACATCACATATGAAATGCCTTTTATACGGGCACTTTTAAGAATTTAGAAGCTATAGTAAAGTCCTAACCTGTGACCTTTCAATAGAGCTTTTTATCACTTTTACATGATGTTAAAGGCAATATTGGACAAATGAAGTTTTGACCCTTCATCATATCACTATGACATCACAATCCAAGCAATAACGTCACAAAAAATAAATCTGGAAAATAGTGGTTTGTATGGTAAAAGGTCCCTTACATCATTTAAATTTGTAAAAAGATTTATTACTAACCAAACAGGTCAATCATTCATCTGTGCAATCTGTCAGCAGTTCAGGATTTCAGAATATTAAAAGGCCAATATGTTGTAAGTTTACTATGAAGTATATTCCAGAGACAGTGTCTTAGTTATTGATTTTGACTATAGGAATGAGTTCATACTGTGACTTCCTTCTTACCTTTAATCTGGCACCATCTGTTGTATGCTGAACTTTAGATACACCTTCTCCAGCCAATACATTCAGATCTTTGATGTTTTCCACAACTTTGTTAAAATCAACCTTAA
Organism: Pteria penguin; assembly: GCA_035048485.1. Classification (NCBI taxonomy): domain Eukaryota; kingdom Metazoa; phylum Mollusca; class Bivalvia; order Pterioida; family Pteriidae; genus Pteria; species Pteria penguin. The sequence goes on along the minus strand of CM068581.1, from coordinate 72,273,894 downwards.
ATTCTGGAACTGGTGTTGTAGTGGAAAGAGAACTTTCTATTGGACAAAAAATTTAAATTTACTTAAACAAATTGGTTAAAAGTGTTCTAACTCATTTCATCTGTCAGCTCTTTACAATTAAACGTGAGATGTAATTCTTGAGAATAAAGCCTAAAGACACTTTTCTGTTTCAATAAATTTAATTCTATTCAAATCATGTAACTACAGCAACAATAATTTCAAAATAAGGCATGTTAATATAAAGAGTTACAAACTAAAATAGTATGAAAATTGAATTAGGCAATAAAAATAATCAGTTAATACTGACATTCCCTGAGAATACTGACCAATATATAACATAAAAATTTCCACAATGTGACGTTTAACCTATATCAGAAAACAATATAACACCTCAATATAACTTGAAATACCACTCAGTTATGATTATATCTTGTAGTACATATGATACAGGAACATCACAAAGTCTATAATTTCCTTGTGTGACCTTGAATGTTGACCTTTGACCTAGAAAATCGATAGAATTCTTTTTCGCAAAATGAAACCGTATGAAATGCTTCTCCTAGGGTTTCTACAAGTTAAGTAGGACATACATATGAACAACAAATAAACATATGGACACATGACAGCATTAATACTTTCCCTGTTCAATATATTGTGTCAAAGTATAATAAAGAAAGAAGTCTATATGTTTGTATGACAGTCTTTAAAATTAATATTCCCCCTTGTTGTAATTACTATTTCCCCTCTTTAATACATTGTGCCAGACTATAATAAAGAGAGAAATCTTTGTATCTGTGGTTGTAATTAAAAAGAGCCCACATTATAATAATATAAAGGAATGTCTGACCTGGCCTCCAGCTTTCCTCATCACTCCCGCTTGTCGAGGATTTATCATTATATGTCTCTGATCTGGGATCTGACTTCTCACCAACCCATATCATACCATAATCTGCTAAAAATGCCTGTTATAGAAGAGAATTGTAACCTCATAAAACTGCAGGTAAGAAAACAGACTTTACTGAAAATACCTAAAAAAAAGTAGGCTAACAAAATCCAGGTGTGTTTCCTGAAGATGTTCTTACTTGAATGTGACATACTTATCAAACACTGTGAAGAGTCCGCAATACTGCTGGTCAAATCTTTTACTATGTTTACAACTTTTGATTTTACACATATGCCTATAATAACTTTCAAGTAATATTATTTTGGAAGCATACATTTTTAAATTTGGACAAATTATTTTTATCAAAATTCATAAAAAAAAATTATGAATTTTTTTTTAAATTTTCAAGATGGTTACCATGGCTATTATTTCTTACCTCCATCTCATGAATCTGTTGCTGTAAAAGAAGACATTTTTTCTCAAGTTCATGAGCCTGATTGGACGGCATCTCACCTGTAATTATTAGGTAACATACATTGTACCTTTAAAGTGGCACAAAATAATTGATTTTACCTGCCCAAGTACACCATGACCCAGGGCCTTGGTTTATACTGTCTCAGCCAAAAGAGAAACAGAGAGGTAGAAGATGATAAATCACCCTAGAAAAATCCCTGCCGACAGACTGAATCAAACTTGAGTTCTCAGATCTAAAGCCCAGTGTGGTGCCACTAGATTAACCTGCCCCTCTGATAAATGAAAAGATCATTGCTGCATTCCAATATAAACCAATACTAGTGATGGTACCTAATGTCAATATTGAATATTTCATTATTATATTATCTTACTTTATTTGATGAAGTTACAAGATTCACAGTGAATTTCTTTTTTGTGTGAAAGGCACCTGTATCTTTTCATTTGGGAATTTTTTGTCCCATCTGCATAATGTTAAACAATCAATGTTTGTGAAAAATTTAGACAAGTTTTGGGAAAAATCAATGAAAGTTCCATTTGTGGAAGGTCCTTATAATGGATCCCATTTGAAGAAAAAAACCCCAATAATCCACTTATTCTTCACTTTCTAGTCAGATTTTGGTCACACTTACTACATTACATCATCAGTATTATAGTAGTATAGTGGAGGAAGAAATCAGTCGGAAACTCAGAGTGGAGAAAACCAATGATGGTTAAAGTTTTTTCTTATGTTACTCAGTCATTTTTCAACTACATGGAGACAGCAAAACCCATGTTTTGGTACTAATTATTAGTTTCTAGATTTTTTCAAAAATATATTTAAATATAAAAGATAGATCTTCCTGATTAAAGGCATAATGAAGTGTCCTTGTTCAAACTAAATCAAACACACCCTTACAGTTAAACATCGAAAACATTAAACAGTGAACTTCTTCTGTTCCATTTACAATATATTCTTATTAAGAATCAACTTTAAGGCCATTACATATTGATCTATTTTCAAGCTGCTGACTTTAACTGTTGCATCATTTTCTGTCTTGTTACATTACCTTGTGCTTTTTGCATAATTTTCACTTTGTCCTCTAAAATTCTGATTTTCTTGTCCTGAAATGTCAAAGTATATCCTGAGTGTCTTCATTTGGTCACAAAAGTATGGTATGACATTTAATAACTAGCAATCAAATTAATGTAAGAAAATTACATATCTATTTTTATTTGCCATTATTTTAATAATATATTAAGTTTACTTCTTGCATGTGGTAGAAGCTGGTGATTATTGGTTGAGAACACCATAGTACCAAGTGGAAACCATATCCTCAGCATGTACTGTGGCACACCTTCCATCCTGACTCAAGATTCTCATTAACGTGTGACAGAGGTGACAAAGAGCATACAGACTCACTCCTCTAACAAGTTCACTAAATTTCTAAATAGCATAGCCCTTTATGACCATTTTGACCTAAGCTTGGACCATTTGACACGAATCTTACTACACTTCTAATCAAAGTGGTACCTTATCTGCGATATCTTTAGTCTGCGACGTCAACTTTTGTTCTAGCAAACCAATTCGTGACATCATGGCAGTCATCAGTTCATGGTCATTGGGAGGTGTATTTGCTGTAAATATGAGAGCAAGTAAATGCTGTGCAGTCTGTTTATTTACTATTTATTTATTACACTGTAATACGGAGTATCTCAACTATAATAATTCTATTCTGTAAAATGCAACAATCAGATCCATCCAAAGCTATGGGAATCTTTTACATGTAATTGTATACCATGACACAGAACCTTGGTATATACTGTCTCTCCGAGAGAAAGATGGGGAGGAAGAAAGAAGATAAAACATCTAGACAAATTTGAGCAGACAGAAGGGACTGAATACCAATCATCAGATTAGAAATCAAATGTGATACCACTGGACCTGCCTGATGTATGTAAGTAAATAATATGTAAGATTAAACATTATACATAAATTACAATATACTTTTTTATTCGACAAAACTTTCCTTCACATTATGTCACTCATGAAATGTAATCTTCTTTTCAACTCAGAAAACAGAGCATTAAGGCAATGCATCATTTCATAATATCTTCAGGTATGGGTGTGGTAATCTCTTGATACCAAACCAAAATTGAAAATATATAAAAATGTATTTCATACTATAAAAGATTTCATCAACTGATTGTTAGAGGTGTTGAAAGTCATTTGAAAGTTTAAATTATATCTCTATTCTTGATAAATAGGTTGATAACATAGCATATATTGATAATTTGAAACTACACTGATATATAGAACTATTAGTTATAACAAATGCCCATATTACATACAATGCAGTCCAAAAGTTTTGGTCATTTTTACACAAAACACAGTGGACAGGTGTAAATTTAGAAATTATATAGAACACTAAGATTTTATACAAAAATTATCACAGGTAAATCTATACTAATTCTGTGTTTTGCATGATTCTACCACCATGTAAAGTGTTGTTTTTTCTCCAAAACACCTTAACTGCACTGTAGCTATATATAATTACATAACATAAAAGCAATCAAAGCATTGTATATTCTCATTCAAATGAGTGACATCATATGATTTAGAGTCAGTTCTTCATGTATTCACAAGCATAAACATATCTAACTATGGTATTTAAGTAGCGTATGTCTGATCAAAGAAGACGTAATGGTGAATTATATACTTTGATAAAACCAAACTGTATTGCAATCTGACAATAAAGCAAGGATATGAAAAACAACCTTGATGAGGATGACCTTGCAATCTTATACCTTACATTACTCTGCTGATATGAATGATTTCTGATAAAATGGTTACATTTTTATTGAAGTATATATTAAACATAAACAAAAAAAAAATCATAATTCATCAAACTCCTCCTTGTAAACAAAACATTTCTTATTAAAAAGAAATAAATTGTATCATTATCAGAATGCCTAACATATTCCTATACATTTACCCAATTGCAGACTCTATATTTCAATTGTACTGTAAGTTCAATGCAGCATTAGTAAACTGACAAAAGGATGTAAAGTTCTGTTTTGTGACCTTGACCTTTGACTTATAAAGAAACTACAAGCTTTTTCCTTCCAACATTCTGCATCTGTATGTGAAATCTGAAACGTATATATGGTAACTGCATCACAACCCAAGCGTTGACAGACATGATTCCCATAGTGCATATGATTTACTGTGAAGCCCTAATAAATCACAAAAGCAGATCCAGCATCCCATTGACAGAGCTGAAGGTTTCGTTTTGCAAATTATGACAGAATATTATAAAAAAAAAAGGGTTTTGGATCAACATGAGAGGGTCACACTTCTGCACCCCTAAATCCACCCAGTTTTACTTATTGATTAGTGTGAGACAATTAGATTAATTAGTATTCAGGTTCCATCTCCAGTAAAACTGAAAAATAAAATTTGCCATTCTGTAGAAGAAATGCAGAGAATAACAAAAGAAGTCAGAAATCAGCATGATATTCATGGCAGTTGAACAAAAACACTACTTGATAAAGTACAAACATTAGTAAGGCATCTGAAAATTAATGAAAAAAATTAATATTTGAGGCGGAGAGAGTTACCAGTATTGATTATATCATTATATAATTTCCTTCTTTTTTTTTTTAAGATATATTCGAAAGTTTTCATTTAAGCATTCCATCATAACTCTCTATCAAATAATTCATTATCATTTCCAAAGAAAGATAACTCTCTCTTCATGAAAATAGTTTCATAGATGAAAAATAGATTCTGGCTATACTACATTCTACTTGGGTATAGTCATGGCAGAAGCAGTAATGTTGTCAATAACATTACGTTTATAATGCCATTATCACTTACCGCTCGTGAGGAACGTCGAATCATTGTTAACATGCGATAACAACGACGAAGAGGTATACGACCTTTCTGAAACAACACCTTGACATGTAGTTTGTTTTTCTTTTTTATTATACTTCCTAGATTCACAAGATTTCTGATAAAGTCTAACGATTACTTTATCCCTAAAATTCTAACATAATGCACAATTCATAAGTTTGAACATTTTGATTCTAAATACTACGATATAAGATGTAGATCTACATGTATATTTATTGAATTAAATTACTTTAAATTTCTGGAATTTTTTACTATTCGACATTTGAGTCATCAAATTTTTACTGTATCTATATATAACAAAAACCTTCCTGTCACTTTTTGAAACAGATAATTCTTCAATATTATAACTTTTTCCAATTTGTTTTCAATCTCAACAAATGAATAGGCAAAATAAGTTGTTTGGACCGTTACAGCAAGTATACATACTGATACATATATTAAATAACACAAACTATATTGTTAAGTTAATATTAACAACATATAAATTTGTTTATAGGTGTACCTATATGATGTAACAAAATGTTGATAGGCTAAGTTACATACCTAATGGTGCACCCACATGTGACACCCGAGGGGTTGGACTTTGTGACGTCACATTGGATCTATGCAAATTCAGCCTAGGTAACCCACCATCAAACGGATCTCGATGAGACTTGATACGAGATGCAGCCATATTGTGTGTAATTTCGTCCAGAAGTTTGCCTTCGTCCTCTATAAAGAATATGTACCGAGACACAATGTTTACTTACAGGATGAGAATATATGTTTACAAACAAAACATTTCCATGTATAACTTTGTCCAGAGGTTTGAACTCTTTCTTTATAAAGGAGACACACAGATTACTACAGGGTTGAAAGTATATGTCTACAAACAGTATTTGTGTGATTTCGTCCAGAAGTTTGCCTTTGTCAACTACGAGACACATAGCTGACTAATGGGTTGAAAATATGTCTACAAACAGGACATTTCTATAAACATTTTGATTCTCTTATATGTTCAACCTAACTATACTGTAATTTTAAGCTACCCAACTTCACGATAGCAACGTCCTTAAGACAGTCTTGTGCTGCTGTATCTTTAACCTTTGACCTTCTCAAACGAGATATTTTCTTATTACCCTGGCGATCATGTGGGTAATGTACTAAATCTGCATCACACACGCATAATGAGTAATTACACTTCACGGACGCATCAACACCACATCGGCGTACACAACGCCTCCTCTCACAAGTACAAAGAGTAAACTGTACGGTATCATCATCATCATCATCATCATCATCATCATCATCATCATCACACTGATGCACATTACGACACCCCTCAAAAGAGTAATACTCCAAAGCAGCAACAGAAACATCACATTATGGCGCCCTTATTAGTACAAAGAGAAGCCTCTTATACGCATTATGACGCCCTTATTAGTACAAAGAGAAGTCTCTTATACGCATTATGACGCCCTTATTAGTACAAAGAGAAGCCTCCTTTGCAACAGCATCAATCATTATACATAGGAGCACATTTGGGGTCTCCTCTTGCATGCAGAGTGGTCCTCTAAGGCGGCAGTAGTAGTATCAAATCGGCGCACATTATGTTGCCCCTCATCTGTGCAAGGAGTAACCCCTCATGGCACCAGCATTCAGCAGCATCATATCGGCGCACACTGTGATGCTCCTCATCTGTCACTGTGCAAAGTAACCCTCATGACATCAACATCACATCGGCGCAGATTACGGCACCCCTTATATCTGCAAAGTGTAACCCTCGATGGTAGCATTATCATTACATCAGCGCATATTTATGGCGCTCCTTATCTGTATAAAAAGTTTCCCTCCAAGGCAGCAGCAGAACCAGCACAACATCGGTCCACATTACGGCGTGACTAAAATATGCAAAGAATAACTCTTAACGGCAGCAGGAGCACCACATTGGCGCACATTACGGCGTAACTAAGATATGCAAAAAGTAACCCTTTACGGCAGCAGGACCACCACAATGGCGACATTACGGCGTAACTAAGATGTGCAAAGAGTAACCCATTACGGCAGCAGCACCACCACCACATCGGTCTGCATTACGGCCTTACTAAAATGTGCAAAGAGTAACCCTTTACGACAGCAGCCACAGCACCACACTGGCCTGCATTACGGCGTAACTAAGATGTGCAAAGAGTAACCCTTTACGACAGCAGCAACAGCACATCGGTCCAAATTACGGCGTAACTAAAATGTGTAAAGAGATCGGTCCACATTACGGCGTAACTAAAATGTGCAAAGAGTAACCCTTTACGACAGCAGCCACAGTACCACACTGGCCTGCATTACGGCGTAACCAAGATGTGCAAAAAGTAACCCTTTACGACAACAGCAGCACCACATCGGTCCACATTACGGCGTAACTAAGATGTGCAGAGACACTATTTACGGCAGTAGCAGCACCACATCGGCGCAAATTCCAGCGTCGTCTCCCCATCGGTGCAATGAGTAACTCTACACGGCAGCAATGTCATATCAACACTCATCATGACAGGCATCCTTCACTCAATTTCACACAGGGTCTGTCCCTTTTAAAACCTTTAATGGCAGCATCTGTAACATGTCGGTACACATTATGAAATCTCAACCTCCTTTACGTAACGCGTCGGTGCACTTCATTGCATCTCTCACCAAGTTCAATACAAAATATCTTTCCCATCCAATAACACCCCCTCTCCCATCTTTCTCACTCACCTATATAGAGTTTAACCCTCCATGGTAGCATCAGTAACACGTCAGCATATGACGAAGATTGTTTAACTTCCATTCCAATATTATTAATAAGATAACTCGGTAATCTGTACTTCACGTTCCTGATCAATTCCACAATAATATTGATATTTAAAGTCCCGAATACTTCTCTTCAATAGGATGAACACACATCTCCGCTAACCCGGCATTCGATGCTAATCATCCAAAACCCTGATGGAAATCATTGATTGCTAAACGACAAAGATAATGACAAATCGCGTGGGTTCTTGACTAACGCTAGAGCCCCGACCGTCAAACGCTCACTCATTGACTAGGAACAGGTGCTTGTATGTATATGTTCTTAATGTCGGAGGTCAATTGAAAACCTTAATGTAAGGAAGTTGTTTGTGTACAAATTTCAATATTGACTCAGTATTCCAAATACATATGTACATGTATATTATGAGTTACTTGTCGGCGAATTGTAATTCGGCGTAACAAGTACAGTCTAGTGTATTTAATATGTAAGTATAGGTACAAGTACAGTAAAACCTGTCTATAAAGGACAGCTTTGGGAAATTGTGATTTTGTCCGTTATAAGGAGGTGTCCTTTATGTAGAGGTTGTCATTTCTACCCATTCTGTGTTCACACACATTTACCTACATAGTAATATGAATTAGCATATAACTATATCTCTGTTCATTTTCATTTAATGTACATAACTATATACAGTCTATGCATGCATGTTCTTGTAAATTCTTTTTTAAATGTTACTTTTGAACGATTAGAAATGAATAAAATCACTTAAAAAAGTCTCTTATTGAGGACTGTTTGTTGTTTGCTTCCATAATATCGGTTCCTATGATATTGTCGATGTCCATGATTGAGTTTAGAAGCTGAGCCTTTCCGTGATGCACTGCGTATTCTTTCATTTTAGAGAGATAGCCATTAAATTCGTGTAAATTAATCTATCAAAATTAACGCTTTATGTCTCTCGTCTAATGTTAATGCCTTTCGCTTCGACATTTTCAAACAAACTGACCATAATCAATAATAACACAAACAACTCAACAAATTTTATTGAATTTTAATCACGGCAAACATACACCTGTGCACGTATGTGTTAATTGGCCATCGCAAAGCGATCGTCGTTTAAGTGGCGTAACCAGATTATAATTGTCCGCTATATAGAGTATTTTTCACACCTAGGGTATGCAAATAGGTGTCCGTTGTCCGGAGAAGGAAGGTGTCCGTTATGTAGAGCACATTTAAAGCATAAAAATCGTTGGGGGGATTTCGAATCGTCCGTTATGTACAGGTGTCCGTTGTATAAAGGTGTCCGTAAACACAGGTTTGACTGTATAGCATAATCTAGCAGGTGATTAAAGCATTAAGTACCTTCAGAATCAACTCGACAGAGTTAAATACTTCGAGTGATTATAATTTAACACTGTCTGGATTAGCAAATTTTGAATGCTCTGCACTGGTCAAACTTGTATGAAAATTATTTCGAGTCAAAGGGCAATCCCTCCCCTTTCACTTTTAGTTATACATGGTAACATGCAAGATCCGACGCCATAAACTGAGAATATACTTAATAAGTCATAATTTCATATTCTTCTGTTCATCAATGAATTAGTAACTGGGGTTTGGATTTTATCTAGTTTTACTCTATTGACGAATAGAGTTAAATCAATCTGCATGAGAATTTATTTGAACGTTTGATAATGGAATAAATTAAAATGAAGTATTTGACTTAAGTATATTCTCAGTTTATGGCGCCGGACTCAGAAGTGGAAATTCCTTCCGTTACAATTTTCCGTATACATGTACATGTATGTGCAAAGAATATCTTTTTCTCCGTTTTTAAGAAGCTTTCATATCAGAAAAGAAAATCTTTCTATCAATAATGACTTAGTAGGCTATCTTGAATAAAAGACCATCTAAATCACCTTTAAAAGGCTAATCAGTGGCTTTAGGTCAAACTGATAATGAATATAAGACATTAAGCGCTTCAAAGGAGATGTAATTGCAGTTCTGTGCGTGTTCGAATTCGAATTACAAAAGAACTTGGAACTAGAAAGCGAAAAATAACGTACATAAGGTATATCATGCCATATATAAATATGAATGGGTAAATATCGATCGCCATGCATATTCCATAGCTGCGACCTTGATTTTTGACCTTTTATTTATTACTATTCATTTAAAGCCTATATCATTATTATTATTATTATTATTATTATTATTATTATTATTATTATTATTATTATTATTATTACTATTATCATCATCATCATCATCATCGTTATTATTTCATTTATTTTATTTTATTTTTTTCGGGGGTGTTACATTTGAAAATAGAGGTCATATTGTACTCTTCAATGTTTCTTTTATCTTTCACCTTTAAACTCCAAACTACAGCCTCTTCCATTTGGTATCCTAGCCTCGGAGGCCTTCCTGATGTGCAAAGATTTGCAGAGTGAAACATTTTGCGATTAAATATACAAACTCACCTGAATATTCTGGCGCTCTGAACGGCATGCTGCGACTTCTGCAAGAAATTGTAAAGTACTGAATCACTATTTTTAAAAAGGTTTGAGAGAAACGAAACGTGAGAAAAAACGATGGTTACTACATCGACAACTAAAATCGTTACTTTGTTCACCAACGAAATTAAACGATGCAACTATCAGTGGCGGATCCACAAATTTTGAAAAGGAGACCCCACATGTGTATTAGCCAAACTACTCTGTCATTTTTGGCGCCAAAACTGGATTTTACTTGTAAATATGTTGCAAATCCGCCACTGACAATAAAATAACAAGCAAACATATTTAACGATTTATGAACGATGTTTAAATTTTTTCCTAAGATTTCCAAAAAGTAATTGTGGAATTCTGTGTGTAACAAGAGTTTCTATAAAATGGTGACATCAAATATACAACAACCGTGACGTTTCGCACTACACCTATTTTAAGAATTTAGAAAACTGAAGTTTGAGGGCCCAGAGAGTAGGAACTAATATTTATAATTTTGCAATACTACGCATTTTGCATAAACAGATATCTGCAAATTCCTGGGCCATTTTATCGCATACTTTTAATCTGTTACTCATCCTTCTTCATACATCACGGAATAATGAAAATAACAAAATGAAGTTCTGTTAATTCTGTTGGGATATACAATTCTTTTAAGTGTTTAGTTTAAACATGAATGTATGATTTTACCAAGAATACATAGTACATTCTGTGATTCAAGGCGGCTAGATGGGGAGGAACCCCTTATCAAAGTTGTCACAATGTGTGTTTTTCCAGTTTCGTTCTTTCTGGCATGGATGGGTAGTTGAAATAAAATGGTGTGATGGGAGGAAAACCTTCTTTTATTTCAACAACTTGAGGTGTAACTCTTTCCTTAGAATTACTGGGTCCTAATATGCCGTGGGGTGTGTACGTTTCATATTCTAGAGAAGCAAGTCTCGTTTGTAAATAATTGATAGATAGGTTTAATACAGTGGTCGGGAGGTATAAACATGTATATATATATATATATATATATATATATATATATATATATATATATATATATATATATATATATATATATATATATGATAGAGAGACTTGATACATGCTATAGCTCTGATAACATTGTAATTTAATATTTTAGGCAGGTAAAGTGAACCAAGAAAGGACCACATTTTAGGCAAACATCTGCAATGAAAATCGTTACATAGAAATAAGAGCTGAATATATACAATGAATCTAGGTAACCGGAGAGTATACAGGTATCTGAAAGTTATGCAACAAGGGAGGAGGGGGAGGATGAGGGATCTAGAGCTTAAACCACCAAAGTACTCGTAGTCATGTTGTCTCTTTTTTATATACACATGTATATATATATTTTTATACATACATGAATTTATACAAAATTGATTTAGGAAATCGTAATTGATACTGCTAAGCGGATATTTTATTCTTTATATCATATGTTGAACATAGATACACAATGAAGTAGCCTAACATTTGGTTGCCTATTTAATTTTCTGTTGGTAGATAATTATCACTTGGTAGATAATATTGTATGAAGTTCTGATTCCATGCTTACCAACAATGATATTAGAGAATGTATTTATGTCAGATTGTCCACATTCGCATTCAATGTACAGAAACAACAATCTTCCTTGAAAATGATACACACACTCTCTCTCTCTCTCTAAAAACAAATTACATGTTATAAGAACATCATTAATGCATCAGGAATCTTAAATATTTCCTGTTTCAATCTTGCATGATAATTATAAATTATGCACCTGAAGGGTTTCTGTTATACTGAAATATATATATATATATATATATATATATATATATATATATATATATATATAAACCAACTTTGTAAGTTTGTCTATGTAATATTTGAAAAGCAGATCCAGGGAATTATCTAACCTAAAATATCAATACCATATCTATTGGGAAATTGGAATATTTGTAGCCTGATGATGAATTCCTTTTCCCTTCATCCCATGAACCAAAAACATCTTGTTATGTGCATAAATGCAAAGAAAAACATAACAAACAAAGCTGCTGTGCACAGAACCTATAATCTATCACTATAGTTATACAATCCTACCTCTACAAACACAATAATGTTACAAAACAATCCCAGATTTGTCCCACAGCAAAATCCTCATCCACAGTGTCAAATCCAATATAAAATCCAGTGCACAAACTCTAATTTCTATAAAACATTTTACATGTATAATACTTATGATGCTTCTGTTTTGATGTTGGTTAGCTGTGTCCAGTATTTAAAATCATCTGTAAGATTCATATAGGATGTGGCAAGCCAAATGGGAGATGCTTACTCCTGCATAGTATACAATCTTGCATCTGATCTGTGATGACCACTACGGACATCATTGTGAGTATCACAGCAGCACAACACCAGCCATACTTTTGAATTTTACATTGTGACCATTCTTTTCTAGACCACCTTTATGCATTGTAACATGAGTTATCTCTCTTGACAATTCTTTATGAGGGAGTTGATTCTTCTTCACAACAATATTGTAAACTGTGATAATGGTTCTAATTCATTTTTACTATGGGTTACAGAAAATGAGACATTGTCAATGTCCTGAATAAATGACAATGACATAGCACACAAGTAATACCACCGATTGTGTTCATCATCATTGGTTGTTTTAACTTATGGTATGAATAGCATGCATTCATTAACTATTGACATGCAACTAGAATATCTAACAGGTAAGAATGTATTTCATGGTTCAGGTATACCAGTTTTACACATGTAGAAATCTCTTTATGATATGTTGGTATAACTATTATTGTATTAATCATATCATACATATAGGATGCTACAATATAAATTATAATTCAACTTGCTCGTATCTATGAATTAAATAAAGTAATCTAATATCCTTAATTATTATTTTAGTAAAACACAAAATCAAATGTTAATTCCAAATTTCTTATTACCTTCCCTTAGTAAAACTATCAACAGCTTCTTTGTAATTACTGTCATAATGCCTGTTAATGTTACATAGCGAATATTTCATTTTAGGAAAATACATATAGTCCTTTCTGTTATATTCTCAATGTATTCTCAAGTATAGGAATAAAAGTATCATATATATATATATATATATATATATATATATGTTTGGAGAGAGAGAGAAAGAGAGAGAGAGTAATATATATTTGCTTAAAACAATATTTCATTAAAGTGATCAAATGTGTACACAAAATTTACAACCCTAATTATAAAAACCACTAGTTTTTATTTTATTTTTTAAAAAAGAATAAATCAAAAATGTCTATATACATAATAATTTTGACTTTCTCATTAATTCTAAAATCAAACTAAAATCAATTAATTATTACTTTCAGATAAGTATATTATGCTGTACAGTAATATATAATTGAATGAATAAATAAACAATGGATAAATGAGTAAGTGATGAATAAATAAACAAAAATAAATGAAAAATTAAATACATGTTTTACTCTACAAATTATCAATGGCATACCATTCATTTTATTCAGATTTTGAATAAACCACCTCTTTAATCATTTTTTCTATACAGTATATTCTAAATTTTTAACCAAACTGATTTATCTAAAACTGGATAACTGAGCATATAAATTGTCACGAGGTGCACATGAGGACAGTTGAACACACATCCATTTAGATAGAATAGCATATACATCTAGGAATTTACATTCATGGAATAGTGCAGTCTCGTATCGTAGTACGAATTTCGATATATTGCGAATCTACTTACCCCAACATGATAGGCGTTTTGTGATGTTTCTTCAAACTTGATAATGGTGAGCTCATGTTTTGATTGTAAATAAATATACACCCCAAATAAACTTTCTTAATAACTAAAATAGCTCAGCACAATCTACACTCAGTCGTTATGCGCTTACTGTTGGTTTAGTCTCGCTATTATTGACCGGGCATGTGTCATAAAATTAAATGTTTGTTTACAACCAAGGACGCCATTTTCGCCGGAAATAGACAAACCGTGAAATACACGTTAATATAAAACCTATAATGGTAAGATTGTGTGGCGAACACTCGATGTCCAAAAATTTTCCACCGCTTGATCTTTTTCAGGGGGAATCAAATTTGTAGACATCGAGATTATATGTTTAGGGCTTTTTTATTATTAATTTCACACTTCCCTTCGAAGGATTTTTTGTGAACTAACAAGAAATAGACTATTTCCGAGTTTTATCCAAACTACGGACATTGCATACTTTGGCTTTATATTATTTATGACGTAATAATCTTATCTTTGGATACATAACATCAATGCTTCTACCAAGTATGACGTCACAATCAGTTGTCCGTAGTCTGACTTGTAAAATCTAGGTTTTTAACAGTCCTTTCTGGTTACTTGAAAATTGTCTATTAAAGAACTTTTTTTTTGTTGAGAGTAGAAATTGTTGAAGACGTTAAAATGTCAATGGCGTCACAATCAGTTGTCCGTAGTCTGACTTGTAAAATCTAGGTTTTTAACAGTCCTTTCTGGTTACTTGAAAATAGTCTATTAAAGAACTTTTTTTTTGTTGAGAGTAGAAATTGTTGAAGACGTTAAAATGTCAATGTAAAGTATGATGCGACATATTTAGTGATTTCAATGAAGTATTTTGAAAAATCGTTTGAAAAATTTCGTTTTGTTGGTAAGCTGATGGAAATAGGATTTGTTTTGAGCCCCCCCCCCAAAAAAAAAAGCGGCCAAAACAAAAACAATAAAAACTGTCCTTTCAGGACAAATTCCCCTGTGAGTCTAGGAGAAATCTTTTTTAACCAAATTTTTATTGCAAGGTCAAAGTTCAAGGTCAAGGTCATTATGTCAAATGTCTTGGTAGTATCAAAATGCAGAACTTGTTATGGTGAAGTGTGTGTGTAATATGAAAGCTCAATTCCTTATTCTGCGAGAGAAATCTGCTTACAGGTCTTCTCTAAGTATTATTACAAGGTCAAAGTTCAAGGTCAAGATCATTAGTTCAAATTTCTTGGTATCAAAATATAATACTTGTTATGGTGAATGTGTTTAATCAAATTATTGATACAAGACCAATGTTCAAGATCACTAGGTAAAATGTCTTGATATGGAAATGTAGTACTTGTTATGGTCATGTGTATGTGAAATATGAAAGCCCTATTGCTTATACTGTAAGAGAAATCTGCTTACAGAACTTCTTAAAGTATTATTACAAGATCAAAGTTCAAGATCAAGGGCACTAGTTCAAGTTTCTTGGTATCAAAATATAATACTTGTTATGATGAATGTGTGTGTGTATGTGTGTGTGTGAAATATGAAAGCCCTATCCCTTAAACTGCAAGAAAATCTGCTTACAGAACTCAACCAAAATAGTATTTCAAGACCGAAGTTCAAAGTCATGGTCACTAGGTAAAATGTCTCGATATCAAAATGTAGTGCTTATTATGGTGAATGTGAGTAACATGAAAGCTCTATCCCATAAACTGTAAGAGAAAATTAATCTGATAACAGAACTTCTTAACTAAAGTATAACTACAAAGCCAATGTTTAAGGTTAAGGTCACTAGGTCAAATGTCTTGGTGTCAAAATGTAGTACTTGTTACGGTGAATGTGTGCATAATAAGAAAGCCCCATTCTTTGTACTTGTAAAAACTCTGCATACAGAACTTCTAAACCAAATTAAAATTACAAGGTCATAATTCAAGGTTGAGTTCACTTAGTCAAATGACTTGGTATCAAAATGAAATTCCTGTCGTTGTGCATGTAAACTGTGTGTGAAATATGAAATCCTTATCTCTTATACTGTCAGAGGAATCTGCTTTAAAATATTCTTAACCACACAGACGAACAGATGGACAGACGAACAGGTTTTTTCCTATACACTCCTCCAAACTGCATTTGCAGAAGGGCATAAAAATATAAGAGAGATAAAAAAATGTGGCAACTGTAATGTTCGAGTAATCATACCTATTTATCCTGAAATTTAAAAATTCATTGTTAAATGTCAACAGTGTCAGAGTGACTACAAAACCCTTGTATAATCATCCAACTAAATTTCTACATTGAAAAGGTCACGTACTTATAAAGGTCCCTGATTGAAACAAGTTTACTACACTGCAATGCTTTGTATTTGGTGCTATGATCATAGTTGTTTGTCTAGGTTTGCTATTTTAAGGAAGGGGTTTCTGTAGTCTGAAATGTTAGACCCAAGCTTAGACTTGGTATGCTGTGGTCGGCTATTTCAGACTAGGGTGCCAGTATATATTATATCTGGAGAAGTGATATTTTCTGTTATGCTATCGTTATTTTCTTCTTATATATGTTTAACATCTCTATTTCTTACTAATGATTGTAGAAATCTTTGGTCGATCAGAACATCAGATCATTGTTATTAATGATTAGATTATACATATACAATGTTTGCCACATTCTCCAGATTTACTGAGGCTATACATAGTTCTTCATATATATGTGGTAACTTGTATATATGTGTGTATATATATATATATATATACAAGTTACCAATTTCTTTGAACTTTGAATATAGTGACACAGCCTCAGGACCTGGATTGCTTGGTATCTTAAGTTCAATAGTAAAATAAATGCCAGCTAAAAAAACCCTAGAAGATGGTGAAATCGTCACAAATCAAATGCCTATGGACAGAAAAATTTTTTTTTCATCAGTATAGCTCTCTTTTGTCTTTGACCATAAAAACTGAAAAGCAGTAAACAATCAAAGAAAGAACAAATCAAGAAACTCATACATACTTTTAAATTTTTTATTTTCAATATTTGGTCCTCTGAAGTATATCTGAGCATTCACACATACCTTTTTATCCACTTCTATACAGAAAATACAAAAAAATCACTTCAAATTACCGCAAGTATTGCATCCCATTGTTTTTTGCTACTTCTTTACAACATTTACACTTCCGTCCCACATAAACTATTCAGGGAATAAATTGGCCACGACAAAAATTCATACTACATCATACAAAGGTATACACATACATCACTTAAAAAAATACTAAATAAATTCTAAACAAAATTACAAAAATTATTTATCAGCTTTTGTAACAGGTTATTAATATTAGACTAAAAGATTTTAGTATATTCACATAGAAATATCAATACAGGAAGCTTAATGCAACAAAATCATTGTTGCTATTTTTGCTAGTAATCATACTACATATGAAAAAAGTTGCTTTTCTGATTTGCATGTAAAAACCATTCTTACTGCATCATCAAACAAACCCCTCTGAATTTTTTTACCTGAGCATCAATAAAGAATTTAAAAGAAACGTTTAATTTCAGGCAGAACAGGAAATTCCAAACTGAAATTAAGTAAAATCAAATAAAAACATGGCACAGTAAGGCAATTTGAATTGTAGAGAAAGTACCCGGTAAATATCATGAATGTTTTCATGATAGACTCATGCACGAATTATCTTGGATATATAAATATCTTCTTACACAAGATTTTAATACTGAGTTTGACCAGCAGTATCTTGTTTTTTTATTTTTTACTTCAAACTAAGACAATTTTGCTCATATGATATGGCATTGCCTGATGTACTGCACAGAAATTTAGACCTATGTCACAGAGGCAATTTCTTTCATATGATGATATGGCATTGCCTGATGTTTTGCACAGAAATTTAGACCAATGTCACAGAGGCAATTTCGCTCATCGCCTGATGTATTGCACAGAAATTTAGACCTATGTCACAGAGGCAATTTCTCTCATATGATGATAAGGCATTGCCTGATGTATTGCACAGAAATTTAGACCCATGTCACAGAGGCAGTAAGGGTTTTTTTTCATGTAGAGACATCTACCATTACACAGAACCTCTGTTTTGATGGCCTTACCCATAAGACTAAATACTGATAAACTGCTGGTCATAAGCCAAGCACACTACCATCTGATCTACAATGGCTCTTTGCCATGTGTCAATGGCGTTGAAAACAGAATGTATACAAGTACATATATTAATACTGGTATATAATTTTAAACAAGCATTATGGGTTTTAAATCTGGAATATATAAAGGCATTCTAATGCACTATTCCACGTTTTGTTTTTATATTTTGATGTTGTAAGATTAAGCATATACTTGCCATCAGGAAATTTGGTTGCAGTTATCATTACATCCTAATTGAGCTGAATAGTTTGAGACCGATTATTTCTGGTTTTATCATCCCCAACTTGTTTCAAACAACATATGAGACTTTTACAAACTTAATGCATTAGAATGTATACAGACAAAAAATCTACACAAAAAAATATACACACTCTACTAATAATTCAATGATATACATTGTAAAGTCATGTTTATGCACACACTGATCACATACAAAGCACAGTAACTGGAAACCTGTCCATAAAATAATAATTCCCCTGCAGTGCATGATTTCTTTTTTTACCAAAATGCTCTTTTCCAAGATGCCTCGGGTATGCAGAAGGCATCCTTCATAGTAATCAAGGAAATGAGCTATAAATAGCTGCAAGAAATGTGAGTACAAGCGTAAATCTAATGTCAAGGTCACATTACTTTATCATAGCTAAAGAGCTCTTGCCAAGACATTTGTCTGTATGAAGATTCATACATGTGCGTGATATATTGGTTTTTAGTATAATAAGTGGCACATGGCAGAGGGAAGGAATATAATAAAGCAGATACACGTATTAGCAATGATTTATACCGTTAACATGTACATAGTGTATGGAGATCTGAGATGTGACATTACAAATGTAATACATGTTAAAATCATATTCACAATTCAAGAAATTATAACAGCGTAATGAAAATATATTTTGTATATATCAATTTACATCAGCCATAGTAATAAGAATAAATATGTCTGTTATTTCCCATTGAGCAAATATATCTTTTCCTTCATTAAATTTTGATAAATATGGGAGATTTTAACAGAATGGCTTGGTTCATTTTTTCAGTCTCCCTATTAAAGAACATCCAAACACCTAGCCGTAATGTATGACCCTATTTTTAAATTACGTAGTATGTAAATACTTACTTACAGCATAGTCTGAAAACAGGGCAATGCTTTACAAAGATCTTATAACATAATGCCCAGGAATGAACCAGTATATAACAGTATACATGTAATTGACATACATGTACATGTATATTTCATCAAGAACATTCAAATCTCTGAATCATTTAAATTTGTGAAGGTAGTCATGTGACCACTGCTACACCAATCATATTGTGAGATTCTAACCTGAGGTATATAAAATTAATGTGATATGGTATTGAATCTGCAATTATTATCAAACCTATAAAAGATGTATGATTATTGATTTCATATACCAACCCAGGTCAACAAAGGACTACAATACAGTGACTCTCATTTAGAAATACATTTGTGTGTATGTATATACAATTCAAGTCCAACTGTATACAATATATTACACAATTTTTTAATCATAGGCACATATATCCATACACATGTACATTTTATGAATGTGTATTTTGCATACCAGGTATATGTATGTATGTGTTTCATGAATGATATATCATGTTCTGGCTAAATACCAAATGTGAAAAACTACAGATTTCAAATTATATCTCAAAAATACGTATATAATCACTTAGATTTTCATAGAATTAAATCTTGTTATTATCCTTCAATTATAGCTGTCACCTTAACAACTTTTCTTCCCGATAGAAATCTATATCGGAATTTCCTGTAATCTCATTTTTTGCTATGGTATATATCCAAGGAATGTTGTAACAGTCATTTTCCCTGATACAGTTTCCATTCTGATGTTACCTTTGTGGTTGTAAAGGCAATCATACCACTAGTTTGTGGTCGGTTGATGTTTTCATTTATGTTGATCAATATTTTTCTATGCATTCATCCTGATGCAGCTTCCATGGTAAAAAATATCTGCCATATGTTACGAGAATAACATCCACATTGCTAGGAAGACATTCACCATGAGAAGTCCTGTACCATAGAGAATTATCACAGAATAAATAAGGCCCCTTAGGTCTCTGTCAGGAATGATGGTATGAAGACACAGCTCAATGAAGCCATGGCAAATCCACTGGCCATCTAATGCGTAGCAGGGAACGACATTTAATATCACTAAGGCTCCAGAAAGGGAAATGAGATATCTGAAGTTGTTAAGGTCAAATTAGATTTTAAAATAAGTTGACAATAAGGAAGTTTACGACATGAATAACAACGATGTCTGCAAACAACAATTCTTATTTCCATTTAATAGTACTGGAAATTTGTATACTTTGCATCACTAACTTCAATTTATCAAAGAATTAATTTTCATTAAAAGTTATCAACTACTATTAGTAATATAAATCTAAAATTAACTGTATAAAGTCAAACCTGCTGTATTCAACAATCACCTGTCTTAAACAATCACCTATCTCTGATTCTCATTACTAACTGTTTACACAAAATCTGTTTTATGAGACCACCTGCCTTAAGTGACCACTTTTCCATCTTCTCTATAGCAGTTGCTTAAAAAATGTCTGAATGTACCTATTTTCATCACCCTGTATGAAAACAGCAGAATGAGGCTCATTCTCTGTAGAGAATACTCCATGTCATGCCATGATAATTTCAGCTTATGAAACAAACACCTGAGTAGTAAGGATCTTTAGGGTGTAGCGCTTACCATGACAAAGGACCTCATCATCCACTGCACCATATTTACTGTGATATGTGACCCAAGATTTTGCTGTCTCATGGAAACTAACGAGTCACTACTGGGACTCCAACTAGTGACCTGAACCAACCATGTTACCGGGTGAGCTATGCTGGCTCTATAAAGATCCTGGTTACATATACCGTACATACATTACACACAAATCACACACATACGGTAAGGATACTTGCTGAATGTTTCCACTACATAAGGAAGATTTAATGGTATAAATGAAGATTTTGGCACATAATTACTTAATATCACTGAAAAAAAAAATACAGAAAGTTTAAGTTAAACATAATTATTTATTGTTTATCAACCAGATTTTTATAAATTTCAATTTTATAGACTTCGAGATTTGATTAGCATTTTCTGCCTGATTGTTACACATTTTACATCATATCAAAAATTGTTTCATGAATATGGTTCTTGCACAACTTTAGGTTCATGTATGCTTCTCAGAACTTTATCTCTACACAGTCATCCTTCGTAGGAGGCCATCTTTCAGCTCTGAACTTTATGAACCTTGTTTTGCTATAAACGATACTTTGTCAAAAAGGAATAAACAGTAAGTGTGACAAAACAACATATAAATTCAAGGAATTTTGAATAAGATTTGTAAGAATCAGTTTGTTTTCTTTGATAGTTAATTAAAGCCACACTTGATTTATTTAATGTACATGTATGTAAGAATACACAGAGCAAACCACCAACCCATGGCAGGAAGTATGGCAAGCATATCCATTCAACTATCAAAGATTCAAACCAAGACTGACAGAGGTGAGTAGCTATATTTAAATTCCAGCACAGCGTTTCAGCTCACTTGGCTCCTAAGCCCCCTTCATTAATCTGTCTAATGCTGCACCCTTTAACTGGATGATTAATCTAATGCTACAATCACATACGGCCGGGTCACGAATCGATATAATCTGGGAGAAAATGAGCCTGAGTAGTCCCGGAATGGAGGATAATTTACATAGGGGCAGGATAGAAACAGCTAGATGCAGTTTTTGTACATGGATTTAAAAAGGCAAGTACAGGTCAGAAGGGGTGCTTGCTGGTCGAAACGGATCATCATGGGTGGGATCGGATGTCACAGCATTTTCTTTTAGGTTTGCCTCTGTGGGTGGACACGAGTCGGAGCGGGCTAATCAGGAATTAGATGTGGGTCCACACAGGTCAAAACAGTTTACCGGTACTATGAGGTCTGCATGCTGGAAATAAATACTGCAGCACAGCAGATGGTATTCATTACACCTCCTGCTACAAAAGAGTGCACAATGATTTCATCAACAACTGAAGCTCTGCAACTAGAATCTCTACTATTCACTGGAAGCTCTGTTAGTCATAATGCCGCCCAAGAAGGGAAGAGCCAGTCCAAAGTCCAAGGCCAGAAGAGGGAGGGAGTCACCTAGCCCACCTTCCAGGCCACCCACCCCATCCGTAGGGTGAGTGCCAGCCTCAAACCAGGCCCAATGGGTTCCTTCCAGTGAGTGAATTTCTTCTGGAGTCGTAGCTGAAACCTCAGAAAAAGTTCATCATAGAGGGGGGGCACATGGACATAGTTTTTGAACGTCTGGGAATCTTCTCTTCTCAGCTCTGGCATAAGACTGTCATACTGACCCAGGATGGGTTACCCAAAACTTTTTGGAATCCATCAGGAATTGACACAGGTTACAATGTGGGTCTATACGGGTGGAACCAGGCCGATACAGTTTTAATTTTGTATGGACCGGATCGAAATCTGGTCGTGTGTGACTGCAGCACAAAGATCACCTTAAGAACTACTTCCAATTTCTGTGTTCCTACATTGAACTTTTATCTCACAAAAAGAGCAAAGTTACATAAATAAGAAAGTGAAGTATTCAATAGGTAATGTTGTACATCTATTGTGTACAAACAAAGACTTGTGTAAATCAAGATTCATTTATCATTAAGTAAGCAGTGCTTGTTGACTTTACCAGAGAAATGAAGGTCTAAGCTATGACCTAGAAACAACAGTGCTTGTAGACTTACTATAGTAATGAAGGTCTAAGAAATGACCTAAAAGCAACAGTGCTTGTAGACTTACCCGAGTAATGAAGACATAGGGGATGACCTAGAAACAACAGTGCTTGTAGACTTGCCACAGTAATGAAGGTCTAAAAGATGACCTTGAAACAATAGTGCTTGTAGACTTACCACAGTAATGAAAGTCTAAGGGATGACGTAAAAGCAACAGTGCTTGTAGACTTACCACAGTAATGAAGGTCTAAGGGATGACCTAGAAACAAATGCTTGTATACTTACAAAAGTAATAGAAGTAAAGGGTATGACCTAGAAACAACAGCGCTTGTAGACTTACCAGAGTAATGGAGATCTAAAAGATGACCTAGAAACAACAGTGCTTGCAGACTTACCACAGTAACGAAGGTCTAAGGAATGACCCAAAAACAACAGTAATTGTAGACTTACAAGAGTAATCAAGGTTTAAGGTTTGACCTAAAAACAACAGTGCTTGTAGACTTACCACAGTAATGAAAGTCTATTGGATGACCTAGAAACAACAGTACTTGTAGACTTACAAAAGTAATGAAGGTACAGGTACGACCTAGAAACAACATTGCTTGTAGACTTACCACGGTAATGAAGGTCTAAGAGATGACCTAAAAACAACATTGCTTGTAGACTTACCAGAGTAATGAAGGTCTAAGGGATGACCTAAAAACAACAAAGGAGGTTTACGTCCATGGAAAACCTGTAGAAGTTTGGTTTCATTATCCAGTGCTGGATAAACACAAACCATGTCTAGCTTGGGAATGTAGCAATCACTCTGGTATCGACACATTGGGCGATCTGTCGTCATACGGGCTGGTAAACAGGCAAATCTCTGGAAAAGTTATCAACTTGTACTGTAGACTTGTAGTAATAGAGGTTGTTATTGATGCATTTATATGCACATGTATCTAATTTATCAGTGTTGTGGATTTGTTCCATAAATATATGTTGTGTTTTGCACTGATTATGCTAAACAACCCGTAAGGAATAGTTCAAATCAGTAACTAACACAAAACCATTGTTTTTAAAATGCTTACTATACAGTTTCTATAAAGCATGGAAAATTTTCAAAAGGAAAGAGAGCCTGTTGGTACGGAATATTTCACTCTCAAAATTACATTAACTGAGGATTTTGTATGTCAAATTTTGTGGAGTATCATTTTAACGGGACTTGATATATTCTCAAATAATCAGATTAGGGATGGAAAGAGAGACAAGTTGATTCCCTAAATTTTTACAGGTAGTATAGAAACATCAATACTTGGCAGTATAAGATTCTAATGCCAATACAACAGATAGTGGCATATTTAAAGTGAATTTCAGAAATCGACTTTCTGTATGAAAGAGAAACAGAATCCAATCTTGTAGTTTGTTTGTAATCTACTTATGTAAGATTAACTCTTCTCTACAGCTAAGTGTAAATTACCTCCACCAAAGTCAATATAAGGTAAAAAAAATATCACTCTTATACAATAAGTAAAGAGGATTCCAAATGATAATAAATGTCAACAAAACTTCACAAAAAACATCTATAATGTCCCTCTGTTTATACCTGATCCTCGCATGGGTTAGAGAAATACTGAGAAATATAAAGGTGAAATAATTTGAAGTCCTTTCAAAGCTTTTTGTAATAAATGAAAACATGATGAAGAAAAAGAAGTTTGTGAAATACTGATGTCCCCAGTGAGATATATATATATGGAGAGACAAAAGCCACACACCCCTTGACATTTATATAATTTATAGCTATGCTTGACAAAATTTGATACTCTACCTAATACATGTACCAGAATTAGAGTATTAAATTTCCTTCTCAAATATCCCATTGAATAGTGAAATCGTACCCAAAAATATACAATATCATTTGTTTGGACTGAAAAATTATATGTATTTGTAAATGTATATGCTTACAGATTTTTCTTTTCCAAAATAAATCCTATGATCCTACTGATAAACCAAGACTTCAGATATAGAGAAAATCAATAGGTTTCGATGAGATAAAATGGAGCTAAGTATGTGTATTTGCATCTATCAAGTGTTTTATCTTGACAAATTAACTTTATCCAAATAAATACATGTGCAATATGATAACTGCTAAACCTTCCACAGCTTGCATTTAGTAACTTACTAACTCCATAGTTCACATACAACCTTATACAAACTACATCCAACAATTACAATGTGCCTGTGAAGATTTAATGTCATTAACAAATTTCATAATTACTGAATACAGTCAGGCAAATGCCGAGAAGCAGTATTTAAAAGGCTGAAGAGCAACTTTCATTTAAGAGGGAATGAATTGCTCTAGGTGAGAACTTACATTACTTGGACTTGTTTTGATGTGGAATTTGAAGCACAAGTGTGTGCTACTTGTACTGTTACAACAATCAATGGCTCTCTTGGCATCCGACAAATCTGATTAAAATAAAGAAAATTGAATTCAATTTTATGACCTATACTGAAAACCTTGAAATACATTCAGACAAAAGCGTCTGATGTGATAAAAATTAATAAAAAATATAAAGTGAACAATTAAGATTATAATAACAACTTGCATGATTTACATATGAACACATTATATGTATTAGCAGTCTCACATTATGATACAAAGTTTCCAGAATGACTCAGTAGTATCAAAATAAATTTTGTTATAAACCCCCTTATTTACAATGAATGTTTAAGAGCACTTTTAAACAAAAACAGAAGAAGACTTTTGGTGAAAGCTAAGTGATGAACAATTAAATAAACTGGTAAAAATGAAGTTCTAACAGGAAATTTTTTATCAAAACACTTATAGATATTATGCTAATTGAAAACTCCTTCAATGATACAAAGTTAGATGTAGAGTACAAATTTTACTCAGCATTAAGACTACACACTTTTGGGAGATGTATCCAGTTCCTTGATTTTGTCCATAGCGAGGCAATGACCCATGGACTCTTCCTTCATGCTGGCTGTGATACAAGCATTCCAGTCCTCGATAGATGTGACCCGGCAACCACTGATACTGGTAACTGGCTCTCCAACAGCCAAGCCACGTGGCCCAGAAACCGCTGAATTCTACAGTGTAATCAATCCAGTAATTGACATTATAGTAAGGTTAATTTTATAATTTTACAAATATTAACATTATTATATATGTAAATACTAATAACTGAAAAAGTATTTTCTTTTTAGAAATGAAATCTAATATAAAAAAGTACTGTCACATGGAATACCTATGTGAAATATCTAAGCCCTTTCTCTTGCTGTGATACAAGTTAAGACAAATGTTAAAGCTTTCTTGCCACAGACAGTGAAACAGACAGATGGATAGGTTACAAATTTAAATGCACCCATATCTTAAATTTTTAGTCGCATAAAAACTATGATACGTTGTTATGCAATATATTTTAAACACAAACCATTATGAGTCACCCTTGCAAATAAATTTTACTTAATTTCGCTTACACCCAAATCTTCTTCAGTTTTAAACAAGACATATCTGATGTAAAAGAAACTTAACATTTCAGTACGCAAATTTGGAATACCTGTGTTACTTGAGTAATGGCTACTCCACCACCAGCGGTGTAGAATGGAATCAGTAAGATTGGTAGGCCAACAAGTACTGTCCAAGCTACGATAACAATGATGAAGTTATGCCAAACACCAGCGCAGTAGATCCGAAGCTGTCGTAATGGTGAAACAACCTGTAGGTGTTCTGTAGATAGGTCAACGTAAGCTCCTGGGTACAGAATTAGTAAAAAGATTCCAAAGCCATTAACTCGTACTTGCTCCCTGGAATAATTCAAGAACTCAATCTGATTAAAGCCACTACTTCACTCCCATTTCTGTATCCTGATGTACAACCAAAATGAGAAAGATAAAGATGTAATCATGGATGACTTTAATCCGATTTTCAAAAACTAATTATTGTTCTCATAATATTTCATCTCATAAACATGTAGTAATGGTATCTACTTGGGGCAATGAAATAACAAATTTCACTTATTTAACCCTGTGATCTAGTGAACACTCGATTTTAGACTTCAGCCTGTAAGTTTGTAGCGGCAGAAATAAAAGTTACATTGCTGTGATGTTAACTTCAGTGACAACTATATATTCATCAAATGTTATACTATGATGTACCAGTGAAGGCACTAAATATCAGTAATGTTTTATTATCCTATTGCATTAAGATTTTCATTCATTACTTTCAAGCTCAAACAAAACACAAATTTTGGGTTGCATTTTATGATTTTCTCATACATGATATAACCATTTTAGACAACTGATGATATTAATTACTATACCCTATATATGTTGAGTTTCACATCTTGGTGGATTTAGTGTTTCTTACTAGCTTTTGTGTTTAAATTCTTAATTAAGCTAACAAAATATTTTGAAACATTTTATGTAGTAAAAATACAGGTCAGATGCATATTGATCATGTAACTCATGAATATAGTAATCTATCACATATTTCTTCTTTCAACACTTCACTATATTAAAATAAGTACACACATTAGTGGTAGTTGAATAAAGACTGACCTTTTCTTACTTTGAAATTCATTTTTCCCTTAAAATTGAGTTTTTCATATAACTTGTTTCTCTACCTGATTGCAGCAATTGCATGACCCATTTCATGGATAATGCCACATACTAGAAGGGTCAATAGGTAATAGGATACTTGACTCGCTGGCAGATTCACCCCCGGCATCTGTAAAAAAAAATGAAAGAAGTCACCTTTTTTGTGGTAAACCTTGTCCAAAAGTATAGTTTCTTAGGTATGACCATTTCAAGGGTGTCAATGCTGAATATTTATAAATGTACGAGTTTTTTTCGATTACATATTATATATTTTTGAGGAACAAAAAAGTATGACCTCACCCAAAACATGTGAGACTACTCTGAATAAACGCAATTCATTGATTTATTTAAACTAAAAACATTTACCACTGGTGTAAGAACTTGATGTTCTACTGGTTCCTTTTTAAATGTATTTACTACAAGCAATGTTAGCAAGCACATGGACAAAAGCATTGCAACCAGACCAAAGAACACCCCACATGTAAACCAGATCTTCAGGAAGTATGGTTTCCACTGAGCCATGCGAACAAAGGACCGGTTGAAATAGGAAGTGTACCAACGAAGCTGGCATATGTTCACAGAAAACCCTGT
Source organism: Pteria penguin (assembly GCA_035048485.1). Taxonomy (NCBI): domain Eukaryota; kingdom Metazoa; phylum Mollusca; class Bivalvia; order Pterioida; family Pteriidae; genus Pteria; species Pteria penguin. Next base: position 72,245,489 of record CM068581.1, on the reverse strand, counting down.
TGTGTTCAGAAACTGGACATACGGACGACCCCATCTTATATGTACCTGCAATAGTACATTTGTAAGTTAACAATGATTAATTTTTTTCTGTATAATAAAATATAACATCAATTCTGATATTAACACAATCTTTAAAAATGACGAGACAAAGAATGAAAAAAATTAGCAATTATTCTACCAGCTTTATAAAAATAACCTTTAACCTTATTTATACATCTTGCACTTTTGAGATGACCCCTTCATTAAAAAATAATTGTACCTTAAGAAAGGCATCAAGTAGGTAAAGCGAGGACCAAAATCCTAACACTAATGCAATCCATGTGGTCTGCAGCATCCTGAATGTTTATTGTACCTTATGATATACTGTCATATTGCTTGGGATAACTACAAATCATCATGGTTACCATTCCCGTATGACTTTATGAGCATGTGCTCATTCCGTATGGATCAATAAACATTTCTAAAATTAGTTGTGACACTTTTCTCTTAGTGTCAGCAGCAAAGTCATTCTTTTTCATAAAAGAATCACTTGGTCATTTCATTAAATAATGATCAAGATGAAGTGAGCATGCAAACATCATTAATAACTCATTTTCATCTGTTTCGCGTGATACGCATCTTTCTTTTCATGTCAATATACGCTCTTCTGTAAGGAGGTATGTAATGTACTTTCAATTTGGCAAAATCACGTAAAGCATTTTGATTGGTTAATTGGCAACCGAAAGTAGAATGTAAACCGGAAGTGTACATTTACTTAAATATCGTTGCATCAGAAAGGAACAAAAAGCATGGGTGTAGAAGATGACGAGCAGCCTAAAATCCTGCAGCCCCACTTATCTAAGCAGGATATCAAAACATTAGTAAATTGATTTCAATGTTTTAGAAATAATCTTGTTTTGATGTTAATTTTACTTCGATTTAATGCTTATGTGAAAGAAAATCATTCTCCATATTTTACCGGTGTTGTCAATTTACGAATTTCCTCTGTTGGATAACAACTTGGTGAACTATATACATTTTCATGTCATGAGATATGTGTGTTTGTTTTTATGAATATTTAGATGAACTGCTCAGTTTTGACATTTATTGGCAAAAATATTCATATTTGGTTATGGTTTACATAATTTATTATTTAGTAATTGACCCTTCCATTTTGCGGAATATTTGTCGAACTGCATGACATCACAATATATTTTCAATGTTTGTTCGAGGTATGACCGAGGTGTTAAGTATTATGATGTCATCTGATTAACGGAGCGTAAAAGGAAGAGTAAATTCTAGACCTCTTTCCTTTAACTGCAGAGCTGTAACATTGAACAGGTTGGGTATAGGTTCAAATCGGGGTATATACCCCGATCGAGGTAAAATACCCTGATTGGGGTATCAAAATTCTTATCAAAAGTAATATTACTTCAAAATTTCAAATAAGAAATTACAGGTCGCATCACATCACTAAAAGTGGAGATCTTTTATATAAGACCTCTTCTAATCCTTACTAGATCTGAGAAAATGAATGTCAAAAATCTCTGTGGTATTACATTCTGTTTCTCAGATCTGGTAAAGATTAGAACAGAAGTTTTTGTATTAAAGTTCTTCCACTTTTAGTGATATGATGCGACCTGTAATTACATCTTTGAAATTTTGAAGTAATATTACTTTTGATAAGAATTTTGATACCCCGATCATGGTATTTTACCTCGATCGGGGTACATACCCAGATTTGAACCTATACCCAACCTGTTAAATATAAAATTGATTAACCTTCCCACGAAATTTACTTAGTCATAATGTAATTTGACGTCATTCTGTGCGATTTGGATGGAACGTAAATGATTTTGCTGTCCAATGGTACAACACCGCAGTTACAGGAAAGAGGTTTATAGTCTATTGACGCTTTCACATTAACTGCAGGACTGAAATTTCAAGTGGCAAAATCATCACTGTTCATGCACAATGATTTGAGGCACAATCAAAATACATTATAAAGTTAAATATTTTAGGAAATTGTAACTATTTTCAACTCAAAACATAGTTGATGTGAAAGGGTTTATTCAGGAAATCCTGCAACTATTTCTTTAATATATTCATTGTTTTATAAGCAATCTCAACAGCAGCTTTTTTGTTTTTATTCATTTATTATTTTTTAGTTAAAGCTAGTGTTAGTCAGTATTTTAACAAATATCTAATATAGCTTCAATGTGAAACATAAATGTAAATTGACAATTTTAAATAATCAGGGTTTCCTTTGTCATCAATAAATTGGCCCTTTGCCTCAGGTTTGTAGAACCACTTATGCTTTGTAAGTTTTATGTGCATTTTATCATAAAAATGATGAAGAATTATAATATTTATAATAAAGTATCAATAGGATTACACCAAATCATGGAAAACTTAATATCTTATTCAATATCAACTTTAATAGTCTTTATGATAAAGTTCAAGAAAGTAGAGCCATCACTATGAAAACAGTCCATTTTCTGGGGCAGCATAATGGTGATTTTGCCAACTAATTTTACACATGATGTCACACCCAAAAAGGTCTCTTGCAGTGCAATTGATATCTTTTAATCATGACACAGTAATGAATATACTATGTCCAGCAATTTGTTGATTGTTTATGGTCCAATAGTGAATAGTTTTGCAAATAGACTCTATGTCATACATTCGGTCATAATCATGCAATAAGGAACAATTTCACCAATAGGAACCATGTCTAGAATTTGTTCATTTATTTATTGTGAAAAAAAGGAACAAGATTGCTACAGTTACTTTGTCAGGCATTTATTTGTATATAGATGTCCCAATATTAAGTAATTTTGATAATAAAAGTCCAGCTTTTTGGTCATTTATGATTTATCTATGATGCAATACCAAGTAAGATTTACTATAAGTAAATTGTCATTTAGCCATGATTTGTTATGATGCAATAATGGTCAGTTTTTACAACTGGAACTTTTTCAAGCATATGCTGATTAGAGATTTCAAGATTGCTAACAGTTACTTTGTCAGACATTTATTCATATACAAATGTCCCAATATTAAGTAATTTTGATAATACATGTCAAGCTTTTTGGTCATTTATCTATGATGCAATACCAAGTAAGATTTACTATAAGTAAATTGTCATTTAGCCATGATTTGTTATGATGCAATAATGGTCAGTTTTTACAATTGGAACTATTTCAAGCATATGCTGATTAGAAATTTCTTGTTCAAGACATAAACATATCATTGCTATTGACTGATATTATATTAAACTGTAGCCACAGAGCTGGGACTGAAAATAACATTTTTGACATGGTAGTCATCTGGGGCCTTAGCGTCTGTATTTTGAAGACCAGTAATAAACACTGGTAGTCTGTAAAGTGTTTTGTATAAATTCTAAATTTTTTTTTAAATACTCATCAAGATAAAGTTATTTTACATTAAATTACTACAGTGAAAACTGTCTATACCGGACAGTCATCGGGACAGCTACTTTGTCCGCTTTGGACAGGTGTCCGGTTTTCAGAGAAAACAATGTCCGGGATTATCGTCCATAACCCTGTATGGAGCAAATGGATTCGAATCGTCTGTGTAAATGCATGTATTTACTATTATTGCATTACAAATTCTTTCCCAGTTGTGTACATACTGTATCAATAATAAGAACATGAAAATTATACACGTTATTTATACTTTATAAAGTTCAAATCCGCTGCGAATTTCAAGGCCTTTTCTTGGATAATTGGTCCCGATAGTGGAATGTTTTTGGCCCGAGCTTGAGAAAACCATCTCCATGTTAATTCATTCAATTCATCGAAAGCACATTTTGTCTTAAAGCGTTGCTTTTTCACATCAGAATTTTTTTCAAATTCTCCCAGGTACACATCTTTCTTTTTCAGAATATCGGAAACTGTTGATTTTCCTATTCCATATTTACTTCCTAGATCCCTCATAGACATTTTAGGTAAAGCCTCAGAGTCTCTAATCAGTCCAATCTTGTCTTTAAGCGTCAATTCTACGCGTCTGCGCTTAGAAGCCGGTTCCGACATTTTAGAATTTTCTAAAGTAAACGATCTTGCCTGAATGATTGTAAAGTATGGAATGGTCGATCTAATTCAGAGTAGGTATATGTTGGACACTAATTAGATGTTTAATAATGTAGTAATCTAGAAGTGCATAATGATGAGTAAATAATTGGTTACATGTCGGTACATTAAAACGAAAACTTGCCGTAGACTAATTGTTTGAAAAACTTTGCCTAATTCAATCATATGTGCTTCAGTAAATGGCTTGTACCTGTATATTAATTAAACGGCAAATAAACTACCCGCACGTACAGTGAAGCCACATAGGGTTTATGATCTAATCGAATATACACCCAAACAACAAATTAAGGGTAAACAGGTGTCATTTATAACGGCCGGGCGGTTATGTAAACAATGCGCGATCGATCAAGTATGTTATCTATTGCCGACGGAAGTGTCCGGTATTCTCAGTTAAATAACATAAGATTTCATGAAATTGGGACCGGATATCGCGTCCGATGTCCAGAGTGGACAGTGTCCGTTATTCGGAGAGTTTTCATTTAATGAAAATAATGGGGAAAAAATACGTTCCACAAAAATTGTCCGTTTTTCACAAGATTCCGGTTTTGACAGTGTCCGCTTTGGACAGTTTTCACTGTATTTAGTAAAACAATAATTATTATTTTATGCCACACCAGGTATTTTCCCCTTACCAGCATGATGGTGTACAGTATATTTTTGTAAATAGATATTCACTTATGCAGAGGACCTAACCCTAAGACTGGACACCAATAAGAAATCTGCAAAATTCCAACCGAATAATTCCTGGTTTAGTTCTTCTCTTGAAGGATTGTTTATTTGCTCCATCAATAAATATCCCCATTATATACATGTATGATGTGATGTAGCCTGAAAAACAACCCTTAGAGTTTATTATTCACTTTCTTGGATTCTTATTGTAATGACAGTCACTTCAGTCTTTAACCCAATCAAAACTTAAAAGTTACAGGGTTTACAGCAGGATTTCGGAGGTTTTTAATTTTTTTTTTTTTTTTTTTTTTTGTATTTTGGGTCGGGGCAGTGAAATTGGGAAAATGGGCCTCGTTTGGAGCATTTGGGGAATTTTCAAATTATCATTTTTCTATAATTTATCAAGAGTACCACTTCTTGCTATTTATAAGCTACTATAATATAACCATGATAATCTCCGCTCATATTTGGTGGCAATGTGGATTCGTGCATCAGGGACAACAATCGGCAGTTCTCTACCACATTCTGCATGTGAATCATTATTACTATCAGAACCAGAGTCTGAGTTTTTTGTACCCTGATCTGCAGTTTTCTTTGTTGATATGGAACTTTAGGATTGAAGGTCTGGATCACATTGGAATGACTGGATTCGGAACAAGAGACGGATGAGTTTGGACTGATAGATTTGGCGTAGTCTGGAGTAAAAGTAAAAAGAGGAAGGGCTACCTTGAATATCTGTGTTGTGAGATCGTAAAAGTGGTTGATTGAAAAAAAGATATCAATTTTTTTTAACTGCTTTTAGTGTTTTTGTCTATTTTCTCTGTATAATTTTTACTATTCTAAGATGCAACACTTAATGGTATATTGTATTTATTCTAATACAAGCATTTTAAAGAATCGGATTCTGTCAGGTCGATCCCGACTTTTTATCTTTACTTTCATTTCTTGAGTGCTACCTGATCTAAAATTTTAAGAATCGGATTCTGTCAGGTCAATCCCGACTTTTTATCTTTACTTTCACTGTTTGAGCGCTACCCAATCTAAAATTATAAATATAAGTTGTTTAGTTTTTATATACATGGCTAATGACTTACACATTTGGCTAATTAATTTGTGCTTGCATTAGCCAAATGGCTACCATTAGCACAGTTTCATTTTGATTAAACCATAGGCTTGGGTTGCTACTTGTATGTAGGGTTTCTTTTATACCCCTACATAGCAACCCAAGCTTTCTTTATGCCAGTGGATTAAACAGTTGATTAAAGACAAAATTGCGCTTCAAATTCTCCAAATTTTAGATTCTCTAGATGGGGAATTGATTGGGAATGGGATCTAATAATGGCCCCAAAAAGTGCCAAGAAAAATCCCTGGATAACTTGAACAGGTCAAGATAAAATTTACAAAATGTAGTAAGACATGATGGGTGCGGATGAGTATTGATTTTCCAAATTTTCAGGATTTTGTACAAGTCTCCATCAACTCTATCTGCAGTATTTTACATATACTTTATTTGGAGTTGATATGCATTGAGCGCAAATTGTTGATTTGAATGAAGTCAGGAAAATTCTGATCCTTTGAAATAAGAAAGGTCATGATTTCAATAAAATGGCTGTGGTAGGGGACTCCCTATTTTAGACAAGTATATTATCTATCCTTGAGGTCTCATTTTACATGTATGTTACATGTATGTTGTAATAGGTTTCATAATAAGGATTTGTTTTCCAGAATGTACAGAAACTAACACCATTGACCCCTGAGGTCATCAGCAGACAAGCTACCATTAATATAGGTAAGTTCTTTCATACGTTTGAATTGTTCTTGTTTTCATTTTGTGTGAATGTTATTTCTTTTACGTTATGCAAAGTTTATTTAACAATATTTACAATGCTAGTCTAATTCCTTCGATGAACCATGCTAAACAGTCTCCGTTCATCAGCCCATGAACTTGGGTCATGGAAGTAGTACCCAGTGTATGGCAAATCACACGCGTAGTAATATAAAAAGAGATGGGGCTTACTCAAGTTCAAGGCCGATGTTCTATTATTCAGTTAATGCGTCTGACAGATAGAGTATTTTTTAGCATTCTAGACACGCACTATCTTGCATGGCGGAAGTACTTTTCCACTTCAGGAAAAATTCGGTCCTTGCCAGTTTGATAACAGGGAATTTGATATTTTGTTTTTTAAAAAAAGAACCTTTTACAATGCATTGTAAATATAAGGAATGACTGTCTTTTTTTCTAGGTTCATGGGAAATGAACTTGGGTAAGAAACAAACAAATCACTTGAATAGCAAAGCGGTTCTCGAATGATTTGTTTGTTTCTCACCCAAGTTCATTCCCCATGAACCTAGAAAAAAAAGACAGTCATTCCTTAATACATCATTACATGTATGTGATAACAACACCTGTCCAGATATTTACACAGAAATTTAGACCTATACAATTATCACCTGTGCAGAAGCGAGGAATTTTTTATGTTCCAGTGTCCCCCGTGACCTAATTATCTGTTGTCTCATCTGAAAGACAGCATCTTCTCTTCATTCTGCCATATGTATATATGATAGACAAAGTAATTAATATAGCAACATGTACAGTTGAATTAACTGTTTTTGGTTTTATTTGGGAGGTACCATACTTTTGGAAAGTTTTACTTCATAGACTCCTGGATAGTAAAGCAGTTAATTGGATGATTTACATGTATGGCATACCTGTAGTGAGTGTTGAATAGGAAAGCTATTCATGGCTTTATCTACAAGTATATAATCAGTCTTGGGCAATAAAGCAGTTAATGTATGGTATACATGTAGTAAGTCTGGTACAGTAAAGTACCGGTAAATAATGGCATTATATACTTGTATACATGTAGTAAATCTACAGTTATTGCATGTTTTTTTTAATACTATACTAATAAACATGGTTATGTGCAAGAAGTATGCAGCATATAATTTGAATTCTTACTTATGTAGGTACAATTGGACACGTGGCTCATGGAAAATCAACTGTCGTGAAGGCTATTTCAGGTGTACAGGTAAGTAATTATAACTAAGCAGTCATGGGTGATATAAGTTATTTCTGATGTATTAAGAGTATATTATGTTTAAGTGAACCAGATATAATGAATCGAATCTGAAATTCACACTTAATTTTCATACTGATTTGTGTTCAACTTCTCTTAAGGATTATTTCTCGTTCATGGTGATGACACCTGCTGGTTGAATTGCTTTAGTAATTTTGGCTGATGCAACAGATTCATCTGCACTGAGGGTTCTTTTACCTGCCAAAGTTTATTAGAACCTTAAGGACCACTTTATTTATTCAACACCTTATAGTCTTTAGCTAACTTTATGAAACTGTGATGATTATAATTTAAATAAATTTTCTTTTACAGACTGTTAGATTTAAGAATGAACTAGTCAGAAACATTACCATCAAACTGGGATATGCCAATGCAAAGGTAAGGTTAATGAAGCATTAGAAACATACACAAAGAACAGTTTATTTTATTTACAGCTTTATCACATTTTGACTCCATTTTGGAAAAATGAACCGATGCATGATAAATTTTTGGAAAAATGTGACAGAGTGGTGGCATTATACCCTGTAAGTTTAACACTGATGTGAACTTGAAGTATGTCTGTAGTATTAATTTGGTTGATGTCACTATATTCTTTAGATCTATAAATGTGATGGTAAAGGGTGTCCAAGACCGGGTTGTTACAGATCATGTGGGTCATCAAAGGAGGATAACTTCCCCTGTGACAGAACGGGATGTAACGGCAGATTTAGAGTATTAAGGTAGATAAATCTATATGTACATATATATATTTTCGTTCAGTGATTAATCCAAGAAGTTAAATGGGTTTTGATATTTCTTCCTTCCCACAATATCCTACATTTATCAGAATTCCCATTTGCCAACACAACATTTGCATGATATTGTCCAAATAGCATTTTCAAAATATATGTTCACCTCATAAAAGATCCTTTCCATGTAGTTTTCAGATCTTTCCCTGACATTGATATTTCCCTTACAATAATTGTACCTGCAGATGCTGATGAATAATGTAAAGACATTAACTTTTTTTTAAAACAGATAATACAGTAATCTTTTTTCTCATTACACTCTGATTTCCTCCTGCATTGAAGACTAGCCATCAGTATGTGCAGTCAGACCTCAATATCCTAAACTTTGAAGTATCAAAATTAGTGTAAGTGATCCTGGGGTGGCAGTTTGAAAATAAGCAAATAAATATGCATGCCTTGTATATGATATACAAGATCTTTTAATACCATCTCTTATTTCAGACATGTATCCTTTGTGGATTGCCCAGGGCACGACATTCTTATGGCCACCATGTTGAACGGAGCAGCTGTCATGGATGCTGCCTTACTATTGATAGCCGGAAATGAATCTTGTCCCCAACCACAGACTTCGGAACATTTAGCTGCAGTAGAAATCATGAAACTTAAACACATCCTTATCCTCCAAAATAAAATAGATCTGGTGAAAGAAAGTCAGGCAAAAGAACAGTACGAACAGATTCTGGCCTTCATAAAAGGTATGAACTGATACTAAAAGGTATGAACTGATACTCGAATAAGTTAAGGTCATGTGGTGAAAAAAATGATCTAAAATAACTTTACATGTTAGGAAGATTTCATAATTTTTAGCTCACCTCTTGAAATGAGCTGGAGCTTATGTTATCTCCCTGTCTGCATCCGTGTCCACAATGTTAAAATGTTCATTTCTTTTATATGAGGCATAGGGTGTTCAAACTAGCACCAGTGATGCATCTATGTGTTGAGGAGGAATCTAGTTTCAGATGTTATAAGAAGCTCAAGGAGATAAGAGAATTACTTTAAGATAACCTGTTGCCATTAGTTTAAAATCATAAGACCAGGTTATGTCACCTTTGTAAGTAATGGTGAGTGGTAAATGGAATGTGTGTCACAAGGTAAGAAACCAAGCAAAACTCTTAAAAGAAGCAGAAGAAATTTATAAGCATGTGGGTTGTATGTCTATTTTGTCTGTGTGTTAAGTCCTCTTTTGATGTTTGTCTATCCATGTCTTTCAGGTACAATAGCAGAAGGTGCACCTATCATCCCAATATCAGCTCAGCTAAAATATAACATAGATGTCATAGCTGAATATATAGTCAAAAAGATTCCAGTGCCTGTTAGAGATTTCACATCAGAACCTAGATTAATTGGTGAGCATAAGTATATATGATATATACATGTACCAGTATTTAAACATCTTTATTCAGTTTTCCCAAAGTCTGAAGTGCTAAAGTTACCGGGAGTCTTGATAGTTTAGTGAGCGTTCATATTCGGCATATGTGTTCCTTATGACAGGACCGTTCCATTGTACCAAAATGTTTGATCATGTGACCTTGACAGTGACCTTTGATCTGCATTGGAAAAAATTTAACATTGACCATAATTATTTGAGATTTATAAGAAGGGCTTTCATATTGGGCATTTGCATACCTTATGACAAGACCTTTTGCTGGTACTAATTTAAGGTCAAGGTCATAGTGATAGACGTCCTGCGGGACCCTTCTGACTTTGTCAGTTTTCCATTAACACTTATCATATAGGTACTCTAATACAAGTGACGTTTGACAGACTACCTCCCAAGACAAGTGATGTTCTCCAGACACTCTACTTTCCTCCACCAGTAAACACTGATTGTGACCACAGTAAAAGTGGAATAAGTCTGTCGCAAGTTTAAGCAATATATAAACAAGCTAATAAACTAAACTGGAGGTACATGTTTTCATCAGGTTTGGAAAATTTGTCTTTGGATTGGTAAATCAGGGAAAAAATGAGACAAAATGTGTAATCACTTTGTTACAATTGGTTAGCAGCATTTATTTAAGATATAGACTAAAGCACATTTTTATCTACTATTACATATTGTGTATTCTAGATCTGTTGTATAATAAATTAAAGCTTACTTTTCTTCCAGTTATTCGATCATTTGATGTAAATAAGCCTGGTAGCGAAGTGGATGATTTAAAGGGAGGTGTTGCTGGAGGCAGTATCCTCAAAGGTGTACTAAAGGTACGTTATGCTAAGAAAATAATGTTCAGGGCTCACTCTAGCTCCCCAAAGTTACATGTTTTGGAACTCAATTTAAACAGTTGAAAGAAAGATACTGGTTTTAAAAATGGGGTAAAGTATGTGTTATGTTTTGATAAATTTGGTTGCATCTCAGAGCAAAATATCACAAAATGCAAAGAGCGGTGTGAGCCCATATGTTAAATGTAAAATTGTTTTAAATGAAAAGAGTTTTATCTTTCATACAAAAGGACTTTTTATTTACTGGATTTTGTATGATCCATGTAGGCATTTGATCATGTTTAAGTGTGGGTATTCTCATACAATGATTATAATCAGTTCATTGTCAGTTTGAAATTGGCATGCTTTTATAATACAGTTCAGTAGAAATTGAAATACCATAGATGTGGAAAGGATAAAAGTTCCTCCCTCTTTATCTCTTATGTATTTTTTTCCTACTCTTGGATTTTATATACAGCACAGTCCGGATGGAACTTTGAATGTTCACTGTGGGCAGTCCACCTGAAATTTCAGTGGGCATTAGGAGTGGACATTTACCTGAGCTATCAAGCTGTCCACTTACCTGTATGTTAATTCTAACTGACTCTTACAAGAATGTCCACTGTGTCCAGTGGACATTTTTAATGCCCACTCTAAAAATGCCCACTGTGACCAGTGGGCAAATAAAGTTCTACCCAGACTGTACTGTACTTGAACTGGTATAAGACGATGATGATGAAGGTTTATTGAGGAAGATGAGACTTGTAATAACCACACAGACCATATTTTGTATGTCATATTTGAAGGCACTTTTTATTTACTTAGTCCTAGAGAAGTATAGGGATAGGATTGGAATTTTTGAAAAGTGAATGCCAGTCAATATAATTTTATTTTTTAGGTAGGACAAGAAATAGAAGTACGTCCTGGCATTGTGGATAAGGATGCAGATGGAAAATTAAGATGTAAACCTATCCGATCAAAGATTTTATCACTGTTTGCTGAGCAGAATGATCTCCAATACGCTGTGCCTGGAGGGCTCATTGGTAAGGTGTATTTTAAGAATATTATAAAATAAGAGAGAAGGTTTTATAGAAACAAATGTGTCTATTGAGGTAAAAGTTTTATTAGTTAAATTTTTTGGATAAGTCTCTTAATTCTGTATCGGTCGTTTGTTTCTAAATTGGAATCACACAGGATTTCTAATCTCCAGGATTAAATCTCTTCTGTCTGAAGAGAATTTATCATCATCTGCTTTCCTTTATCCTTTGGACAGAAAAATGATAAGGTGTTGTGGCACAGTATACATTGAAACTTTAACAGAATGCTTTTGCTGTGTCCTTAAGTCACAATTTTGAGGCCTTGGATCAGGCAGTGTTATCAACATATATGTAAAGCAACATATACCTAAGTAAAATTGATAAATGCTCCTTAACTGTTTCAAACTAATGGATGACTCTTTCAGATAGAAAATCCTTGATACTCTGAAAGTCATCAGGGAGCACAAATTGAGGGGCTGTATGCATCCTTAATATGAAATATGAACAAACATTTGTGAAAATTTGCAAATATATGAACCTGGGGATGGAGTGGGGGAAGGTATTTCAAGCTCAAGTTGCTGAGTGACCTGGACCTTTCAGAAATGACCTTGAGTGACCTTTGTCCTGAAGTCTCTACCCCAAGGAAAATATGTGTAAAAATACAATAAAATTCTAAAATATTTTTAAGATATAAAAGATGGGATAGATGGACAGATACAACAACAACTATATTCTCTTCCAAAATTATTCTAGTAGCATAAAAATTCCTGAGATGGTGATAAACAATTAACAAAGGGTACTGTTGATAATCATAATGTGGTTGATTCATTTTAAAGGTGTGGGAACAAAGATTGACCCTATGCTGTGCAGAGCTGACAGAATGGTTGGTCAGGTGCTTGGAGCTGTAAATGCATTGCCCGATATTTACACTGAGCTCACAATATCTTTCTTCTTACTAAGAAGACTGCTTGGTGTCAAAACAGAAGGCGACAAAAAGGGAGCAAAGGTAGGATTTACTTTGAATTGATTGATTGATTATTGTTTTATGTCACTTCACGATTATTTCAAGTATATGGTGACGGCATCTGCTTGATGCATTGCATACAAATTTAGACCTTTGCAACGGACCCACCCGAAGCAGTGAGGGATCTTTTACATGCCTTGCCTAGTGTGACATGGGACCTTGCTTTTTACTATTTCGTCCAAAAGACAGAACACCGGTGTGCCCCAGGCAGGAGTCAAACCTGGGACCTCTCGATCACAAGCCAAGCACATTATCCACTAGGTCACGCCGGCTTAGGATTTACTTTAGACATACAGGATCTGATGTAAGGTTTACTCAAACGTAAGTGGAAAAAGAATGGAGTAAGGGCCAAAAAAAAAATCCACAAAATTGCATGTGTTAGAATAGGAGGAACTCAAGACATGAGATGCAGCAGGGCTAAGATAGCATACACTTAAGACAAAAGGCAAAAAGAGGATAAATAAGATTATCTTGGGACATAAAGGTTAAATGGGCTATGATTTGCTGCACACCAGATGTTAAGATAAAAAAAATGGTAAAACAGCATATACTCCACATGGATAAAAAGAAGTTTTAGCATGATATAGTTTCTTCTTAATTATAGGTGCAAAAATTATCAAAGAATGAAATACTGTTTGTGAATATTGGTTCACTATCGACTGGGGGACGTGTGATAGCAGTGAAGGCCGATTTAGCCAAAATAGGATTGACACATCCTGTGTGTACAGAGATAGGCGAGAAGATTGCTCTCAGTAGACGTGTTGAGAAACATTGGAGGTAATATCTATTATTATCCTTTCACATCATGGATATTGTAGTAATAATGATGCTCATTTTAATCATTATTAGTCACACTTTTACATATATGGGATAGATATCATTTTTGTGCTGCATACTAAACAGCACAACATATCGAAACCTTTGTATCCTGCTTCTGTCCATCTGTCTACTATGAACACTCAGTTTCATCCATTTGCCACCAATTTCACACTTCAGTTCTTTGTTTGTTAAGGTTACATTTTGAAAAGAAACCCCACTTTATGAACAAAAGGACAATCACAGGTTTAAAGCAGACTTGATGCTTGTGTTATCTAATGTCTATTCCTTTATCCAGTCAAAGATGGACTTTGCATATATTAAAGATTCCTTTTTCCAATGGTGACAATGCTTTTAAGAAATATTTGTTGTTTGCACTAGAGATATAGTGCTACTTCTGTAAAACCCATACATGTCAAAAACAGAAACAAAGAATATATATATTTTTCAAGTGTATTGCTACAGCATGTCCAGCATTACAGCTCAGAGTTAGTTTTGCCAATTCCAAGCATTACATATTAAAAGCAATATGATTTGTAAGTCTCCAAGACCATACCTCTAGCCCCTGTTACTTGATTCCTTTTAAACCAAATTCATCCCGGTATTGTGATGGCATTATTCATTTCTCTTCCACTTAATTGTTGATATCAAGAAAGGAGACTTACTGGCAACTCTTTTCTGGCTCAAATTGGAGAATGCAATTTTCACATTGCAAATTGTCAAAATAAAGAAATCTTCCATTTTTCAGATTGATTGGATGGGGACAGATTCGACAAGGAATCAAAGTGGATCCACTCAGTCAGTAGAATAAAACTCTTCGTGATGTACTAAATGTTCTGCAAAATTCACATCGGCTAAAATTCTCCAACTAAAACAAGATTTTCGATTAAAAAGAAGCAGCATTTGGGATTTTAAACACAATGTGGTGACTTACTAAATCGCTATGTAATTTAAACCATTCTGACCGTTTTCATTCTGAATGGCATTCATAAATGTACAGATTGTTTCATGTATTTATACCACACTATTAGATATGACTAATAAATGTCATTGTCTTGTATGGAAGATTTTGTTCTATGCTTTTTTACATTCATGTTTTTACTTTGATGCTGAAAGGCTTGATCATTTAAATGAACTTGAAGCATTTGTCTTGTTTCCTCTTTACACTAGTGGACTGAGTTGTGAACCTTGCTGTGTGTTTAGTTTGTATCTTTAAGATGGAATTGCCCTTACCAGAATCAGGCTTTGTTTGTACTTGATAACTTGCTTCAGTCACTGCTTATATTTATGAAACCCAGGGTTGCCAGGTGGTAAGCAGAATTTTCCTATAACCAGAAACTTTCTGGTTTGAGTCTTGCCTCACACAATCATGTTGGATGTTACGTCAAGTTACTTGGTACTCAACATATAAAGTTCTGGTCTATTGTGCTGGGGAGTATCAACTGTTTTCCCTTGGAAAATAAACTTAATTTTCCATAATTTCTCTTAAGGTAACAATTGTATACAGTATGAAGCAACTATTTTATTGACAAGTTTTCATCATCCAGATACCCATTTTTATGCCCCCACCATGAAATGGCTGTGGGCATATAGTGTTACCCTGTCCTGTCATCGAGTTTCCGCGCATTTTCTCTTTGAAGGTTTGATGGATTAAATTGATATTGGGTATATAGATGTATCAAGAGAAAATGTAGGTCAAGATCATATATGGGTGTAGTCCAGTAAATTTTGACATTTATTGACCTTGAACATAGAAAATTTCTTAAAAATGAGTTTCTGCTCATTTTCTCTGTGAAGGCGTGATGGATTAAATTGATATTGGGTATATAGATGTATCAAGGGAAAATGCAGGTCAAGTTCGAATATGGGCGTGTTCCGGTAATTTTTGACAGACTTGTTGCCCTTGAACATTAAAAATTTCTTGAAAATACTAATTCTCTGGCAATTATATTTCACTAGCTTAGCTGCCAGTACAGGCATTTATGTCACACCGGCAAATTAAAAGTCAAGTCAAATAATATAATTTATGTTATATTATACGCAATGAATTTTGCCACAGTCTGGGGCAGCGGTGTCGACAGACACGCTGTTCTAATTCTTATAGAGAGTTTTCCAGGTTTCCACGTTTGTCCCATCATTCGGATGAGACAGTAAAAACCACGGTCCTATGTTGCTGTTGGCCCGACATGTAAAATTCCCTCTATGCTTTGGTAGGGTTCATTGCAGAGGTAGAAAGTTTTATGCAATGCATCAGATAGATGCAGTCACCATATACATGAAATAATTGTGGAATGAGGTAAAATAATAATCAATCGTGATACAATACTTGACCTTCGGAGATCTATGGTAATGGTCATGTCATTTTTTTGCCATGAGTGACCATATAGGAATTTTAAGCTTCCTTGTAACCACACCTACCATATGATTGCATAATGAAGTCAAAATGAGACTGACCTTTGACAGGCCATTTTATTTATGATGGCAAAATGAAAATATATGCCAACATGTGCAAATTTGTGCATTTGGCAATCAAAGTTTCCATGGATAGACAAAATAAAGGGATTCTTACATATTCTCTTAGTTTGTTTATAAAAACGGGTGGAAGTATAATGAGCAGATTTAAGGATGTTTGGATAATTGGATTCTATAATTGTTTCTAATAAATTTAGCTTTTATGGTAAGCAAACCTTTTGCATATCAAAACTTGGAACTGTTTCATTTCGGTATGATCTTTTCAAGAAATAACATCAGACAAAAGAACAATAAACTTTGATACATACATGTATATAATGTCAATATTATTCTGTACAACTAAATTTAAAATGAAATTCAATTGCTGCAAAATTCAAATCTAAATACAAAGAATATTATGATAAAGTAATGACAAAAGTTGCATGATTTAATGCAATTATTTTATCCAACATCATTTTTATACAGAGTATTTGATTTTTATAATTTTCACTGCTGGAGTACTTGAATTCATATCTGTCTCTTTTCCTTCTAAAAAATGAAGCTTCTGATACTTGAGATAGATAGATGGATGGATAAGTGTTTTAACATCATACGGGGGACATGGCAATGATGCAATACTTATCAGTATACAATATACATAAAGAGGAATAACAGATTTTGTTCGCAGAAATCCACCACCTCTCGGAAGTAAAGAAACAAAATGCAAGTAGGAAACATTCTCAACCTTTGTATGCAATATGAAATGATCAAATTCATCTTTCATTAGTTTGATTTTGTTTTACATCACAGCAGGTACAAAATTTTTGATCACTTTCAACTTCAGAACAACTTTGTATGAGGTTTATAACGCCATAAAACAACTACAATTCGTATGATTTTATTTCCAAATGGATCCCACAAGACATTATTATCACAAGGGGCATTATTTCTGTAATATTTTAAGTTCAATCAAAAGAAGCATGGTTTTTATTTTAGCATGGAGTTTTTCTGCTGAATTTGAGGGAAAATAAAGTCTCATGAATGACGAATGATTCACAATAATTCTGAGTACATACTAGAACACTGTACCGATGACAGAGGTTTCCTTCATAAAGAAATCTAGTTCTTCCTTCCAAATTTTCACTAGATTTATTTTGCTTCATAATGTTTGGTACTCTTTGAAATGAACATTTAAAATCTGCTGAATTATTAATAAAACTGGCAAGTGAATTAATGAAAATTTCTTAAATATTATTTGGTTAAGCCAAAACAAAATTATTCCTTTATTCTCGTCCCCACCTGCTCCAATTTTTAACCCCCATTCCGAATTCTTTTACTTTTTGAAATTCATGATTTGTGAAAATAAAGCTAAACTAAATTCCGGAAATTCCATGTCTTGCTGGACTTTACTTCCGTAAGTCAAATAAAACTCTAATAGTAGATTAATATCATAATCTAGTGTTTGCCTAGTCTAATTTGTTTGTATTCAGAGTCCAATTCTTCTTATATATAACTTCACAAATTAGTAAAGGGGGAACTACACTGCAAAAAAATATTTAACATACTTTTAATTATATTCTATTCACATAAAACTCAGAAGTATAACGATGCACTTTTATGTACAGTATGACGCATATCTACGTTGCTCATTTCATGTTTTAAAGATGAAAATGTTAGAAAGTAAATGTAGATATTGTTAGTGATATTGTAGTCTTCTGTCAAGATACTGATATACAAAGATTCCACATATTCTTTACATTTTATCGATGAAAATATTAGAAATTAAAGTAAGATATTATCAAAGATTTTTGTTAACTTGAGTTACACAGATTACACGTACTCTTATCATTTCATAGAAAATGTCCTCTAGAACATATAAAGACCCTTAAAACAGCCAAAACATGCATTCACACTTTACATGATGTCTAAACAATTTGTAGCTGTAAGTTAAAGGACTGGTCAAGAATAAATTAACAAAACTCATGTCGAGAAAACAACACAGCTATATGTATAATTAACAAGCAGTAATAAACCTCACAATATGCAGGTATTACAATGTATATGCTACAGTATTTATCAATTACTTCTTGATTTACAGGACAGATTTTATTGAAGTAATTTCTTTTTTTAATGTGACTTTTAATATGTGCTGAATCTGAATGATCTATACATCTTACTATAAAGTCAAATTTAAGCAAATCGTTTTTATTTAAGAACTCAGCGTAAATTTTTCTTGTTGCATCGAGGAGTAAACATCATAAATTTTGTAAAACTGTGCTGAAAGCACTGAATGGCATCGATGAAGTAGTCCCTGTGCTTTAGAGTCTGGGCATTGAATCTGGTGGATAAGCAATGAAGCAGAGTCTGGACATTATGTATAATAACAAAGATTAGCATAAAATTTATATATTAACTGTATTCCTTGATACTGTTAATCTATGAAATGTGGTGGTGAATCCTCTTAAATAAGAGCATGTTTGTAGAAAAATACTCCATCATTTTATTACATGGCAACAAAGCTGTCCTTCATTACATTTTTTAATTAAAGTAGTCAATGCTCATATCTTTTATACAGTACATGTTAAATCTTTCTTAAAGATTCTTGAGTAATCCTAAGGAAGCCCCAAATTTCACTCATTTTGACTAAAGGTCAGGTTGTAATTTTGACCTTTAACTAATTGACCTGATAATCAATAATTTTGTTTATTCTCTGGTAACAACATATCCGAAGTTGGTCTGTTTAACTTGAAAAGTACTTGTCTGAAAACTATGTTCACAGGCATCTCACAATAGCTTTCTTATGAAAAATAAATACATTGGTATCCTTTTATTTCAATCTACAGAGGGATGACCTACATAAAATATAATAAATATTTATGGCAGCTTAAATCTTATCTTAAAATAGCGTTAGGAACTTCTTACAAAGTTCACATGGTTTGAGCATATTTCGAATGAAGCACAAAATATATCTTAATTAAGATTAATTTCACCAAAAAAGTACTTGTTGAAAATAAACACAGCACCACATGAAAAGTGAAGATAAAATTCACAATATAAAAATATTTTTGACAAAATAAGACGGATGAATTGATAAAGCACTTAATCTGTTCCCTGTGGACAAAATACATTGTCACATAACGACATGACGAAAGTATGAATTTTGTTTTGTGTTGAAACGGTGAAAATTATTGATGGTTTCACTCTAAACACGCAGAAAAACATTTCTTAACAGCATCTCTGAAAACAGAACAACATCACAAAGTTAGCAATTTAAAACATAATACAGGTATACACTGATTTTATTTGAAAATATTCCAAGAAACTGGTTCCCATTTTGAGGAAAACAAGAGCGAAATGTTTGCAATGATTGGGTTACCTACTAACAGCAAATTACGGTTTTCAACTTTCTGTACAATAACATAAGGAGGAACCAAAATATTAACCAATGGAACTGAGAATTAACAACTGGAACTGATCTATATCCAACGTTTGGATTTCACTCCAGACTAAGAATGTTATTATGAAGTCAGGAAACTGATTTGACCTCAGTGAGTATCAAGCTGCCAGCCTTGAGCCAGTATGTAATGAACTAAGCCATGTCCAATCTGGTTATTTTGCGACAACCACAAATATGATGTATACACTTGCAATTACTCAAACTTCAATGAACAAAGAAAGAAGTTCTGTTGAGTTAAACCTTCAGTATGATAGAAGTAACAATGAGTACAAATTTACTTGAAACATTAGTTACCTGTGTTTGAGAAGTCAAGAACCTACACCTACCTTGCATACGGAATATATGATAGTGAATACCACGTGAGAGCTAAGAACTGTAATACGCAACATATTATCGTCAGAGGAACACTCTTTAGCTGCAAGAAATAACATAATACAAATAAATGTCGGTCTATATAGAAGGTGAACAATCTTTATAAAGACAATGTGATTGGGTATTTTCGTTATACAGAGTTATTTCCCATTTGAGTGGGTATCTGACGTCAAATCATTGTGAAGTCCACCAGTTTTGTGGAAACTGCTGTAAAATTACGGGAAGTGATACAGAAATTGTATGACGTCACAATGGTGTGACACAGATACCTGATCATATGGGAAATAACTCTGTATAACAAAAAGATCCAATACAACAATTTTAATCATTATTGTGCTGTCGGAGAATTATCTATTAAAATTTACAAAATGTTACAGCATACTAAATCATAAGCATAAATGTATTTCCTTCGCATAACTTGAAGTGGGATATACATGAAAAAGAATTCGTAATGGGGGAAAAGGGAACTCATGTTTTAAAATAAAAAACCAATTTTTGTTACCATACAGATTATCTGATATATATTATCTTTTTCTTCTTTTAATAATTCTAAATTATAATATCATGTGATTTCAACTCACCGCAAAAGCACAAACCAACGTGAGAGTAAACATAACCTGAAAGACAAGAATTCTCTGATACACATGTATAGACAAACATACAATTAAGCAAATATGTTTTGTGCACCATGACTAGATAAACTAACTACACTTAACTAAATGTAATACATGTGTCAAACTGTAACTGTATATGTATAATATGAAATTATATTCAGATATCTTTATAAATCAAACTAGAACTGTCCTAACGGGAAAAATACCCCCCGCGGCAACAAAATTCAAAATAGGGCATAGAACTATATATATGACCAATATTTAAGTTTTGGAGAAGAAGGTGAAGGTCAAGGGGGTTGTGTAAATTCTTCTTGTATCGGTGTACAGGACTTGTCATACAGAATACACACATGTAAAATGGACTCCCTATCTCTCTGACTATATTTTACCGTCAAAGTTAAAGTTTTTCGCAAAAAAAGTCAAATGTCAAGGCCAAGGTCACAAGATCAAAATGCTGGTACTGACTGAAAGGTCTTGCCACAAGGAATACACATATATAGCATGAAGGTCCCATCTCTTTTCTTTCAAAAGTTATGGCAAAATGTAAAAATTTTGAAAAGTAGGTCAAACATCGAGACCAAGGTCACAAAGTCGAAAATGTTGGTATCGACAGAAAGGTCTTGCCACAAGAAATACACATGTGTAGTATGAAGGTCCCATCTCTTTTCTTTCAAAAGTTATGGCTAAGGTTAAAGTTTTTAAAAGGTAAGTCAAATGCCAAGGCCAAGGTCACAAGGTCAAAAATTTTGGTACCAAAAGAAAGGTCTTGCCATATGGAATATACATGTGTAGTATGAATACCCAGTCTATTTTGGTTCAAAAGTTATAGCTAAGGTTAAAGTTTTTAAAAAGTAGGTCAAATGTCAAGGCCAAGGTCACAAGGTTAAAAATTTTGGTACCAAAAAAAAAGATCTTGCCACAAAGAATATACATGTGTAGTATGAATACAAAGTCTCTTTTGGTTCAAAAGTTATGGCTAAGGTTAAAGTTTTTAAAAAGTAGGTCAAATGTCAAGGCCAAGGTCACAACATAAAAAATTTTGGTACTAAAAGAAAGGTCTTGCCACAAAAAATACACATGTGTAGTATGAAGGTCCCATCTCTTTTCTTTCAAAAGTTGTGGCTAAGGTTAAAGTTTTTAAAAGGTAAGTCAAATGTCAAAGTCAAGGTCACAAGGTCAAAAATTTTGGTACCAAAAGAAAGGTCTTGCCATAAGGAATATACATGTAAAGTATGAATACCCAGTCTCTTATGGTTCAAAAATTATGGTCAAAGTTAAAGTTTTCTGGACAGACAGACAGACGGACAAGTTGATTCCTATATACCCCGCAATTAACTACTGCATGTGTACTTACTGCCAGATTCATATTTTAACAGAGTTAGTGTACTTATTCAGATCTAAACTAAGACTTAAAAGCATCCACTGTCAAAATAATGAATATCCATAATTCATTTTGATTCAATTCTTTAAGGGGCAGGCGTGGTGTAGTGGTTAAGCGCTTGGATTGTGGCGCCGACGATCCGGGTTCGATTCCTGGGTTGCGCCACTATGTTTAAGAGGTTGGTAACCTCCTGCTTCCATGTCGCCGATATAACTGAAATATTGTTGAAAGCGACGTAAAACACCAATCAACCAACCATCAATTCTTTAAAACATGGTTGGGCTAAAATAAAAACATATACAATAAACATTTTGCTCTTTCATATTTACATGGTAAATACAGTTTAGTACATCATGTTTGAAACTTTCATTTACTCTTGTTTCAATTAATAGATGTAAACATACTTACAAATACTAGAATTGTTGCTATGACTCTTGTTTTAGCAAACATTTTCTTTAATTGTTTCATTGGTCCCATTAGAAAACATGTGCTGTTGGAAAGTAAAATGCTTCTGTTTACATTATTGCTGGTATGATCCTTAAATGCAGTGAGATATTTACACAATATATCAGTTATATATATAGGAAGTGATGATATAAATATATTTGATAGCTTTCAATTTGTTTATTTGTCTGCTTATTTGTAAACACAAATTACACATACAAAACACTAGCAATAATTTCATAAAGCCTAAGAAAGTAAGAAGTTGTACTGGTTGTATTTCTGTTAACCCACTCTCCAATCTATAATAAAACTACTCTTTGTGAATACTGTTTTACCTGGCAAGGGAGAGAACATTTCCAAATGTATACAGCACACCAAAAAGGATAAGACCATTTTTCATCCAAATCAAACAGCTTCCCTGCAATGCAACAACAGATTCATGCAGTAAATGTACTCAGTAAGGCAAATTACATTTCATTTACATCCCTGCATGTTTATAAGGATTTAGGAAGATTCCATGTCCTACACTTTCTTATCTAGCAGAAATTTATAGATTAATTTTAAGCTTTTTCTTACATGTAAAAATGTCTAATCAGAAAAGTCAAATTTATTGAAAAAATTCTTTAAAATTAAATATCATCATGTTTTTTTTTACAAATCTCCCCCATTTTTGTCCCTATTTACCACTAACACCCGCTACTTAAAAGTAGCATCTCCTTTCTATACAGATCATAATGTAAGATTTCATAAAAAAAATTCTTGTTTTTGCAACACAATGAGAAAAGGTAGGAAATTAAAAAAGAATTTAAAAACCAATAAACAAACAAATAAATGAATGATATTGATATGAGGTTCTGGTTTAGGTAAGGTAAAAGAATGGTGCAATTCTAAAACTCTATTTGCACAGAAACTACAATTGAAGTATCAAAGTCACATCTCTCCCTAATCTAAAGATATGGCCACCAGCCAGAGACTGTAAGAACTGTTCAAATATCAATGTTACAATTACTGTCACTAGAATCTTTTGACAAATGGATTTAGTATAAACATCCTTCCTAAGATGAAAGAAAATAAGTTCATTTTAACAAAAGAATAAAAAGACGACATCCGTAGGATAAAAGTTACTACATACATGCAGAGAATACAAGAATCGGCATAAAAAAAGGTATCACAAAAATATCCAATAGTAATGCAGCTGTGGTACCGACCTGGCAGGATAAAGGAAAACCCTTTAACCTTAATACTAATAACAATTACAGTGAAATCATGGTTACCCATACTGACTTTCATTCATGTGAACTAGTAAGTAAATAATATCTACCTGAGATGGAACTCTCTAATGACAACCATCTGCTGTGTAACACTTACCAATACAGAAAGAACTACTCCTAACACAAAACAGATGATAAAACCTTTGATTCTTGTCTCCCAGCTCAACGTACTAGCATCAGATATCTGAAACAAAAAATCATAATGGCCGATTCAACTGACAGTCAACTTTCAATTTAACAGTTTTACATGATCAAGTTTAAGTCTTCTATCTCTGACAATAGACGACCTAGTCTTAAATGTCAGGCCCAAGTGTAAATCTTATGCATGTGTCTGACATTTCGGACTATAAATGACCTATAGCTTACCTCTGTTACTTTTTGACAACAGTACTAACTGTTTGAAACAGTACTAAAGCAGCTTTTAGTACTTTAACCTAGTTAGTTTAAGGTTAAAAAGCACATCCTTTTATACAAGGAATAGTCTCTCAAATACAAAATGTTTCTTGTTTTGGGTGACAACAGACTTTTTCCATATTAATTTCATCTCACATTAAATGTCCAATCTTTTAATGTATCATTTTTTTGGCGTTCATAGATGCTGTATTTTACTGTGGCATAAAAATCCAAGCATAGATATTATAATGAAAATTCCCGCATAACACAGTTTTTTTTACATGAGGCCTATTATATCATGTAAATGATGAAATTTGTGTGTTTTCAAGACTTTCCCTGTACATGTAATAACAAATCAGTTTTTCTGAAACACCCCCGACTACCAGATATTTCATATAAAAATTGGCTCGGTCAGGTAAAACTTTCACTATCATTTCATTGAAAAGTGAAGCTTTACCAGACAAATGTCCTGTAAAGTTGAGAAAGTTTTGCACACACTGTCAAATGAAAATATTGAGAAGATTGGGGATAATGACTATTATTTTAAATATAGGGCTTTATTGTAGTGAATAAGTTTGAAAATTACATCCCCCCGCCCCTGTTAAACGAGTTATGGTGAGTTTCATGTGGCAGGTTTGACACTATTTCTTTTTCAGTGTTTATTTGACAACTGAAACTGAATGCAGAAACAACGGTTGTAATGCAATGGACAAAATGTTTCTTTTAAAAATGATAGGTTGTTCCTAATCGACACAAGACATTATGAAAGACGAGTAGTGATGTGTACGAAGTGTCTTTTGAATCGAGATCACGAGAACAACAGAAGAAATTCAGACTTTACTTAGAATTTAATTTAAATAAGTTGCTTTTACTTTTGGGGCATTTGAATGAATAATCTGTTATTAATTTATGACTTCGATGATACTGTATGTGTATTATTAGATTCATGAATGAAGAATATATAAAAAAAATTCCCACTGACTGACTGAACATAAGAAATTTCCCTGTGGACATTGTGACAACAAATTTTGAAACCTGTGTAACGATTCCAGCTTCTTCTTCGTCTTCTCCGCTTAATGCTTTCTTCAGCTTGTCCATATTTTACTGTTAATTAAAACGAAATATGACGAATGCTCATACAACATGCCCACTTCCGGTGTTTAGCTGCAAAAGAGTTACTTCCCTCGTTTTCGCGTGTTCGGTATACCGTTTTACCTAATCTACCTCAAGATATCTACATCTACGACTGGACGTGGAACATGGATCCAAATGGAACTCTATGTAGCACGCAGAATAGTTACGAATAAGTGTTAATTGTTCCTGCCCACTGTTTTTTTTTTCTCCATAATTCGGTTACTTACTGTACGCTGCCATCTTCAGATTTATGACAGATTTATTGCATTATAGTTTTATTAAGAATCGAAAAATAGTTTTTGAGAAAAAAAACGACACACATAATAACTTATTCTAAAAATGATATAAAAACAGACACAAAAAAATTAAACGGCATATTTTGACATTTTATTCAAATTTTAAGGTTTGCGTTTTTGTATAATTATTATGTTTGAAATATTTATAAATATATATCATCAAAATTAGTACAAATTTTAATAAAGAAAGGGATATCAGTATCGTTGCCGTATTGTTTAAGTTTCCTCTTGTATCGTATCACTGCATATGTATCGCGATATATCGTATCGCGGTATATCGTACATCCCTAAATAAGACTGACGTGTTAATTTTCAAAAGTAGTCAGAATTTTGAACAAGACCCAGTCGACACGTATTCGAAATGGAGTAAAAACCTTGCACGATTTAAACCGTTGAAGATTCTGAAGCTGCTTGACGTTGCTGAGTGACTACACGTGTTTTAAAGAGACATCTCTGAGATATGAAAAGAAATAGCGCAATGTGTCAAACTTGCCACATGAAACTCATCATAACTCGTTTAACAGGGGCGGGGGGTTCAAACCGTTTAAAATTCTGGTAGTTTCTTTCCAAGAATTGGCAATATGAACGTGTATTTCTACAATGAATAAAAAGACCAATCAGTCGGAGCCATAAACAATAACCAAGGAATTGCATGGCAAGTTATAACTCGTTACAACTCCGGCGTGGTCCAAACTCGTTAAAAGAGGCTTTGTAAACTGTATAAATTTGAGAAAGCCCACCAAGTAGTTTGCCCTGTCATCATTTTTTCAACGCGGTTCCTCAAAGTGAGGTCAGACGTCATCCAGATTCCAAAGTAGATTGATGCTATCACTCAAGACTGAGTAATCTTCTCAAGGGAAGCATGGTCTAGAAGTAAGATTCCTTGGTCGCTTTTAACAACGCGATTATACTGCATTTCTCCTGATGGGAACCCTAGTCCCAATTGGAATCCCCATTTCGAAGAATTGAGGTCGTGTTGAAGAATTGGAAGTGATTTTCACAATGGTCAAAACTTTGTGAATATTGTACGTGTGGACGCAGTCACAATCTAGACTAAATTCATACAAACCCGTCGCTCTGGATGCGCACAAACAATAGGCAGATTTACATTTAATATTAAAAGAAAAGACTCTGTTAGAATATACCTTAATGTGCCTGTGATGTACAGAATGGGAATCTGAAGAGAGTTGGTGACTAGATTGATTCTTAAAATGGTGAATATAATATGGGTATACACATGTATACATGTATTGTACTGCTAGCAATGTTTTCGTAAGTTTGTAGGACGTCAATTAGATGATACAAAAACATACATACCTGTCCGTAAAATACGGGACGATAAGGGAATGTCAATCAATAGAAAACGTCCACGATGTTTATTTGTTTAGTTTATCCCTCTTTTTTACGTCACACCAAAATGTGTAGTCCGAGATTCTCTCCCACAAACCACCGATATCAAAAGTGGGAGAAGGGCAAAGAATCTCGGACTAACTCATATGGTTACGGCATTTGCTTGATGTAATTCACGAAAATTTAATCTATTTGCAACGGACCCCTCCAAGCAATGAGGGATCTTTTACATACATTGTCTACCGTGACACAGAATCTCGATTTTACTGTACGCCTCGTTCGAAATACAGGAAAGCGACGGGACTCGAAGTCACGACTTCCCGGTCACTTGACAATCACCACCGGAACCGTTCAAAATGAAGTCATGAATTAAATCAATGTTTGTCTGCTCATTCATTTCAAGCTCTAGACATGACTCGCTTGGACAATATGTGTACTGAGTGTGGTTCAGGCGAACTGGGACCCTGTGATCTCAAAGCGTTTAAGTAATTTAATAATATATCTCCCATTAAATGCGATATCAGGCAGCATTAGGCGATGGACCTGTAATCTATCAAAACAGAAAAACCGGTATATCATAAAACAATATTTCAAAATAGGAAAGTGTTTTACTGTAACTGTAGCGCCGTATCCTCCGCCTTTAAAAAATGTTACATCTGCCCTCTCCTTGAGGCATTAACTCCAATTTTGAAAACTCATGTCTGATGTTGATAAAAAGTTGATAAACGCTTCTATTTCTTCTGTTACACCATTTGCCCACTGTCTATAATATTATATCAAGGCTTATATTTAAACGGAGGGACAGGTTTGTGTAGTGGTTAAGCCCTTGGCTTGGGGTGCAGATGATCCGTGTTCGATTCTCGGGCTGCGCCACTATGTTTAAAGTTCGGTTACCTCCTGCTTCCATCTTGCGATATAACTGATATATTGTGGAAAGCAACATAAAACACTAACTAACGTTTATATGGCAAACAATCGGAACACCGTCGCCATTTTATACAAAAACAGATACGGAAATGGACGAGTTGTTACGATTGTATGGCGAATTGTAAATTATACATCCGGGTCGTTTGTGCTCTTCGGGTATTTCGAACACGATTTTAAACATAAAACCTGTAATGTCAATATTTTGTGGAGAGGGGATCCAACTAACAAATATTTTTCTAGAGGTTGTCCAAATCGTTTACGATCGTACGTAATACCTATTTTACCTGAAAGGTACTCGGAAAAATAAAGTTTGTCTAGTACCAGAGACATATATACACACAGTGTATATATATGTCTCTGTCTAGTACCCCTAGTCGCAGAGCGGGTCCTCAACCCTGGTACCACTCTAAATCCGAGCAATTACATCTTTCACGTACAAACTTACTCTTAGATAAATACATAGTAGTATAGGTTCGTTTTATGATACCAAATCAAATCATCCTCAGGCTCAGATCCTGTAATTTGGCGTGGCGTCCTTGTTTAGTTGAACATGTTTATTACAACATCGAGTGCGCGTGTCGTTATAACCCAGAACTAACGCAACATTATGAATCACACACCTAACCTCGATATCCGGGTTCAGAAAGGATGAATGAGGATGTGATTTCAGTGCGTTTGGGTTTTCAGACGCACTATTGCTAACGGAATTTGTCGGAAATGTACGGAAGCAGACGATTTATCTGACACTGCGCAGTAAACAAGGACAAGGAATCTGTAAACAGAGCTTCAGTTTCCCGCGATATAACAGCGTATATGACAGGTACATACTAAAATAATACATGAGTATATACAATACAATCAAATATAGCAAGTTTAAGGTAAATCGAAGCCGTTTTATTGTGAATGTAGTGGTGCAAACCTTGTGTTTACATTTTCGTCACGGTTGGTTGGCGCCCGTCTTGGCTCTGTTTACAAGATCAGCTGATGACGTAAACATTGAGCTGTCAAACGTTGGCTTGACTTGCCTGCAAGCAAAATAAAATAGAAAAAAATTTAAATTGATGAAATTAAAGATGTGTTTTAACGGCTCATATAACGCTGTCACTGTGAAAAGTAATTTTAATAGAAATTTTGTGAAAAGAAAAGGGTAGAGAAAAAAGGGAAGGGGGGAGGGGTTTATCCTTTGTTTCAGCTTGCTAAAGTAATGAACATTACTTTACAGTTTTGTATTTTGAGTGGAGTTTTGGCATGAACGGTAGTCTGTGCATAGCCGATGACATGTGTTTTATGTGGCTTATTTTAAGTAATTTTTCAGTAACTTGTTGAGCATATGGTCAATACATGTATTATACACTCTCATAGTGAGCAATTAGGGAGCTTCAGTGTGCAGTGCATAGTTTTGCCATTGACCTAGACCTAAGCTTTTATTTCCTGCCATTAGATGTACACCCGACACACAAACAACAATGGGTTGTAGGTATGAGAACTCTGACTAGTCTTAGGTGGAAAGATGTGCCAGTGTGCCTGCCAAGAGTCAGTAGTTTTTCCAAGAACTATGATTTTGTCTACCTGTAAACACTGATCACTCTCATATTGGTCAAAGGTCTTTAGGTGAAACTGAATATCAATGAACTGTCAGTCATCATTTTTAGGAAGTGTATCGTGTATAAATACCTACATCTCTTAGTAGATCAGACTTAATTTAGGACATATACTAGTACATGTAGGTAGTGATATTTGCACTTGTCAGTTTCAGAGAAGAACAATAATGCCAAGTCAAGGGAATTCTCAACAATTCTTTCCTCATGACTTTCCTCATGGGAACAACTGGCCCCAATTTCCTCCAGGTGTACCCCCACCATTCCTGGACAACTTCAACCATGCGCCAATAAATAATATTCCACCTTTCCTAGGGCCTCAGCACCGAGGCAACCAACTGTCAGGGCAGTTTAGGTGCCCAATGTGGGGCAATAATCAACCACCACCTATATTACCAAATAACCACCAACAAAACCTCTACAATCGTTACCATGGATATAACCATGGGCAGGGAAACTCTAGATGGCAGCCAAGCCATGACTATCGCCATGGCCGTAGAAGTTCAAGGTCATCTGGTCGACATGATAATGTAGATACAGATGGAGAATACAAGTGTTGCATTTGTCGTGATCAGCTACAGAATAGTGAGGAGAGGGGGATACATTTGTGCGATGGTGGAGAGAAGAAAGAGGAGTCAAGCACTGTCAACTTTAATGTAAATCATGAGGAAATTGATTCCAAGCTAGGTATTTTGCATCTCTTTTAAAATATAAGGTATTTTGCATCTCTTTTAATGTAAATTTTTCAATTGAAATATTTACTCAATGTAATTTTAATCTGATCTTCAGTCTGTTATGCTTTATATGCCTGAAAGTGTTGCAGAACAATCTACAGTGTTAATGTACTGTGTATATGTACTTCAGTTTTGTGCAACCCAAATTTATCAAAAATTATTAAAAGGTGAGGGTTGTGAGATAAAGTGTAACAATGAATAAATGTTCTCTTTATGAAATCCTCCTTTTAAATATGAATCCTATACATTGCACAGCTAAATGGGGAAAATCCTAATTTCAATGTTAATTGTATAAAAGTTGTTCAATTTGAATAAGAACAGTAAACAGTTACATATGAATTACAAGTAAAGTTGTCAGTTAATGCAAGAATAACATATTTCATATAAGCAAGCATGAGGAAGATCGAAGTTACCAGATGCTTTATATTATTATTTACATTATGGATAGATTTGATAATTCATAATTAAATATCCTTGTAATTAATGTTTCCATAATTATGATGTATTTACATTATCCCAAAAAGCTTCATGAAGCTCCAACTATATACTGTGAAGTAAACATAGATAATGAGTGTTTTCTTCATGTAATGACAGCCGAAGTTTCTGTCGTATAATAATGATCTAACTGATTTTCTCTACCTCTCATATTGAAAAAGTAAAAGTGAAATCTATATCTTATATCACCATGATGTGGTAACCTTTAAATTCTTACATCAATCAGTCCAGAGGATTCTTCAGTTGATCCAGGTTGGACGTTATGTTAGAGTAGCAGTCTGGTACTGGTTGGAGAAACACTCCAACAATTCTGACTTATTTCTCACACACTGGCCACTGCTATACTGGTCTGGAAGGTAAATTTGGATGCAAGGTTCGTTACAATCATATTAATTAAGTGAACAAATTTTAAAATGTCCATTGGCATACAGTTTAAAAAGATGTTGGTCTGTCAAGTTGTGCTGTTAAAATTATATGAACTTGAAATGGTCAATAAGTAATCAAAATGATGATCATCTGGATATACCTTGCATACGGATATATACCGCACATCCAGATTTACCTTCCCGATCAGTACAAGTGGCATTTGACAATTGAAAATAGACAGGAAATGAGATCTACGGTAACTTAGGTATATGATAAAAACCTCCACTAACAAAGCAAACAGGGGCCAATTGTTCAAAACTTTACTCACTGGTTAAGCTAACCAATGGTTAAATTTCATCTGACTATATCTTTGAAATGAGAAGACTTTAAGTCATAGTCTTTGTACTGATTAACAGCATATGAGAGAAGCTTTATAAAGTAATTTTGATATTTATACAAAAGTTTTGCAAATTAAATCAATTAATGTCTCTCAAACTTTAACAAGTGGTTAGCTTAACCAGTAGTTAAAGTTTTGAACAACTGGCCCCAGATAAACCAGTAACAGTTGAAGTGACAATTTCAACAATCACTCTATAATTAATATGGTTAACTTCTAACTATATGCTGTCTTCTCATGGAAAAATAGTTCCATCACAGAGAAGAAATTTGTATCTTTCTATTTAGAGAACATGGACAAACAAGAACAAAATTTAACTGAGAAGTCATAAAAATATATGTAAATGTATCAAACAGTCAGTGTAAATAAGTTTTTGCATTCAACAAACTTAAATAATATTGTATGTTTACAGAGTCTTTATTGGCAGAGCTGAAAGGATGCTTGAGAAATAAGTATGAGAGTGTGACACAGACCCTAGAGAGCTATGTGTCTCAGAGAATTGATGATATCAACACCATTCATAAAGAGATAGTTGAAGATAAGATCTTGCTGGAAAGCATGAAGATGGCTCTTGAGGAAAAATCCAAGGAGCTAGAGAAACAAGAAAGCATGCTAAGAGAAAAAGAAAAAAGCTTAAAAAATGATCGAAAGAAGTTAATTAAAGAAACACAAGAAGAAAAGGAGGAAATATGTCGCCAATGGCAACAGCTACGTG
Organism: Pteria penguin; assembly: GCA_035048485.1. Lineage (NCBI taxonomy): Eukaryota > Metazoa > Mollusca > Bivalvia > Pterioida > Pteriidae > Pteria > Pteria penguin. The sequence continues at coordinate 72,213,393 of CM068581.1, read as the reverse complement.
ATGAAATTACTCGGATGGAGAAATTTCATGAGGTTCAAAAGGTATACCTCACTCACACATGTATTTTAGATATTTTTACTTCCTTGCGGAGGATGATCTTGTCATTGATTTAAGATAACAAATTGGAGTTATCTCCCTTAGCAAGCAGTATTAGTCGGGAAGATGTGAGAGGATAAGTCTTAGTGATACCGTATTTAGGTAGAGTTCCGACATATAAGGGATGTTACTCTGCACAGCTTTGATGCGATAAAGGAATGAATTAATTACAATAAGAAGGCTTAGATCTTTTATAGGCAGATGAAGTTTCCTGAAGAGGTAGTTCAGATTTGAAAGGGTTATATCTTTCGGGAATTTATGACGACCAATCAGTTTTAAGTGATGATGCGTAACAAAAATTGAAATAACATACATGTATACACATACACATTTCAAGATATTAAGGAATTATTGTTTTGTTAATGATGGAATTAAGTGGTACATCATGCATGATCATCAGAAATTAATACAATAAAAACAGGAATGTTGGTAAGAAAACATCTTTGAAAATAACAAGTTGCCATTGATGATATCAGACTACCCTTGTGGAAAGGTTGCCCAATTTGAAATATGTGTTCGGTATACATGCAAAAAATTGTACATGCAGCTGCATCTGTTAAAAGTCTAAATGGTATGATAAAGTACTGTATGTGTCATTTTGAAAACAAAGGTAAGTATAAAACCACCAACTGTTTTAAAATCTGATTTCCTTTAAGTTTAGTTTATCATCCTCTGAACAGACATCAAAATAAATGCTTAATAGGGCGCAGCACATAGATTTAATATCCTAATTGTACGTTATGTATGAAAAACGTATCTCATATTATCTAAAGGAATCTTAAATATTTATGATAGAGGTAAGGTTTGATTTCCTCGTTATTGACATCAGAAGTGATTATGTACATGTAAACTACACCACATTGATGACATGCTATTCTTCCTAACCTGATCTTTTCTTGCAGGCGACAACTTTATCCGTTCTTCGTGTTATGAAATACATTTCCGCTTAAATGCTTATAAACCCATCAGTAAGCATATACTAGTCATTTACCCAAGAATTAAAGGATATACGCAGAAGTTCGTACCGATGTTTGTGAGACAGGTTCTAAGTATATGAAATTTTGTGATACTTTTCAAGGGCTCTAATTCAGATTACACAGTATTCTTGATTTATTGGATGTTCATTTTCAATTTACTTGGCCCAAAAGTTAGGATTGATGTAACAAAAAATGCTTGAAAAATGATCTTTACATTTCTTTGATTGCTTGAATAATAGAGAACAAATAATAAGACAGCATTCTTAAACCATAAATTTGATATTTTTATATGGTCATGGTAGTTTTATCATAATTGAAGTGTATCTCTCAATATAGATATTTACCCTTATTCAGTATTAATGTTCTGATTAAATTCTTTTTGTATAGTAGTATTAATTTATATATTTTGATCTACCGTTTTGAACAGCTTTTCTGCAAAATGCATTACCATCTCTTACCACCTTTTTTGTGACAAATATTATGTAGCACTTTGAAGGATATCTTTTGGAAACAATTAGCTTTTCCCAGTATTTTGTATTTCACTTTTCATCTCTTTGATCAAGCAAACATAAGAAAAGACACAAGGGGGAAGGGTTTTAGGATGTTCACGTGCCATGGTAGCCTAAAGTAAATATGGTCTTTCTTTTCCATTTTATATCGTTTTAGAGCTCTATCTGATTAGAATCTTCAAAAATAAATTTCTATAAATAATCTCCACTTTATTTATAAGTTTCAGTTAGTTACATGTAAAAATCAAATCAAAATACACACATCTTTTTAACCTTCGAAATCTATAAATTTGAGTAAAATTTCCTTTTTGTACGAAAGTGAAAGCGATATAGAGACTGTTGTTGTGTTTATTGATTGTTTTACCTATGTTGGTTTTCTTTATCCTGTGTCTCTAGGTTTTCTAATTAACGGATTTCTCATTAAGACTGGATGTTATTTGAAAATCTGAATTAGGTGACTGCCCTGTTACCTAAATCGTCCACCAGTTTTCCAGAATCTATATTTAGAAGATATGAATTGTATATTCCTGCGTGAGTTCTAAGTAAAATAGAAGGTAAAGGTAAAAAGACATTATAGAATTCTGTAACCCACAGGAATAAGGACTGCAGAGCTCAGATTTAGTTGGGTTTCTTGCGACTCTCTCTTGTGGTAACACTTTCATGGTGTAGTTTCCTTTAACTTGTTCTGTGGGAAATTGCATTGCAAGATAAGCCGTTGTGATGTGTTCCCAAAGTCATCCGGGAATGTGTTTTGTAGTTTTCTTAACATTGCATATCACAATGGCAAATAAAACGGTGGTGTATATACAACAATGATATACCTATAGCTAGATAAAAGGTTATGTGTATACACATGTCAAATACAACACAGAGGGAATTCAGTCACAATAGAAAGATAGAAATATTTTGATACTGGCCATTCATGTATAACAAACAATATGATTTATAACTTTATTTTTAAGAGAAAATCATGTAAAATGTGATATATCTTGATACATATGCACTGGTACAACAATGATATTATTGAGATGTGTTCACATCATTTTTGTGTATAAGTATAGGTACTGGTATGTGTAGAACTTATTTCTGTACATGATGTGTAAAGGTATATTTCTGTACATGAAGCATAAGTCACCCTCATGCTGAAAGAAAAATGTGAACGGATTTAAATGAAAATTTATTCATGTTTAGTGATTGTCTGTATGCGATTAAATCCTTGATCGAGATAGTCAAGGTCAACATTTGCTGATAACGAGAGGGCAGCAGGTCAATATTTACTGTTTGTACAGCCAGTGTTGCCACTATTCAGAAGAGAATACTTGTATTTTAAACCTGGATCCAAACAAATAGATTAAGTCTGAAAAGTAAATGCTGTGTTTCATTATGTACTTCAGTATGTCACAAGGTTCAAAAATATTTCTAATAAGTGGAGAAGAATGAAAGGTCAAAGTAGTATCTGAACTAATTATAAACATAGCTTATTTACTCTCTTCAGAAATAATTTGGAAACACACTTATATTACTTTCTTTAATTATGAGAACTAGACTGTTTTTCTTGATGTAAATACTTACCTGATAGTATCTCATTAACCCTTGATTACTTCAAAAACAGTATGTGGATGATATGTGCATCAAATTTAGAATAATAATGCACATATATACTATTTGACTAATGTAATTATAAAGCTCTATTTAAGTTCCTCTGAGCTAACCGGTCATGTTTAGGAAGATTATAATCTCATGGTACATACGTTTTACACATTTCTGAAATCTTATTTTCTGATTTATATACATGTACATAGGGGTGCATAGAGTGGAGTCATTGTGTATGTATACAATTAGCCGAGGGTGATTTATCTATACTTTATTATTATATGTTTGGTTTGTTTGTAATTATTAATGAACATTTGCTAACCTTGTAAAGCCTATGCAGTAGTTACATGTATTGCTTTGGTGCATCATATGACTTTCATAACCTGTCCATCATGTATATTAGTAAATAGATTCAAACTTTAAGAATTGTTATACAGTACCAGATGTTATAGCATTCATATGCAAATTCTAGCAATAGAATATAATATTGCAAAAGAAAGGCTACTTACTGGTAATTGTTTCCATCTTTTCAATCTTAGCAGTGTACCATCATATGATGCACCAAAATTCGCTATTTTATTACTAATTCTAAACTACCTAAGCGCAACCTAATTTTTCATGCACTAATAATCAGTGTCTTTTTAGGAGAGGATCAGGCTTGATATTGGAGGTTGCCAGTTTACTACCTCCAAGTTAACTCTGACCAGGGATTCAGAATCTATGTTGGCGGCCATGTTCAGCGGCCGTCACCCAATCAAGACAGAAGAGGATGGCACAGTTTTTATTGACAGAGATGGTACTCATTTCCGGTACATCCTGAACTACCTGAGAGATGGAGGAGTCCAGCTAGATGCACTACCCAAAAATAGGCAGGTCCTCAGGGAGCTCAAATGTGAGGCAATATTTTTTCAGCTGCATGGACTGGTGCAACAGATAGAGAAGATTGTGTAAATGGTAATAGTAAAGTTTTAATAGTAAAGTAAATTTAAAGTGATATATTTCATTACCCAAACATTTTTTGTGAATTATAGTTTCATTGTTAAAGAGCTAGATTTATTTTGCAGTCGGATTATAAAATCTAAGTACGATTTAGGTGGATGAAGATTTTTAAAGTTTCTCAGACCGCTATTAATTTTATATCAGAGTTTTGAAATGTATATATCTGAAGCCTTTGTAAAGAAGCACATTGATATCTCATTGTCTTGGGAAGAAAGCTTGCCTGAACAATGGTGAATACTTGTATATCATATGATACATAAATTCATTGAAGTTTAAATAAGCTCAGTCCTAGTAACCATAGCAAAGGTGTTTGATTTTGTTGTCAGCTAGCTATTTTCAATTCAAATACTAAGAAACCAAAGACTGACAATAAATATTCCATGTATTTTTCAAAAATGTCTGAGATTTGTGTGAATTGCTCAAAATATGAAGTTGCCTTTAACTTGATAGCAGGTCACCACTAATGCTACAACTTACCAATACTAGTGAAAAAAGTAACAGAATATGATACAAAAGAAAAGTTATAATAATTCTGTGTTTTTGTTTTCAGATGATCATGTTAAGAAATATAACCCCTTCACGAGAGACAGACCTACAGTGTTGATATAGAACTAGAGAGGAGACCAGCTTATCCAGCTTAATCAGATACTGGCTTCATGTAAAAACTGGTGGAGAAAATTGAATTCTCACAGCGTATCAGTGTTGTGGAAAGGAAAATGCATGTAAAAATGTAAATTTGAAAAGTGCTTACTGTAGTTAGAAGGACTCAGTTACTGTAATTGCTTTGTTGGATGTATTAAAAGTATATGCATGTGATAATAAGTCAAGCTGACATTGTACAATAAGTGTTGGTGTGATTCAAGTTAATCAGATGATGAAAATTGATGTTTTGTCTGAAGTATCAGGTATATGTCTGAAGTATCAGGTATATGGAAATGCTCTGATATTGACCATAAGAATGAATATCTTATTCATTCACCCACTTGATGTTTGTAACGTATATTTGATATAAATATGAGGTAATGCATCCCTCTTAGTTCGGATTAAAGTATAAAATAAACAAGTAAATTTAGTTTTTATTTGAAAAAAAAATCGTAATATGGGCTTGTTTGGCAGCACAAGTGTGAGAACATAAATGCTGTTTTATGTTTTCTATACCTTTAAAAAAAAAGACAGTAGCAAGAGTGGTCACATTGTCAAGTACAGTAGAGGTTAAGGACATAATGGTGGCTCAGTCCTGTAAGTTCCCAGCTGACCTCTGTTTTACTCAGATTAAGCACATATTCACTGGTTTGAGTGGAGTCCAAGATGACATCATCAGAAAGTGACTGACATCACCATCATCAACTTAGTCTCTTACGGATGATGCATATCTGAATCAAACGTAAATTACAGATACATGTGCACGTGGACAACCATAGGCCTGAAATGTCATTGCATCATGTTTGTAATTAAACTAAACCGAAAAATGGCTGTTTAATCATGTGAGCAGTAGATAATATGTTTATTTAACGATAAAAAATGACAGGCACAGAACATACAAAGGGTTAGTTTGACACACCTGTTGAGGCGTAGATCAATTCAGGTTCAATAACCATGTTTATATTTATAGATACAATATAAAAGTAGAGATTAATATACGAGCATGGTGGACAAAATTTTGATAGAAAGAAATTTATGCTAATTTCCACTCTCTGAATCTGAGAAGGGGAAACTATAAGGAGAAGGATGCATTACCATAAATTGATACTACATATGTAATGTATACCTTAATACATGAACATATATTGGTATGTGTATTTGAATGCTGGCTTTTTCCAATACTTTTATATTTAATTTCCATCCTAATTCTTATAATTTATTTTATTGATTTGTTTTAAATTTAGTTTAGATTTTTTCCCCATTAAGATGGTGGTGGTTAAAATATAATTTATTTGTTTATAAGGAAACAATTTAGTTTCATAACAGCTTTATAAAGTAGATAAGAAGACTTATCTCCCCTTTATTTTCGAAGCTTTCAGTTGTCAGAATGCAGTTACTCAATTTTATCAGATAATTTACAATAGGATTCTTCACATCTTTTTAGAAGTCATTGATGATTGGTCATTATACAGAGATATAGAGCAAAACGTTCATTACATTCAATTTACCTGTATTAAATTAAGTGACCATCAAAATAAAATGGTAAATGGTCACTTAAGGCAGGTGATCTCTTAATCTAGTTTAAGTTCCATTAAAAGATTCCAATATGTGAAATGACAGTCCTGTAAGACTTATAGGTTTCCATTTTACAAGTTGTTGTTATGAGATGCAATGTTATTTAATATTTTGGGTAGATTTCATTACCTGCTGAGATTACAGAAGCAGTTCTTATTAATAGCATGCAATGACTTTTAAAACAGTTGTATACTGTGTGAAGATCTTTCACTGACAATGCAGAGCATCACATGATTAAAGTAATACATAAATGGTTACCTACATGATCAAAGTAATACATAAAAGGTTACCTATAGTATTTCTTAAGAGGTAGTATTTTTGGATGATGAAAGAATGTTGCTTTGAGTGGCAGAAGTTATAATTTTGTTGTAGTTAATGGTTTTGATTTCTACATTGCATGTTTCATCAATGTCAGAAATTCTAATTTTGTTTATATTTTGTGATTTTCATTCGTTAACCTTTTGTTTTATTGATGTATATATATAAATGTAAGCAAATAAACCCCTCTCAGGATTTGTTTTTGTTGTTTATTTGTGTTTATAAACAATTTCTTCATATACACACATTTGTAATTTCTGTTGTTGATATGGAGCTGATTTGTTTGAACGATAAAGGTGATTGGTTCAAGTTAAGAAGGTCCACAGTTCAATTAATTCCCCATCTCGTCAGTTTGACCTTTGCATGAAATTTGTCAAAATTGAGATCTCATGTGGTAGATGTGAGAAACATCACTGTCCTGGTTGGGTATAATGCATACACAATATAATAAACAAAAATGCATCAAGCTGGGCCACAACCATATTTGTGAAACCCAAGTATGGTGTAAAACAAATGCTTTGTTGGTATGAGGCATTTTGCATATTCCATGCTCTAAGTGACATAAAGTTATTCGCAGAAAGGAAGATATCTGACTCTGTTGTATGAAGAAAGTCGCCAGAGAAAGGCATATATTTGAAAGCAGAAGCACACAAAAGAACATCGCAAATATATTCTGTTGTAATGCAGTTGTGATATCAATTTACGACAGTCATTTAAAATGAATAAGTGGTTTGGGGGCCCACTGTCCCACTCACCAAAAAATAAAAACTCCAGTACAATCAAAGAACGCTTATAAAGAAATTTTCAACCCTCCATATAGAGTATAAGGATCAACGGGCCACTCGTGTTGAGAGGTCATAAAAACATGAGCATGGATATTATTATGGAAAATCGCTATACATATATATCAAAACTACTGTGTTACATCAACATGAACGAAAAGGCTTATCCTATCTGGAAGCGAGCTAAGGTTCCTGATCTGTAGAACAGACCTTTCTATCCGAGGAGGTTAATGCAAGTCCTTTCATAAAGACCCTACCGTTCTGTTAAAAGTCAGTGTTCAACAATCGAGGAAAAATTTACCGTGGGACCAAAAAATGGTATTGATCGATTTTCTTGTACAAGTGTTACAGCAACGCATGTTCTCATACTCTCTCGTTTTTTATAACTCAACCCAACCCCCTCAACAAAGTTTGGGGGTACATTTGTATTTAGGAATCGCCCTGTCTGTACGTCCGTGGGTCCGACTTACGGATCATAACTAAACTTCCGTTACATATATTGTTTGGAGACTTCACACACTGACATTGGTCAATGATGATAACTGAATTCTCTTTACGCCTGTTGACGCCAAAACATACGAAGACTCGTCGTGTGCTACGATTGTGTCCCATTGATTTGAAGGTCATAAGATCAAGGTTACAGAGCATGCATAACTACATCTGGTTTCTGCACCATAACTGAATTCCCTTCACACATTTGTTTAAACCTTCGTATAAAGACTCGCCGTTGGTCGGGAATGTGCCCTATTGATTTGGGGGTCAAAAAGAGAAAGCAAAAGACATTTGACAAAGCTGGGCTGTATGACACGAATTACCAAGGACCTGCACACAAAAAAAAATGACAACAGCAGAATATACACGAAACGACATTACAGAAATATTCGATTGTGCTGCGGTTACGATACCGACTTCGGACGGTCAATTGAAGTAACAAACGTCCTTCAATTGGTGTGGTTAACCGGTTTACGGGCGTCCACCTTCCCATTCACCGCAAAAGCAGCATAATCAAAGGACACACATTAAAGAATTATAAATAATCCTCCATATAGAGAACAAAGATCAACAGGTTTCTCAGGGAGAGAGGTCATAAAAATTTATTATACACGAAAAAAAAATTATAGAATAATATGTTGCTATCAAAAATATGTAAGGAGACATCAACATAAGTACACCGTGCTCTGTCCGTCTGTATGCGAGCTCAGATCTTTAATCAATAGGAGTCCCGACTAACAGTCAGAGGGGACGAGGATCGGGACCTTGTCTCCTCTGAAAAGGTTTGGACAAGGCCCTTCATAGAGTCCCCACCGCCCTGTTAGTCAGCGTGCAACGGTCAAGTAAAAGTCTGCAATGGGTTGTAGAGGGACCCAATGCAAGACCTATGGTCTTAGCGATGATCTCGGGTCATACTGTCGATGTAGAAGGCGTTTTATAATTTTTGAACCAGCCGATAAGAAATTATCGGAACCTTTGACCTTCCTTAGTTTGTACACTAGGTCACCGTAGAAACTGGGATGGAAAATTCCTCTGGATACATATTGTTGAAAAGTAACATTTCCGAATTTAGATAAAATGTCTGAATAAGGTCTATAAAATTTACCCAAAGTTTTTCGAAGTTTATGATATTTATAACCTTGAGTAAAAAGTTTAAAAGTAATCTGAGAATTTTTTTCGTGAAAATCCCAAACGTTAGTGCAGGCTCTAGCAAACTGAACCAATTGACTAATATAAACACCATATGATGGGAGTCTGGGGACATCACCATCTAGATAAGGGAAAATTAAAATAGGAAATCCGAAGTCATCACGTTTATCATATATGTTGGTATGAATATTGTTGTTGATAATTTTAATATTTAAATCCAAAAAAGGTGTGTCCTGGTCGGAAGTATTGGCTTTGTTTAATAGAAGTTCAGATGGATAAATGTTAGATATATAGTTTTCAAACTCAAGGTTATCGATAACTAAAATATCATCAAAATATCTCGATGTGTCATTGAACTTATCAATAAGGTCGAAACGTTTAGAAGTTTCAATAGAATGCATAAGGTCTCTCTCATAACAGTATAAAAATAAATCCTCTATAAGAGGGGCGCAGTTAGTGTCCATAGGAATCCCAATACTCTGTTGATAAGTCTTGCCATTAAATTGTAAATACATTTTATCCATCAAAAATGTGATGGCATTACACAACTCAGTACAAGTCCAATATTTATACTTATCATATTGTTTATTAGAGAAAAATCCAGGTGTAACTGAAGTACAGAGGTATGATTTAGACTCTCTGTTGAAACACCAGCGTATGAGCGACAGCAATTTGGTTTTGATTAAGTCAAAGTTCAAGGTTCAAATTTCAAGGTCACAGAGCGTGGATAACTTAGAGTAGTCTCCGGGCCATAACGAAATTCATTTCACACTTATCAACATGATACTTCGTGCACAATTTCACTTTGTCAGGGGTATGCCCTATAGATTTGGAGGTCAAGGATCAAAGGTCAAGGTAACAGAGCATGGATAGCTGAAAATATATTACAGACCATAACAGAAATCTTTGAGATTTATCCATGTGAAACTTATTACAGTTTCACTGCGAATCAAGGGTGCACCCCATTGATTTGGAGAGTTCAAAGGCCAAGGTCACAGAACATGGACAACTGAACATGGTTTCTGGACCCTATACACTTGAAATCTGACAACTGTTTTAAGTGTTAACACAAAGGGGTACGTGTCATGACATTCATCCAAAGTTTTGTTATTCAAACGTGCTGCCGTGGGGAGCATTTGTCCCATTAAGATAGTTCTAAGTGTAGTGATCTTGAAGAAGCTTAGCACACACAGTCTACTTGGGGCACAAGCGCCCACACCTAGGTCGATTTTTTTCTCTCACATACTGCTTGACGTTTGGATTTTTCCGATTTTTTTTCTTCTCTTAATTTTACAGAACTGATTCCAAATAACCGAAAGTATCCAGTATACACACGCACGTCTGTGTGTCCTTCAAATATGTGCCAAAAAGTGGAACTCAATAACAGATGGCTATAAATCTGTTAGCCTTCCTTAACATTGGCGTTTTGTCCCATCCTACCAGAAAGATACTGATACCGGACAAACTGACAGACAAACACAAAGTACAGAATGACATACAGCATGATGATTTCTACATACACCACAAGATTATAATGAGTTTGTTAGGGGTACATGTATATGGTTCTTCATATTTCCCTGTCACTCTGTAAACATATGTGGTGGAGTCGGGCATTCAAACAGAAAAAGACTGCTTTTTTCCCGGGCACCTGCCCTCACCATTGATTTCCACGGATCCATGACCGTCCTCAGATGTACGTTATCACAATCATCACATGAAAATAGCGTTAGTATTTCATTTTGTCACGTCTATTTACTTTGCAATGTAGAAATTACAAAAACTTGAGATTCCCTTGTGGATCATATTTACTTCAAACCATCCCCGCTGTACGTCCCTCCCCCTTCTTCTTCTTCTCCTCTCCCTCTTTCTTCGTCTTCGTTGTGTTATTCTTATTTTCAATGTTATAATAATAATAATAATAATAATAATAATAATTATTATTATTATCATTATTATTATTATTATTATTATTAGTAGTAGTAGTAGTAGTATAACACCATTTATACACGTATACGGTTCTAGTAAGCACTCAACTTAATTATGCATACAATGTTAAAAACTTGTTATTATGCGAGTGTGTTAGGCACTGTCTGCGGGCGTTGTTAGCCAAACAGGAGACGCTGTAGACAAAATAAAACAGATGCCGACATTTCCGTAGGTACACTAGCACAGACTTCCACGTTGATCCAACGTTGAAACATCAACGTTGAAACAACGTTGAGACTTCAACTTTGAAACAACTTTCATTTTAAACCATATTTCAACGTTGATTCAACGTTGAAGTTCAACGTTGATTCAACGTTTATTCAACGTTGAAATGTCTGCTGGGCAACTTCCCATTTATCTGGACCTAAGATCAATCCTAGACTTCATTTTGACTGACAGCCGAACGGCTAGAGCAATTAAAATCCGCTCAGTTAGTCGAGTCCCTATAGGCTATATACATGTATATGCAATGTAGCTATACTTTATTTGGGCTATGTTTAGGGAGATAGATTAAGCTTTCCAAGAATAGTCCGCGCGCGTTGCTCTTGACGAAAGATAAGAAATTACATGATTTTTTTCTACAAAATGTACACCCCCTCCCTCCCCCCCAAATATCGAGGATTAAGATCGAACCACGGAACTAATAAGCCTCGAACCTACCTCTTACTTATAAGCCAGACTCATTTACCCTTTGAGACTCCGTGTCAGTAACTCCCACATTTTATGTTGGCGTCATGTGGGACCATCTGTACATAACGTCAATATAAAGAAAAGTCATCTGGAGCTGAGAATTACACTCCGCTCACCACACCAGGATTTCTAGCATATCATGCATCACTAAAAAGATTAGGTGTAAACAACCCATGGGAAGTGTTCTAACTTGAGTTTCAAATTGAGCAAATCATGCAGAGAGAGAGAGAGAGAGAGAGAGAGAGAGAGAGAGAGAGAGAGAGAGAGAGAGAGGAAACACTTAAAATGTCCTGTCGCGTATAAAATGATCCTGATTCGGTGAAAATTACGTTTCCCTGTTATTTTTTTTTAGGTTAAATAAGTAATTTTGCTAATCGCAAAAACAAGGGTGGACCCCCGCCTCGGAAAATTCATTGCTGTGGACCTCTTCTCCACAGCATTTCTGGATTTGCGCCTCCTTTATGTCCAGGAAGCCGGCGTGTCCTAGTGGTATCGCGCTGGACTCCTGATCGGGAGGCCGGGGTTCGAGTCCCGCTCTGGTCATGCCGGTGTCCTGTCTTTCGGATGAGACAGTAAAAATCGAGGCCCCGTGTCGTGGTATGCATGGCACGTTAAAGATCCCTCACTGCTTCGGGTGGGTCCGTTGCAAAGGTCAAAATTTGTATGTCCCGCATCAGGCAGATGCCGTCACGTACTATATGCCTGAAATATTCGTGGTGTGACGTTAAACAAAAATCAATCAATCAATCAATAAAACCTTTATGTCCTGTCGCGTATAAAATTATCCTGATTCGGCGAAAATTACTTTTCCCTGTTTTTTGTTTGAGAATGTCTGGATTTGCGCCTCGATCCTTTATATGTCCTGTCGCGTATAAAATGATCCACTGGAGTTGCAACATGTTGGATCGGCACATTTAAAGTACATCCGAGACGTCCCTGGGCACATACAAATATCATAGTTCAGCTTTCATTCCAAAAATCACTGTGACACATATGGCAATAAATTAAATGACCATAATTACCGGGTAATCCAGTAAATCATTTAAGAGGCGATGTCGAAGCCGGAGCATTTTTTTGTTTCTGTATTTTTATTTTGCAGAAAAAAGGTAGAAAGCAGAAGTTCTGTATTAGTAAGCTAATCGTGTAAAAAAACGTAGTTTTGAGAAAAATGTGTGGCCACTACTCCGATGTCCCTCCATGTTCCCCTGAAACCGCAACTGAAAGTCATTTTCTCACCTTTGATCAGAAAACTGCATATATTATCTCGATTATTTTTAACTAAATTGAAATTTGTATACGACCACTACATACCCCAGAAATCACATTCAAAGGGGCAATTTGTCTAATGGAGTAGTTGGATCTCGTGAAGTCCCTGTATGTAAGTGTATAGTATAATGTAAATGAACTCTAGAATATTTACGGTAATATAAAATTACAAGAAAGAGAAAATTAACAAGACAAAATTTGTATATTTAGAGATAATATTACTCTTGTTATTGTTTATATATATTACTTAAATGTTATGACCTTTCTATGTTTTACGCACCGACAAGACCCCATGCGTAGATTATGAATATATGTGAAAACAAACATCAAAAACAAACATGTAATTTGTCATATTCAAATGAACAAGGTTGGGCGAGTCCATTTTTGCGAGCGACAGGAAATGAGGTCAAACAACCCAATTTTGTTCTCCTTATTCTTCCATTAAAAGTAATTATAAACATGAATTAAAAAATAATAAATTTGTTATAAACATTAATGAGCAGTTGATTAAGAAAGAGACGCAAAAGACAATAACAAGTTTTTTACTCACTTTGATCAGTACCCCTTTATAATTTGCATATTCACACTTCCTGTACCGTAGGACATCTGAATGAAAATATGGCGGAGTCAATGTTGAGTGTAAAACACGGTGAAACAAAAATGGACGCAGAAGCAGACGAAAAGTCAAGTAACAATAGCTATGGAAACAGAAGCGACAGTGAAAGTTCTGAAGAGGAATTGTTTGAAGTAGAAAAGATCATGGGAATCTCCAAAGTGGGGGTAAGTAATATTTTTGTTCTCAACCGGTCGAGACGAGGCACATTGGAGTCACGTTTCCGAAAGAAAACAGGTGCCCAACTGACACAGTTTAGCCAATGAGACTGAGAAAGTTATGTATGGAAGAAGAAGAAACAAATATGTTGAAATATTCGCACATGTGTTATTTGAAACTTGCGGTGTGTTGAAAAGAAATGTTAAACGCAGAGAATTTTGTTGGCAAGATCCCGAGTAGACCAAGTATAAAGCGGATCCAAACATTAAGGGAGGGGGCGGGGCGATGTAAGTCGTTCATAATCATATGTGTAGCTGTAACGTCGAGACCTACCTCAGCTAGGCAAAGCTTAGCAAACGTTTTGAATTAGTAGTTCCATGTGTAAAGAAACCTTTAAGGAGCATTTCCTAAAAAAACGAAAACAAACCCCCCCCCCAAAAAAAAACTTTAAGTGAAATCACATACACAGTGTTACTACTAGATATGTAAAGTAGATTTACAACCTCAACTTCAGGCTGATAGATAAATCAAATGATGATCTTACTTTCTAGCTTGAAGGTTTATTGTTTCATGTTCTCACAGCTATATTTTATTTAGGCTCTGTACTGTACTGTTGTGTACTAGCATTGAATTGTTGACATTATTGTGATGGGACAAACACAGGTTTCAGGATACTAGATCTAACTCTAACAGTACAGTTGAAAGAACATTTACAGTGTAAGTTGACAGGCACAGGTTTTAGTCCAAGTGGCAGACAGTCTGCCTTTTTCTCCAGTCCATGTAACAGAGAGTGCTTTAATAATCTAGTGAAGAATAAGATATAGGCCAAGTCTGTTTGTCAAGGACCTAATAGTATAACACAAGTCAGCCAAGACTTACAATTGGTCTGCTATCTATACACATAGATTTACGTTTAGTCCGAGATTCTCTGCCCTTCTCCCACTTCTGATATTATTGGCGTTAACCGCTGATATCAAAAGTGGAGGAAGGGCAGAGATCTTGGACTAATTTACATTCAACAGTAGGGTTCATATTACCATTGTCTATTTCCAATATCATAATACTGGAGTTAATTGAAATTGAAAAAACATTTGATGTTGGGTAATATATTTTGGAAGATGCAATATCATATTTTATTAATATCATTTATTTTTTATTTAAAATAACATAGACTAACGTCAGTTGCTGCTACAGATTTTATCAAAACAAAAAGAATAGATTAAACTAGCTTACGGTACTGTAAAACATGAAGTAAGATTATTAAAACACAGATGTTTTTGTAGTTAGTGACTTAATGGAACACTTGACTCTAGTTTTGATACAATAAGTGAACAACTATTAAGATTTATAGAATATATTATTCTATATATCATACTTTGTCTCATTCTAGGATAGATGAATATTATATGGTTACATGCCACATCTATTGTTACATTGAACCTCGTTTTTTACTGTCTCTTATTGCAAGACTAAACAACGACAATCCTTTGATTCGACTAGAACTTAGTACCTCTCTGTCACAATCAAGCTCTGTACAAATTCAGTTTAGCTGGCTCTCTTTAAGTCTTACCAGTACCTATATTGTTCAGTTTATTGATTTTTATAAGAATAACATAGAATGTGAGTAGGCATGGGTAGCACTTTTAATTATAATTTAAATTACAGTGACCTAGCTGTGTAAATCACTGTCTTGGTGTCTACAGTAGCGTGGTCTAATTAACTCTGTTAATTAAAAGTCTGTGTAGCATGCATGTACGTAAAAAGATCTTGAAATGTCAGATGAGTTGTTGGTTATTGAATTTTGATGTCAAATATTGTAGAGTGCTAGCTATACAAAGAATACTGTGTGACTTATATTACAACTGTTTGTGTATTGACTTTGAAATCTGAAATGAAATGAAAAAAAAATCAATACATCAAAGGCTAAGATTCCATACATCCTTGCGTTTCATGTAGGTGATATCAGGCTGTTTTAATGTCAATAGAATCTAGGGCAAAGGAACTATATGCACTGCAAAGTTATAGATCATTCACTTTCCTGTTTGTAATAAATTATTATAATCCTCTTTCTCCATGAAGAATTTATTTCAATCTGTCTCTGTTAGGATTATTTTGTATTATTATTCTTCTAGTTCTATTCATTTGTCATAGTACTCCATTCACATTTATTAAGATTAAAAATTTCAATATATGTATATTATTCATACAGAGTTATCTGTCAGACTAAACTATTTTTTTATACATTTATATAAATTTTTATAAGCAATATGAATTATTGAATTGAAATGGAAAATTGTGAACTACAAGTAAAAATGATGTTTTACAAGATTTTGGGTTTGTGGCATATTGCATCCAATTCATGGTTGTGAGACTGCCTTGGCAACTACAAGTAAGTCACAGCAGCAGCTGCAGGTATGATCATTGACAGAGTCACAGAGGCTTCCCAGAATATGGAGAAGAAGCAAATGGATTGAATACGATGGCTGACATTAGTATTGATTTGTCCTCAACATGCAAGAGATCTGTATTTCACTCAGCAGTCTGAAAAGCTGTGATGTTGTAATTTATTGAATCCATTATGCGGTGCAGTAGATGCAGTAGACGCACTAGACACTTGAACATTCCCTCCCGGGGCATTGGGAATATAGCGTGGCAATTATTCCACCTACTGGCTGCTCTCACCCACATGGGATGTACACCCCCATCATTACATAGAATGCATCTCTGCTGTAATGTTATTGATTTACTTGCTGTATAAAATCTTGGTTCATTCAGATGGTTTGATGTGGTGATTGCATCTATGCTGTTTATGTTGAGAAATAAATGAAAAGGAGTATCTTTACTGACCCTAGAACATTGAAGTGGGTGTGTGTATTGCATGTGTTTTCACTATTTAAAGTTCCTCCAACCTCCACTTATATGATCCTTTGGAAAACATCAATGTCACATCATTAAAGTACATGCATCGTTTACAAAGCCTTGGCCTTTGTGGTTGTGTAAAGGAAAGAGGGCTTCTTTTGAAATAGTGTCAAAAGGTCAAGGTCACATATATCATGGATGTCTACCTTGTTGAAGCAAGACAAATTGCAGTTTTTAATTACTCTTAGAATAATGAAAGGGTGAAGTGGAACCCATTTTACTTTCTTGTCAGAAAGTTACAGGTCAAGTCTCAAGGTCTTAGCATGATTTAATACATGTAGAAAAGACTAAAGATATTAAAGGAACAGTCAACCTAGATAATGTCTTACTGAATCTCTCTGATCAAGATAAGATGATATTTTCTTTATCAAAATTGATTAAACAAAGTCAAAGAAGGAGGTGTTTGTTCATCGTGAAATTTTAAACTTTTATTTGAAATGAAAGAGGTTAAATGCAGTGAGCTTTGAGATTGGTAGCTTTGTTTACTGTATATATATAGCAAGGCGAATAACCTTCAGGTATGAATTTTCTAGAAATGCCCTCGCACGTTACAGTACAACAGAAGAGTCTATGCCCTTTACAACACATTATTTTTTTACGGTTTAAATGCATTTAATAATACCGCGACGTCAAAGGGAAATACTAGTTCAATGTGAATATGCTATATATTATTTATATCATAAATCAGGTGCGACATACTGTTTGTTTGAGGAAATTCTTGACGGCGGAATTTTAAACTAAAGTGCAAACAAAATGTTTCATTGACTGTATTTGCTGCATGCAAAGTGTAAAATCAATAATATATTTTGTTATAAGTGGTATATGTCTAGAACTAAAATGAAATTATGTAAATTATACCCACGGTGTTTTCTAACGCTGTGTCGATGTTTTTGTGAATGAACCGTTTAAAATGAATAGCAAAATGGCAACTGTAAACAGATAGGCCCACCAAAGCAAACGCCTGGCACTAATCCTCCAAGGAGTGGTCCATCTAGTGTGGTACAAGGGCTATTGTACCATGGTGCCATATATTCTAACTACGGTGGGAGGTACTGTATATATTTAGTACTCCAAGGTTAACCGCAAGAGGTCAAACTTATCTCGGGCCTTTCATGTGGTAATGATAGATAGGGTTGGAATGTTTGAAAGGCAGTCAGTTTGTACACACTTACGATGCCTGGTAGTCTTGGGCGAGTTTCACACAAAGAAAACCTTGAGTGACACATTAAATTGTTGAACACATGATTTTATCATTAATGGGATCTTTAGTGTGAAGGGGAAAAGGAAATGGAAATAGACTAGTGGTTGCGCTATTGTGCTTTGAGCCATTGATAAGTGAAATTTTTCATACATGTACTGATGTATTTTACAAAATGTAATGTTTTACAGCACGTTGTGTATGTTTATTAAACGAGAAAAATAAATGCTCAGAAGTCTGTCACCCCTTACGTGAGGTAATGTGCACCAGATGTATAAACATGTTAGATAAGCCACTTGGTACATTTGAACTCCTTCTCGAATCTCTTCAGCATACTCAAAAAGAAAAATGTTGAAGAGGGGAAGCCTAATCCAGGACTTGCAATCGTGTGCAGAATGTCTTAACACCGACCCGGGTTACACCCCCTCTTTCTCCTTCGCAAAAGTAAAATCGGATTCATTAATCTGAAAGATTTAGAGTTTACTAAAAATGAATCCTTAATAAGGGATGCCATTTTGATAGACTAACAGAATTAGTTCTGTTTTCCGGGAAGATCCAGCAATTGGTCGGGAAGTTTTACTCTTTGGTGCTAAAATATGTTCTTCAGTAAAATGCGCAAAACAAAAGACAGTGTGTATCTGATCCTAGCTGAAAATTCCCCTACATGTCCCTCACATTACGGTACAACCCGATCAAATAAGTGTATACCAGTGAAGCATGTAGAATTTCTTGAATGAATTTCTGTCTTGAGGTAGTTGGTGATAATTTGAATTAATAATAATAATCCAACCAGTTGCGGATCCAGGATTTCCGAAAAGAAAGGGGGGCACATGTGTATTAGCCAAACTACTCGACCATTTTTGGTGCCAAATCTCGATTTTTACTAGTAAATATGTGGCAAAAAGGGGGCCCCGGACCCCCCTCTAAATCCGCCACTGCCAACGCTTATTATCCATTTAACACTGGCCATAATTTATCATTGTATATCTGATTATCTGTATGCAATCTTTAAAAATGAATGAAAAAAAGGTTGAATTTCAAATTAAATTTTTTTTATCAGGGACAAACCACATACAAGGTGCGATGGAAGAACTATGGTCCTGCAGATGACACTTGGGAACCCATTGAAAACTTGCAGTCATGTCTGGATCTGGTGGAAGAATACACAAGAATCAAGGAAGAAGAGAAGAAAAGACGAGCAGAGGAAAGAAGGAAAAAGAAGGTATTGTAACCAAAGCCTTTGACTGTACATGTACTCCAAAGGATGAAAACTCTGATAGTTATTCTTTTAGTACAGTGATTTTAATGGCTTGGCACAAGCATATGATGATGAGGTTCTGTACTGAACAGCTTAAAAGACTTGAATGTATAATGCAAGTATAGCAGTCAAGTGCCTCTAAATGAGAGGTTAGTCTTGAATTATCCTCTATACCATATTTAGCAGTGAATGTGATACTGCACTGAAGTACATCATTTTGAGACAAAAGAATTATAGTACACATATAATTGTTGTGTACTGATTATTCAGTGAAAATACTGTATGTATAATTTGTATGAACTATACCATGTCTGTATACGTTGGCTTTGACAGTTACTGTAATTGTTTATGAGAAATGTATATTTATGTAGGTACTGTAGATAACATCATTAAGTTTTGAGTATTTATGCCAGCATATTACATCACATTTCATATTTTATGTGGGACATTGTAAACTTTATCCAGGCAATCATGGAGGGTAAAGTGATTTCAGAAGATGAATCATCCAGGGAAAGCATTGACCCAGATAGTGACAATTATCACTCTACATTCAAAAATGCATTTTGGAAAGACTTAGAATTAGGAAAAGTGAACCTGTTCACTACTGACATGTACTCTAGAGTCAAAGGAGAGGGGGGAGGAAGAGCATCCCGACCAACATGTCTAAAAGACACATTCAAAAAGAAGAAAGAAAATAAAGGAGAAAATGAAAAGAAATTAAAACAACAGAAAGCAGATTCTGTGTCCAAGAACAAGGTAAAGACCCCAAAGAGATTGAAGGATAGAGATAAAGGCAAAGAAAAAGTGAAGCAACCATTAAATCAAACAAAGAAAAAGCATTCCAGAATATTAAGTGACAGTGAGGATGGGTGTAATAACAGTGATGTTGAAGAACAGAGTACAAGGAGCACAGAAGAGAACCTACATGAAAGCTACGTAGTGGAGAGACGAGATTCATTGGAAGACATTACTGACCTAACTTCTATTTCCACAGAACGTATGCCAGTACTTAAGATAAAGGTCAGAATTAGAAATGTTCTTTATAATTTTGATGTTATGATTGATACATGTACTTATGTTTAACTTACATGTATAGTGAGCAACAGATGTACTAATTGAACTTACATTCTCTCAAGACTTTTCTCCAGTGACATCTAGTTTTATGTCATAGTCAGCTCATGGTGCTGCCTCTACTTTAGTCATTTGTAAAATTTGAATAAAATCATGGTACCTGTAGAGGCTTCTGTGACAAAAAGGGCTAAAGTGGGATTTACTGTAGCCTCTTACCTCTGTTAGGTCCGAGTTGGAATTTTAAACCAGTGAGAAGGCTTCCCTGTGTATAAGAGGAAAGGCTGTAGTTATAATACTGTATAGAACTTAGATTTAATCCACTACTGCTAGTTTCATCATATATATGCAATAATCTTAGCATGGGTTAAACCCAAAAAAGAAAAATCTATGTACATAAAGTTACATAATTACAAATTATGCTACAGAAAAGAAAAAAAATTAAATAGAAATGTGTATTGACAGATTGAAAACTTGAAAGATCTACCTATTTAAGTTGTATTCATCATTTACACACATTATTTACATTTACAGAAACTGAAAGAGTCAGACCAGGAGAGTTCTGAAGGTAGTAGACACAGATGATATTATATTCATCCTATATACATAGTTTTATTTGTCAAATTGCTCTTTAAGTATAAAATCAAATGTCATAAAGTTGAAAACAGTAATGTCAAGAAAAAACTCTTAGTTGGTGGTGTTGTGAAGTCTTTCCCCATGATAATTTGATGATCATGTTTCAGAATGTGTAATAAAATATGTTATTTTCAGACGAAAAACGAGTAAAGAAAAAAGAAAACAAGAAAAGATCATCCAACAGTACTAAGAAAGACAGTTTCACAAGAGTGAAAACAAAGTCTGAGAATCCTGATTTGTATCATCCGAAAAATGAAAAAAATAAGACATCGAAAGTTGAGGATTTGAAAAAATTTGAGACTATTGAGAAACCAGCCAGTCCCATTAAGTCCTATTTATCAGGAGGCTCAACGCCGCCTCAGAAATTTTCAGTGGATTCGCCACCTTATAAACCACAAGCTTCTAGTACACCAGAACACAAGTCACAAAATGATAAGACATGTGTTACTCCTGACTTTAAGTTACAAACAGAAAAGACTTGTAGTATTCAGGAACACAAGCCTTTGACAGAAAAAGAAAAGAACATGTCCAGCGAGAGTAGAGATTCTGTGTCATCTAATTCATCATCAATATCATCATTCAATCTGAGTGGACTGAAAAGGAAGTTAAGTACAGATTTGAGTAACAGTTCTGGTGTTAAGTTTCTCAAACAACGAAGAGACTCTGAAGTATCACGGGACAGTGGACTAGGGTCCAACAGTAGTCTGAATGGTCTAGACCTAGATGTTAGTAAGACAAAATCAGAGCCTGAAAAGACCAAATCTACAGCTAAGCGAAATTCAAGTTCAGTTCCTTGTTCTCAGCCTCTGGATGATCTGTGGAGTGGTTCTCTACTACCTTTGTTACCAGAGAGTGCCAAAACGCAGGAACGAGGTGAGTTACTCACTTGTTAAATCATACATACAAATGTATCCCATGTACAGGTAAGTTACATCTACAGGTGTGACTTATATGTGTGTATATATATAGGTGATGTGCAGTCTTGTGTAACATTCCGGAGATAAGATTAAGACTGAATAAATTAAATCAGACTTCAGAAGTTTGTAAATTTATGATAAATTTATTGATCATTTGATGTCATATCTTAAGGTGTAACAATGTCAAGTCTGAAGGTTGGAAATCAGGTCGTTATTTATTGACGTAATTATATCCTCTTAAGTACATAATTGACCAATGAACAGAGGGGGAAATCTGGTCAGGCATGTTAACCTTTAGTAGGAAAGACAAAATTCTACTTGACCTCTTTTTGAGCTGTTTATATTGTTATGATTTGACACATAGATTTGTCGTCACTCCACTTCCTGGTGATCTGTAGCTTAATTAATCAGGTACAGTAACGACACACTGTAGGACATTATGTAAAATATTTCTTTATAAAGATGTTTCGTTTTCATATTGAGTTGAAGTTGATTTTTTATTTAGTGTTTTTTAAAAAGTGAGTTAGTACTGTACGAAAACTCATAGCTTCTCACCCCTGTCAAGTTTTGGTTGAATCATTCTCGGAGCAAGAAGGAAAGCCTTTCATTATATCCTGCTAAAGGTGAAAGATTAAGCCCAGGAAACTTTTGATGCCACCATAGTGTGTAAGTGAAATAGCCCTTGTGGCATAAAAAAACCCAAAGTTTTCATGACCGTCTTACATGTGTAAATTTCAAATGCAGTCTATGCAGTAGATATGTTTGTTGAAAGGATGGGAGTTGGCTGTTACTATACACATGAATTATATGTAATAGCATAAGAAATAAACTTGATGTGATTTATATTGTTTTCTACATGTTGGTACCTACAGTTTTGGCTTGTCCATATCTCTCTTATAAAAATGACAAATATATGTATATTTTCCAAAATCTAGAGGTATACTGACTATGACCCGATATTAATTGCAGGGGCTGACTTGAGTTTTGATATAGAGTTAGATGATATTGACCTGGAGCAGATTGACAAGGAACTGGTAAGTGATTTTCTTATACTAAAAATAATGTGTTTAGTCATGAACTACACTTTGGATTAGCTTTGATCAGTTTTTATCCAACTATCTTGGGTGCCTGTTGGATGGCACATTAGTGGACTTTAATTAGGATAGAAGATATCATTGAAAAAAATTGTGACAAACACAGATTTTGCTCATTAAAAAGATCACTTTTTGCCTCTGACATCTTTTTTTCACAATTTGAAACTTCCAGTATATAGATTATGTATGGTCACTATAAATCTAGCAATTTATGGCTGCTAGCCAATTATGCCCACTTTCCACCTGTAAAATGAAAGAAAGCAGTCGATATGTATGTATACAATTTAATTTCATAACACCAGGCCTGTGTGCCATTATAGACTTCCAATGTTCAATGCTGTAACTGCTAGTACTGCTTGATGTATTTTGTGAATCATAAAAAAGATCATCATTTATTCATTAGGTTTCCTCTTAAAAGACGTCTGTTTGATGATCAGGTAGTTATTGAAATCACCATCTTAATTTAATGAAAAAATCAAATGCGAAAAACACTTCTTGGTCGTGAACGAAGAGTTTAATTTTTCTCTGTTTTAATTGTGCCTCCCTCACTTTTTTTTGCTACCCAATTTTTGTTTAATTGCAATGTGAAGACGTCTCTCACTCGTCAACGGAAACTAAAAACTCTCAGTGTTGCATTACACCCCCCCCCTTTTTTTTTCTCTCTTTCGGCAGTGTACGTGAATTAAAGGCTTTGAATGCATAATAAGGTCACAGCTAATGTATTCAAATATTACATAAGAGGATTATTAGATTATCTACGGTATGTGGTGCACGCTGGATCGTCTCAGACGGCCGTGTGTGACAGATGGACTGATAACACGTATCGCAATGGGGCACCACAACAGGTGGTCTCCGATAAAGCCGCATAAGGCACGCGCCAGGTATTCACACAGCTACATCATTCCTTGAATGCACTCCAAAAAGAATTTCCCCGTCTTGGTTCAGGTCCAGTTCACATGGTGAGAAAAGAAGCTCGCCTCTGTGTTGTAACATCTGGCATGCTCTGTTTACTAGGCTCTGTGCTATCCTATACCAACTTCCTATCTGGAGTATGTACAGTACTGGGGCGTAGAGCAAAATCAATATCTCACCTCAATGGCGACCAGCTGATCGAGACATGAATGACCTAGTATCTTGGTACAGACTTCGGAATGTAGGTCGAGAGGTGGATGACTGAATATACAGTGGCAGTGTGCCATGGCTGTATGTTTGTTGATGCATAAACATGTACATGAAGTACCTAGACAGGTCGTCTATATACGTGTATTTAGTGCAGTGATGTATCGGTACTTAGTGCTGTCAATAACTTCTATTTATAAAAGTGAACACGAGAATATTTCTTGCGGTTCGTGAATTAATGGAAAATGAGATGCATCTTTGAGCGAGTATTTGATAAGAATGTGCCTTAAATAAACGAAATAGCTCAATGTGGAGATTCTTCAAGCAATGAATATGAAATATAGATTTTATCAAATTTATTCAATCGTGAAATACTTTTTTTAAAAGGAACTACACAGCAATTTATTTTTTTTTTCATGGAAACGTGTGTACACGTTCCTTAAGCGCCCCTGTGTGTCAGAAAATGGGCGGGGTTACTCGAAACAAAGGTTATTATAACATATGTCAAAAATATATAGATATATGTATTTATAGCTTGCAGGTAGGAGGTTATAAGGTCATTGACCCGATCTTACAAGATAATATACATGATGCCCCGGGCAGGAGGTTAAACGAGAAGGAAAGATATTTACATTGCATGTTTTAGTGCGATGCGAATTTGGCATGTGCTTGGAGTTAGGAGATGTAAAAACTTTATCAATGAAAAGGGGGGAATATGCGCGCCAAATGTTTTTATATTTACTTTTAATGTGAATTAGTTTGAATGTCCGTTGGAAATGGATATATAGAATCTATGTATTAACTGGAATTGAAAATAAATTGTGTGTTTGTTACGTGAACTATATAGTCACTGTTTTAACTTTTGTTTATTTACTATTTGTTGTACGCCACTGTTACAAATTTCCCTATTTATCGTGACGATCTTACTAGAGTACGGTTTAAATCTAGATCATTGCCGAAGTCATTTACAGATCTTTATTGTACTTTGTCCCACTTTGATATGAGATTCGGTTTCCCAGGTATCGACTGTAATTGGCGGAGTCCAGATAAATTCGAACCTGTAGCCTTCCCGATCTCGAGGCGCATTTAGCTGAAGTAATGTCTGGCTGAACAAATATGTTGGCTCAGTAGAGCTAATTTAACTTACTTAAGTGAACTTTGTAGGATAAGTTAATTGGGGATGTGAAAAAATGGAAGAAAAGGGGGGAGGAATCGTCATTTATCTTTGCTATTAATTCAAGTTCTGTGACATTTCACCTTAGTGTCCTCGTTATCTGCTCGAAATACCACCACCATGACTTAATTTTATCTGTGAGACAGATTAAATGGATATTGAACCGTGTGCTTTACGAGCGATGACAGGAAAAGTGTGGATGCGCATGACCGATTTCTCACTACGCGTTGTAATCTGTGATCACTGCAGGTTCACTGCTCGCATGGACATACCGAATCAGTAATCAATATCAGCAGTGTGAGCTCCTGAAAATATAGCCGATGGTGGCCGGTCAATGGTCGGAGAAGGGTCTATATCGCTTTTCACCTTGCACGCAGTGTATCTCGTCTTTAATTGTTTGGATCCAAGCACTCAAAGCACATACGACTGTAGAACTTGTGCCATATCGGACATGGATGCAACCTCTTGAACTCCCTACCCCTCTCGGACAAGACATTTTCCTTGTTCAGTTGCCATAAATTGATGTTGATCTGGAAGGCGATGCAGCCTCTTTTCTCCTAAAGTCCTTATATGTCTGTATGTCTGTCTGTATGTGTTTTGAATATTTAAAGGCCAATACATGTCCTCATAACGATGTCGGGTTTGGCACGTGCACATGTGCATTATCATTTCTTAATCAGGTCAGTTATAAGGACCCTTCTCGATGGAAATTTCATTGATTTCTCCCAAAATTTGTATAAATTTCCCCCAAATATTGATCTTTCAGCATTATGCGAATGGGATAAAAATTCCCATATGAAAAGGTACACATGCCTTTGATGGATATATTTATACATGTGATTTTTGTCATAATCTTGATTGAATCCGTTTTAAACACAAGCACGGATGTTGTCTTCTCTGAGTTCAAATATGAGTATCGATATTGTGTGGAGATTTTCAATTTGTTTCCTGTCAACTTCAGCGTCTGGAGTACAATGGAATCAATAATCCATCAGAGTCATTTTATGTCTAACAGATTAGGATTCGGGAACAATATCCTTCTGCCTTTGTATGGTGGTATGTCTGCTGGCCCTGATTTCTTGAGAATGTCTTGTGGCTTTAACTGTGAATAGGACTTTTCTTGATCAATAATTAACCTAATTAGGCGGAATGCTGAATACAGAGAAAAGTAGACTTACTTAGACAAAATCGCACCAGGGAATTTACGGAGAAGTGAAGAAAGGGTCGATAATTGTGTTATCGAACACAGGCAGTGCGTTTGCTCGTCAGAAAGGTTGGGGAAACTTGGAAAATCCGTATGATACTATTAATAAAAAGAATTTTGAAATCAAGTGGAACAGTTAAAAGTTGTAGTAGAGATGGCCCCTAGAATGACTTCTAGTATATCAGGGTATGGACGGGGTGTGTAACTTCCTTTCCCTTACCCTCTCTCTCCATCTTATCCATCCTTCATTTATGTCGTTTTACAATTAAAATACTTTGTCAGTAAATAGATAAATTAATAAACACACGAACAAAAGGATTGCCATGAAATACATGACAAAGAAAACTGTTTTGCATCATGTACAACGTCATAAACAGAATCGGTGAATGATATATTGTAAGAACGGCAGTTCCTCTATGAGTGGTCATAATACTCATTATTCTATTTCAATTCAAGGTATTTTATATGAATAACAGATTGTATTGTATAGAATAAGATAAGAAGGAAAGAAGAAGTAGACAAACATAATGTATAGAATTGGCAACTTACTAGCAGTGATTAGTAACCGAGTTTGTACAATGTTTTTGAAACTAAGCAGACTTGCAACAAATATCTGGTAATGGATTTGGTGTTTTAAAACTTTCACTATCATTTCAATGAAATATAAAGCTTTACCAGACAAATGTCTCTGTAAAGTGTATGTAAGTTCTGTAAGAACTGCATGTAATTATTTTATTTCAAAGACAAAGTGCTAGATAGATATTTATGCCTTTCTTTTTCTTCTATTTACAGCCAGATGAATATGTAGATGCCATTGTTATAACAGATAGTAAGTATTTTGCTTTACACTCTCAATTTGATAATTACTCATGATAAGTAATATCCCAGAGGTTAGTTTTGGCAGTTACCTGTAAAATTATATATAATATACAAATGATGCTTTTATTGGTCTAGAAAACTCTGATAGTATGAAAATGCATCCAGAATGAAATGAAGGAAATGGGTTAAGCAAGTTTGTCTTGTGTCAGATGGTTCATGATTTGAATCTTGTTAGGACAGCCAGTTCAGAATAAGTTACTACCCTTGTAGGTTAAAGAAATACACAGATCTGCATTTCATTAAAGAAAGTGACTTGTAGTGAACTTTCGATTAGGATGCTTATTATATCATGATAAATTGCCTGACATCTCTGATTGGTATGATGTCAATACAATCAATTTTTGCACCAAGTAGTTTGACATTAGAGTAAATGGATACCGATAATCTAATGTTTGAGTTTCTTTGTACAGTGGGTGCTTTCCGATGTGATACTTGTATGATTGTTATTGTCAGCAACCCTCATAAGTTATATAATCTAGCATCTAAATCTGTTCTGCATAATGTGGAAAATAAAAAAAAAAGTAATTAAAAAAAAAAATACAATAAGATCTCTTGCTGATTATGGTGTATGAGATGATTACATATTTTTTTGTAGATCGATTTCAGCAGGCGGTGACTGAAGGCGACTACCAACTGGTGAGGAAAGCTCTCAATAGCAGCAAAAAGTATGATGTGGAAGCCGTTGATGACATTGGAATCACACTGCTTATGTATTCGGCTCAAAATGGTAGGTGGGAAAAGCAAGTAATGTGTGTATATATATATTAATAGTAGTTTTGTATGATATTTATAGTTAATCTATATGATATTTATAGTTTTTTTTATGATATTTATAGTTGTTCTGTATGATATTTATGAGTGTTTTGTTTGATGTTTCTAGATGTTATGCGTAATACAAATGCATGTTGATGTATTGTGTGATATTTTATAGCAGCTCTGTACAATATTTATGGTATTAATGGTTGTTTTGTAGGGTATGACGACATAGCTGAGTTATTGGTCAACAATGGAGCAGATATTAATGCTATACAGAAGAATGGCACCACATCTCTCATGTTAGCTTGTGAGCATGTAAGTAATACTAGCTTGTTATAGCTGACAGGTTGATACAAAACCATCAAATGGTAATTTAGTTAGTAATACAGAAAGCTATTCAGACCTTAGGATATATGTAAGGAGTTTGATGAATAATGCATGAATTTCCTTATCATAGTTTGAATAATGGACATTTACATATGTATTATAGGCTCATATCTGTACAGTTGCTTTACTTGTGGAGTTGGGAGCAAGTATTAATTTACAACAGGATAATGGAGAAACTGCCCTAATGAAGGTATGACTCTACTGTACTAGTACTGACTCTACATGGTGTTCAAGATTAGTTAATGATGAACAGATAGTACCTTATGCAGATAAAAACCAATCAATTGATTCAGTTAATATGACTGATGACATTTTGAATTCTATATGGTTTTGTAGTAAAAACATTAGATGTTAATTCATAATACAAGATCCAAGCCTTGAACTTTATGGACTGAGGTTTAGACTTGAAATTAGAAAAAAAAGTTCACAATAATTTATCTCTCTACATTTTTATTTGAAGCATAATAAAAAAGACTTTCATTTTTTTATCTCAATTCCAATTGATGTACGTTTTTTTATCTCAATTCCAGTTGATTTTGTGTATTGCAATAATTCACACCCTGCCCTGTTATGGTGCCTGATATTTCAACTTAAATAGGAAAGTACTAGAATACTATGAGTATTTTGTTTGAATTTTTACAGGCTGTAAAACGAGGTCATAAGCAGATTGTAAAGTTTCTCTTGGAATATGGAGCTAATTTTTCAGCTCAGAATAACTCTGGATTTACAGCTGTTACATACGCCAAAATGTTACGTCTTACAGAGATTGAGGATGTTATTGTAGATCACATATCAAGGTAAAAAGATTACAAATAAAAAAAGTTATGTTTGTGTGTACAAACCATAGCATCTAATAAGATTAAAGCTTATACCTGGTTTCCCTGCAGTGTGAAACGATGAGAGTCTGGCTTTCCCTAGATGGTTGAAAACCCTGTCATAGGTTAATATCCTAGCGAATGGCTGTTCTAATTTAAATCCTTATAAGTTAGGATTTTGTTGATAAATTGCCTCGTTTGAGGGCAATATGAAAGCTCCAGTGACCCCGGCGAAACCAGAAGTAGTGATCTTGAGATTACTATTGCAACTTTTTGCCATACATTTCTCTATACAGGACATTACTACATCAACATGGTCTCTATGTTATTATGTACAATTTACATGTTATGAACAGACATTGTGTAGTGGTGAAGTGCCAGCCTTGCAGTCTGGGTTGAGTTCACAGATTGTACCACACTGATTAAAAGGTTGTCCACCTCCTTCTTATCATTTTATAATATGACGGAAACATTGTAGAAAGTGATTTATAACCAATAAAACCGAACCATTGTAAGCACATGTGATTTATTTTATTGGTTTCCTTATTCTCTTGCCATCTTTTACAGGTTGACAAAGGAATTTGATAAGCAAGTTTGCTTGACTCTGAATAACACTGCCAAAATCACCAGTGCCCTGTTTCCACTTCAAGTCTTCCCACTGTGTGAAAGCGATAAATTTGTTGTTAACTTCAAACATGACCTGCAGCCAATTACACCAGGTATGTGTGCATATCCTCTGCTTATTATTGTAAGATTTATAATTAAAAATGAAAACATGACATATACTTATTGTCTTAGAAGATGATTTCTAAAATATCATTTTTATACAAATTACAACACAAAAAGGTAGTTACGTAACACAATTGATTCTCGTTTACTTCAACTTTTAATAAGTTGAGCTAATTTCAGATTTAATCTAATGTTCTTCTTAGTATTATTATTTAAACACTGGGGCCAATCTAGTGTAGTGGTTAAGTGTTTGGCTTGTACAGCAGGCAGTTGTTGTTCAACTCCTTCATTGTTCCATTATGTTTAAGCAGTTGGCTACTTTCTGCTGCCATATGACTGAAAAATTGTTTTAAAAGGAGACAAAACACCTGAATAAAATAAACCAAAGAATAGCACTGCTTTAAAAATCCCAACATCCAAAGGTTGTTTAAATGTTGTTCTCACATGTATTGTATTTGAAAATAAGATTGAAATAAAATTTAGTTCAACATTTGTCATGATGAAAAAGAATTACTATAGATGTATTATGTATACCTACAGGTATTGGTTATTTGCTGTTTGTTGCCCATGCCAGAATAACTGCTACAGACTGTAAATGTCGATTTTATGGACCTTGTGCGGTTACTTCAGCAAAACTGAATGGAGCTAGTCAACCACAGCTTACAGATGTAAGAAAATTTCTTAAAACTGTCATTGTTAGAATATATTTGAATGTGTATTTGGGGTCTAGATTTCTACATGGTTTAAAGTGCTGTACATTCAGAGTTCTTGAAAAGTGTCCGATTTATTGGATTGTCCGATAAAATTTACGAAGGTCTGATAAAAATATGAAAAATTTTATCTCATAATCTGATCTAATGTCTGATACAATTTTTTTTGTATTTTCCGTTTCCAAATAAAACTGTCCAGCAAATTTCTAATATATCTGAACCAGTTTTCTTTTTTTGTCTTTCAAACGTTTGTGAAATATTCTACAACTATACAAGCATTTGTTTGAGTTAGATACGATATAATTAGTGTCGGAATGGCCAAGTAAAGTAAAAAAGTATAGAGGGGAGATTTGACTAAAGGAGGATGGTTTCATAGGGGAGGATGTTGTCAATGTGGTGGATGGTAGTGTCCTTGCACAGGATGATGGTGTACGATGAGAAGATGTTGTCATTGCTTTGCGTAGGATGGTGGTGTCTTACAGCCTGGGAGAATGGGTGTGTGAGAGAGGAGAGGAGGGGTGTCAGTGTTGAGGACGTTTGGTAGACAGTGAAGAAGAAAGGGAAACTAGCAGTGAAAATGAACTATCAGAAAAAGAAAGTGGACCAAATTTTAAGACAAATTATTTTAGAATACGAAACTGAATGTGAAAATTTGTAATTTTGTGAAATTAAATGTAGATCTATTATTATATTGTTGATAAAAAGATCAAATGTCAAAATAACTCATTTTCTTTTAAAATCATAAAATGACAAGAAAATAATTTGGTCTGATAAAAGCTTGTTCGGTCTGATAAAAGCTTGTTCGGTCTGATAGAATTTACAAAGTTATTGGACCGAATGTCTTGCACTTTTTCAAAGTTTTCAAGAAGTCTGTACTTTACCACTGTAGCCCCTCTCTTCTGCCAGGTTTATGATCAAAACTTGAAGAAATGTATTTTGATGAGGGTGAATAGAAAGTATGCAAATGTACCAGCCAAGTGTCAGTGGGTTTCTTAATAACCATGGTTTCTTCCCTATCGCTAAATCACTGGCTGCCGGCATCTAGGTGAAGCATTCAAGTTGTGACATTTAATTGGAGAAATAATATGTATTTATCTGTAAGAGATAAAGAATTCTATGATATAAATTTTTTTTCGATATTTTGTAAAACAGATAGTCAGAATAATAACATTTTAATTTTACTAACACAATAATTATCCGAATTACAAAAACAATTTATATTTCAAGGTGTTCAACTAAACCCTTACTTTTCATTTTAGATTAACTTTATATAATAATAAGGTGTCTGAATTAATTATTTAACAGGAAGGGAATTTTGTGCTGTCTTGTTGTCCACTACAAAATGGCAGAAATGAAATTGTTATCAACACTGTCAAGGCACCCACATCGAAGGTAAGTTTGGAGAATATTGTAAGGCATGAAGGTATTATGTAATGCTAGTAAGGGAGAATCTGCATCTTAAGGCTTTCAAAAATGATTCAGGATTATTTTGTCTTTAGTATTGCATAGCTGATTGGTCAGCAAAATAATTTTGTAATCAGAAGATTGAAAGTTTTATGTGTTAGGAAAGTAGGTCCAAGAACAGGGATGTAAGGCCCAAATTTGATGTTCACTGTGTGGTAGATTGACTTAGTACACTGAAAGACATAGCACACTGAAGATCCTTTGCTTACTTTAAGGAAAGTGCTCTTTTGAACAAAACAGGTAGCTCAATCAGAAAGATGAAAAATTCTGAAAAGTGTCATTTATCAATAAACAGAGGTAAAATTTATACTGACTTAATTTGTATGATATTACCCTATCTTCTGTCTTATTATTACTTATTTCTTTCAGGCAAAATTGGTAATATCTGCATACAGATGCCAGTTAATCGACACATAAATACAAATCAACATGAAGAATTCTACTTACTATGAGATCTCTCAGTGACGCTGACTTTAAAGTCAATGTGAAGGGGAGATTATCCTCTCTTTATATTGACTTTGAGACAGAGTACCACCTTGTACATCTTCCAAGAGGCCATACATGTCGCATTCTCAGGAATATAGTGTAAGATATAAAATGGGATTCAAAAATGACTCAGAGGCCAAAAAGAAAAATTGACGAAAAGGAGATTATTTTATACCATTGAAGGGATGTGTTTGAAATCTACTAATATTTTGAAACCAGTACATGTAGTAATTAATGTGTGTAACTCTTTGCTGAAAATGAAATTTAACGACACATTTTTATCTTCATCACTGCTCATACCTCATTATATGTGTAATATGTATTTGGTGCAACAGCTTTAGTTTCGTTGTCATGAATAGTTGCCTAGCAACAAGGTTTTAAATACATCCTTTTTTGGCTTCATATTTCCAAACGATCTCAGCTTTGAACCCTCCATTGATTAATGATCTCAGATTCATCCTTCATTTTCATTTTCACACGGGGTGTCAGCCATGAAAAATTATTGTATGAAGACATACTCAAGTTTAAAGTGCTGCTTGTACATACCATCTGTTTATAATGGTGTATATCAATTACAACATCTATATAGTTTGTACAGTATTGTCTATATATTGTGTACACAGAATATACATGGAGTATATAATATAAGTAAGAGAAATTTACATCTACTTAGAGTTTATGATTAAAGTTATTATATAAGAATTTTAAATTTATAACTTTGATGTTTTAATAATACAAACTTTAAAGGTTACAGGCGTGTTTGAATTCACTCTAAATTATGATATCTATTCCACTTTCCAAAAATAAAAAAATTAAAGTTTTGGAATTTTCTTTTGGATATAAATTATATGTTCTCCTTATTTATTTCTGTCCCACGAATACATTTTGATTATTTCAAAATGGTTCAGATGTAAAAAATTTTATATGACTTTATATGTCAGAAATATTCAGTGATATAATGAATGGGGACAAAAAAAGTAGTGCAAAAATAAAATCACATAGTTTGGTCATTAAATTGCAAAATAAAAGTCTGAAGTATTTATTGAAATTAAATGAAATAAAATTAAACCCCCAAAAATTATTGTTGGAAGGTGGGATAGAGTTCATTTTAAACTCTTGTACAGTTAGTAATGCTTTATACATATAATTTCTTTATTGGGTGATTACTGCCAGATGTATTTGTATATTATATTTTGCCAATTCAAACATATGAATGGAATGTTGGTGTTATAGCGAACTGCCAGAATTTATTTTGGACCTTTAGACCTTTATTTTTTCTGGTATCTTTACTCAAGTGTTTAATATACAAATGAAGTACAAAAAACGTACTCAATCGTTGTTGATGATTTTGCAATCTGATTAAAACCATATCTTTATTCCGCTTCTCTATTTGTCCCATTACGGATAAAGATCTGGCAAAAATCCATAAGGGTTCATGTTTTGGTGAACTCTGATGACGTTTCAATCACTGAAGCCATCATTTCCCATAGCCAATCAATGACTCAGCACGGCATGTGATAGTGACGCAATATATATGTAACAAACACTGTCTACTGAGTGGGTTATGCACTCTATGGGTGTTAATTTCATTCCTAGGAATTTGTAGCCGATCCACTTGTTGGCTGAAAATCAGAGTTCACCAGAACATGACCCTTTACGGAGTTTCGCCAGATCTTTATCCGCACTGGGACAAATAGGGAGCGGAATAAAGATATGGTTTTAATCAGATTGATGATTTTGTTACAGGTTTATGAATATATGTTAAAGTTTTCCTTATTTCTATGGGTAGCTTTTTGTGATGAAGATTGTTTTGGTGCTTACAGATATTACATGATTTGGTATGGTAGTTATAGATAATACCATGAGTGCAATGTTTTTGATTTTGTTGGTTTCTGATGTAGAAAGTAGAAAGCTTATGTTACATACGTTTACAAAAAATATGTTCTGAAATGATTTTCTTGATATACATGCACTATACACAGAGGTACAAAGTTATGATATATATATATATACTCCAGTGCTCTTATATTGTTCATGCAGATATAGATATTCAGCATAACATGGAGTTTAAAAATAACTTATGAAAACTTGTTAGAAATTAGAATGTAAGCTTATAAAGGAAATTTTTCGAACTTACAGAGAAAATTTTTAAGGATGTGATGAAATACAAGATAAATTAATTGGAGTATAGGAATTACGCTAATTTCTATTTATATATTAGGAGTAATACTTAGAACATTTCGTATGTAAATGTCTATGTTGTACCTCAGTGAAATTCTAGTCATTTTGATGTATATCAAATGTTATCTGCGATCCATTTGCTGAAAGCATAACATGGCCGCTTCTATTGATATTATGTTGTACATGTACCGTAAATATTTCAAGCAGTTTTCCATTCAGAATAATTTTCAGCAATATGTTTTTCTCGATATTTTATCTGTATACTAATTATAAAATATTAAGAGTGAATTCTTTACTTTGATATGGTGATCAATGTTTTTTCAAATTTCTTCTTACTTTCTCTTTTAAATATTATGTTGTTGAAATATTGCATTTCTTTACTCAGCATTGCACAAAATAGGCTATTTTGCCCTAGATCTCGAATTTTCACGCACACATTATTCGATTATATATTCACATCAGAAAAACACTGCCCCATTGTCATGGCTGCAGCTCAGGGTATAGCATATATTAATTCATTGGATCCGTTTCAGATTTTATCATTGCAAACTTGAGCATGCTTTAGATGATTCATTGATCAGATTTTAATAATGATGCAGTGATTTAAGCATCTTTTGAAGTTCCAAAAGAGACACATTTTCATTAAAACAGTTCTGTAAAGATATGCGTTTGTCATTTTGTTGGAATCATTCTTCATTGTATTTATATATTTTGTTCTAGATGTTAAATGCTGATGTATAGATACATGCAATTGTTATAGGAATGGAATTAACGTTCCTTCATCTGAATGGTCATGTTGGTGGCTACACTTCTGGATATGAGCCACTGTTGCTTTATGTTAAATGTTTGTGTTATTAGCTTTTGAGCACCATTTCATTAATCGTGTTATGTTGAAAAGGAAATATACAAAAGTTGTTATTCCAAGTGATCATGTTTTAAACTTCAAATCTAAATATTAGTTCCGGTGATCAAATGCACAATTACATACTTGCACAAGCCGTTTACTATGCTATGAAAATGTTTTGATAAATCACTAACATAACTTGTGGGGAGTTAATGGAGTGAAATATGACTCATTTAATTTGGGATAAAGTTTGTAGTAGAAAGTTATTGAACATATCTTTGTACATTTTACTCATCTTTGAAACTGTGAATTCAATGTTATATATTTTGTGAATGTGATGTGGTGATTCAGCAGCTTTGTGTAAATCAAGATGTCATTACCGTAGATTTATTAATGCCATTGTTACATGTAGGTGTCGTAGAAACTGACACATGAGCAAGGTAATTAGAACCAAGGTATATATATATAGATGTACATGTATGTGTACCTTAGAATATAGTTATAACATGCATTTACATATGTGCATGAGAATTTAGCTTTACAGGCTGTGTGTATGATGGAATGTACAAAAAACATGTGTACAAGACATCAAAAGCATGCACTTGTAGCTTAAGTCTGTGTGATTAAACTTAATTGGAGTTTGTATTGATGTTTGAGAGATGGTTAGGGTATTTATGTATGCCAGTTGAAAGTTATATATCTGCAAACATGAGCATTGAGATTTAAAACAAATCTCTTTTGTGTGCATTATTCCATTTACTGATAATACCAAAACAATTTTGTTGTATTCTGAAACAGAAAGTAATAATTATCATTATCATTTACTGTGATTTTCCATGAAAAATTTTCTGATAAGTAAATGGCTTTTCTTATGTTTTCAACTTCAGTAATCCTCAATCAGATCAGGGTATTAATTTTATTTTTTCTGTTTGAGTTGAAAATTCACTTTAGATGCTTTTGTGCAGCTAATTGTTGAAAGTACATTTGTAGTACTGAGAGAAGTACTATGCAGTATGTGTACCATTAAAATTTTGAAAATGAAAGTAAATGCTTTTTTCTGATTGGCTGACTGTTTTCAGTATGA
The DNA here is from genome assembly GCA_035048485.1 of Pteria penguin. Taxonomy (NCBI): domain Eukaryota; kingdom Metazoa; phylum Mollusca; class Bivalvia; order Pterioida; family Pteriidae; genus Pteria; species Pteria penguin. The sequence goes on along the minus strand of CM068581.1, from coordinate 72,176,625 downwards.
CTTTCTTACAGAGTATAATACAACTACATCCAAAATTTTAAACAGAACTAGATGCCATGACAGTTTCAGTAGAGGATTGCTATTCTGTTATCATTAACTAAGTGAAATAGGCTATTTTCTTTAAGGGAAACAACATACTAAGTGTATAAAGAAGAAATTCCCTAACTGTAGATAGTGCATGTTATGTTTTCTTGATTGATTAAATACTAGCAATGTTCTTGCTTGATAAGGACTGTCAGCAGGAATTTCTTTTGACTGCTGAATGACTGATAGTTCTAGCTAATGATGAAAATGTAGTGTATGATGTAAATTACATCATATCTCTAGCATAGGTCTTAGAGTTCATGCCAAAAGGGAAATGTATGGGAGGGAAGAAGCAGTGGTATCATGGAGAAAACTCCATATTTTTTAAATTCTAGATGGAATCTTGGAAATATTCCCTGGTTGGTTGAAAACATAATACACCAAACAATCATTTTGTTTAATATTCTCTTTAATATTTTACAGAGTTGTTTTCCATCACCAGTTTGAAATATAGAAAATATGGTTTATGAATGTGGGGATAGACTAGTCTAAGAATCTTCCCTCTCTAACAGGCATATAAAATATTCCCTGTTTAGTGTGCTATGAGTTTATTTAATCAGACAAAGTCTTCAGTGTTTTGTGTCGTGCTCTAGAGTTTTCTGCTCGATGTGTTGTCTTGCTGCAGACACTGTTGTACTTTCACTGAATCTTTCAGGTGTTCCTCTTTTTTGTTGAAAATACAAATTTATGTGAAGACTTAAGTTTATTTTTACAGAATATCAAAAGAAAATCTCTTCAAGGTCATTTTTCATACATATTATCACAACATATTTAAAAAGACTAATATCTTAAGTTTTAACACTGTTTCTCTGAAAAGAAATACATGTATATTAATTGGGAGAAGATTATCATCCCTACCCTTCAATACTAGTAATAGTTACATTGTCTTGCTATCTTCTTCATAGAAAATTGTTTTGTGTACACCTTTATATTATTTTTGTATTGATTTTGTAAGTGTACAAATTTATTTTATTTTGATGAGGAGACCATGTCTGCATTCTTTGTCATGTAATGATGTACTCTATTAACTGTTTGAAATGTAGAACAGAGTTTATCATGGTTTAAATTTTGTTACTTTCTTCTAAGATTTATCAGTAAATATGAAGCAACTGTCAGTGTTTTTGTTAATTGTTATTGCAAGCACAGTGTGGCCAAGTTGGTACTTGTGATACATATTTTAACTTGTTTTACCTATGATTTGCTGGAATCACTTATTACTTATCAGCTAACCTTTCAGATGGTAAACTCAGTTTGGCTTAGTATTTGACATATTACTTAGTAGTAAGCAAGTCTGATTCATTGTGAGCCCATTGTTACATAAGAAATTGACACATGGCTAGTCCAGTATCACTTGATAGTTTACAAGTGTGTCTCATGGTGAGCCCATTACAACATACCAGTAAGCGATGGTGAAAATTTCACATGGCTAGTCCAGTATATACAACTAGGAGTTAGCAAATCTTACTCATGATTAACCCATTGTTATAGAAGTGATGAGTAAAACAGACACATGGCTAGACCAGAACGACTCGATGGTTACCAAGATTATCTCATGGTTTACCCATTGTTTTACACACGATAAGCAAAGCCGGTGTGGCCTAGTGGATAAGGTGCTCGGCTCGTGATCGAGAGGTTGCGGGTTCGACTCCCGCCCGGGGCATACCGGTGTTCTGTCTTTCGGATGAGACAGTAAAAGCTGAGGTCCCGTGTCATGGTAGGCGTGGCACGCAAAAGATCCCTCACTGCTTCGGGTGGGTCTGTTGCAAAGGTCTAAATTTGTATGCAATGCATCAGGCAGATGCCGTCACCATATACGTAAAATAATCGTGGAGTGACGTAAAACAATAATCAAATCAAACACGATAAGCAAATCTGACACATGGCTATTCCAGTATTAACTTGGTAGTTAGCAAGTTTGACTTCTATTTTGTCCAGTGTGACTGGGGCAGGTGTGATGTAGTGGTTCAGCGCTTGGCTTGCAGTGCCGACGATCCATGTTTGATTCCCTGATTACGCCACTATGTTTAAGAGGTTGAAAACCTTCTGCTTCCATGTCGCGATATAACTGAAATATTGTTGAAAGCGATGTAAAACATCAACCAACCAACCAGTGTGACGGAATAATAAGCAAAATTTACACAATGCTATCCCATTGTGACAAGTTAGTCATTGTAAGTGGCAAGTCCAGTGTGATAAAGTGGTTGGCAAATCTGACGGAAAAAATAGAGTGATGTCACATAGTTAGACGAGTGCAGCTACCTCAGTGTGATATGTCAAGTCAATCTGACACATGATCAAAGTGGAGAAGAGCTTAATAAATCCGACTTGTGAAATCCCTGTGTGGTTAAGCTGTCCTCAAAATCATTTGTGACTAAATGATCTGCGATACAACTTTCATAGTAAGAGTACCGGTAGGTGTCAAGTAGTTGGGGAATTGTTTGTTGTTATCGTTTAATGCCACTTAATTACTTTGTGACAGCATCTGCCTGATGCACTGCATTGAAATCTATACCTGTGCAATGGACCAACCTTAAACAGCGATGGATGTTTTGCTTTCCATGCCTACAATGACATGGGACCTTAGTTTTCACCGTCTCATCTAAAAGACAACACTGATGTACCAATGGCAAAAGTCCAACCAGGGACCTCTTGGTCATGAGCCGAGCACCTCATACACTGAACTATACTGGCTCAGAGAAACTGACTCGTATGGCAAGCTCAATGTGGTGGAATAGTGTAAGAATGATTGCAATGGGTGTCCAATGGAGCAGGAAAGCCTACAAGATAGTTTGTATGGAAAGTCCAATTGGGCAGAGTAGTGGGTAACTGACATGCATAGTTCAAACCTTCTGAAATATGATGGATCATTTCTTCTCTGGCATTCTTTAATGATCCAGTCATTTAAAACCGAGTGCCACATATCATTCTGGCCATGTGCAACATTTTGAAAATCAAAACATCAACCATTTTCTTATTCATAAACTCAATACTCCACTGAGTCATTCTTACAAAGATGACACCAACCTGAGCACAGTACTAAATTATCATAGGGAACAAAAACTCATCATCACTATGGAAAATCTTTTATTTATCTTGCTTTCCACTAGATCCAATGAAAATATGGCTGTATGTAAAATACTGATCACATGAAGACCAATGGAAATGTGTACATCAAAATACAAAGAAACAGAACTACAAGAAAAATGTTAGTGGATTTATACAGCTGCCTCGATTACGTGTCATTTTCATGATTGAATATTTTTAATGTCATCTTCAAGATTGAATACTTTTAATGTCATTTTCATGACTGAATATTTTTCATGTGGCAAAGATATTAAAATTATATGTAAATGAACTTTTTCTGAAGCAGTACCTTCCCCAATCGATATATAACTAGAATGTAGTTTTACATGGAAAATATGTGTTACCTACTCAGATACTGGGACCACCACACAATGAACAAAACTGATCCTTAAGACTTGCAAGAAACATAAAGAGAATCCACCTATGGTAGAAAAAAAAAGTTATCTTTCTCATCAGTGGTATGTTTGCTTTAAGACCGCTACATGTGCATGAATAAAATAATACAAACATGAATGAAGCTACATGTATCTTTGTAATGTGATGACTTTGTGTTACAGCTCTGTTTTGAACTTGAGACTTCAAATTTACTCTACAAATAAACAATACATCATTCATGATATCATACCTCTGATTTAGGCTTGCTGATGTAAAATAATTTTGACTTGAACATATACAATGTCTTTAACACATAGCTAATTTACATCAAAATATAGTTTGACCAGTCTGCACATGAACACTGATGATAACATAAAAAATGATTAAATGAGCCTGGGGTTGGTCTATTGATTCTGATCATAACAATCCTTGTCTCTTCAGATCCTCATATGTCTTTTTGTTGAAAACATTACCACTGGTATCCTCAAACTCTTCCTGAAATTATTTACAGAAATGTTCATAGCTTGTCATTACTGTTTCAAGAATGACCAGACTTATTTCACATTTAAGGTGGCAACCAGTATTTACTGGTGAAGAAAGGGGTGGCAGCCAGTATTTAGTGGTGAAAATACGGGTGACAGTATTTAGAGGTGAAGAAATGGGTGGCTACCAGTATTTAATGGTGGAGGCAGGGGTGACAACCAGTATTTAAAGATGGAGAATAGGGTGGTTACCAGGATATAGTGGTGTAGGTAGCCAAAGTACTTGGAGAAAACCCTAAATTTTGGAAATTGGGTCGGAATGTCCTCTATCTTGTTTCAATGGGGTTTAAACACGGATGAAAAATTACAGCGTGATACCCAGGTTTATTCAAGTCCACTGAGGACCTGAATTATCAAATATACAAGGAAAATGGTATATTATTCATGTGTCATGTCCTGTTTCTGGATTATGATAGTGTGACAGCAATACTCTACCTATACTTATGGTAAGACATCCAGATTTTAATGCAAAATGTGACATCATAGGAAGATATTCCTACAATGGGAAGTAAGTCCATGTATAAAGGCAGAAAATTCCTTACACAAATTTTGGCCACTTAGGCTTTTTCATGTGAAATTAATAATGTCAATACAAAACTACTGATGTAAAATCCATCATAATATGACAAAGCTGTTTGTGAAACACCAATGACCCCTCGTGGCACTGAAGTCCAAAACGTTATTTTTAGCATGAAGGTCATTGTCAAGGTCAAAAGGTCATCGACCTTGCTGTCATTTGAAAGGGCTTCATTAGTTGAGTACGCATGTCAAATATGAAGTCTCTATCCCTCACTGTTCAAAAGTTATAGCCAAATTTAAAATTGACAACAGATAGACAAACAAACAAACAGAAGAATAGACAGGAGAAAAAAAAATATGCCCCTCATCTATTGATCCAGGGGCATAAAAATGTTTAGAGTAAATTAGGATGGATTTTATATAGCTTGTATGCGGACATATTAGCAGCAGGAAATTTGTATTATCAGAAGTCTGAATTAGTGTACAAAGGACAAATTTTACTCTACTAAAGTATGAATCCTGCTAAAACAAGTAAGTTTGTAGGAAGTTTACCTCTATTTCTGGTTTCCATCGGTCAGTTTCTTTCGTCGACTTGATCTTTGACCATACTATAAATCAAACAACAAAAGGTATTTAGTGTTCTAAAATAATGTTAGTGTTCTTAAATAACTTCTTTGACATACAATAATGTCAAATAACATTTTTAAAAGCTGTATTTTTTTTGGTCTCACATATACTTTATGTGAATCATCCCAGTACAGTGCGAGCTTGAAATGAATAACAAGATATCATACTTAGGGAAATCTTATGTTCCATATGTAATATGAATACAAGTCCTCAAGAGTTACCATTTCGTCAAAATGAAAATAAAGTAATCTATGAAATTTGAAAGATATCAGAGTGAACTGACATCCAGTTCAGATGTACTACAATGCACAAGTTTATTATTCTACATGATACAAGGGGCCACTTTTAATTTTCATTATGACGTCAAGGCGTGGATTGTTCGACACAATACATCGATGCAACTTTGAGCGGCAAAACATCATATATCGAACATTTAATTTAAGATGAAATTAATCTGCAAAAGGCCTATCAAAGTATGTCTTTCACACGTTTTACTTCAAATACAGACAAAACTTGATGATGGTTAAATAAACCAAGTTTACATTATACGCCTCCAGTCAACAATGTATATCTTAAACAATAAGAAATACATATGAAGAGATGAGATATACAGGAGAGACTGAATATTTCAAACAACAGACACTGAAATGTAAGAATATCATATGATATCAGATAATCATACGGATGTATTTCTTATTACATGTACTGTTTAGTTAAACTACAACTCGTACAAGTACATACTGTTACACTTACATGCGAGAGCATCTTCGATCAATGTGACGTTAGCGAAGTGAGCTGTGTTTGGAATACCTAAACATCTCATACCATTAGCATGACGCCATTCCTACAAAAAAGGAAATTATTACTTTCCTTAAATATTTCTAAATTTAGATTAATAAAGGTATGGAGTTTCCCTATCAATTTAAAACACCCTTCTAGCCAACATAATAAACTGACTTGCAAATATTCAAAAGGTATGTTTGCATACAATTTTTTGATATAATATAAAGTAGATGGAACTTAGTAGAATAATAATGCCTTTCGTAACATGAAAGATGTGTAACATACAACATGTGCTCAATGTTCAACGCTTTGATTACACATACTCAAAGATTAAACTCAGGTAAAAATAATATACGACACAAAGTCACCCTTTCACAAAATACAATTTTCCATTGTGATGACGTCATCTGAGATCTGACAAAACTCTGACAAATACTAGTAAGACATTTGTTTATGATGTTATAAATAGAACCAGGGAATAAACTTAACATTCGCCCACTCGCCCAAGACCAGTAAAATTTGTTGTGGACGACCAAGAAACACTTCCTACTCGCCCACGTGGTGAACGAAAAATCTGCAAGACGAGTCGGCCGTTTTCTGGTTGAATTCTAATCTGAATCATCTAGACGCTTAATTCCGTCACTGAGTAAGCGGAACTAAGCGTCTACATGATTTAAATCTGGACAGGTTCTTATTATTTGTTAGTTAGCAATATCCGGTTTCATGTTTGTTTAAATTATGGTTCGACAAGCCCAGTTAGGAAGTTTTTTCACCGTTTCCATGAAATGAAATATATCACCGACAATTTTTCTTGCAATTTTTGAATGGTTTCAGTGTGGGCTCATAAAGATTGGTGTGGGCTTGTAGATTCTGAGTCTTACGAGCCCACATGGCTTGTAAAAATTTCAGTTAAGTTTATTCCCTGAGAATGGCTGAAAATCATCTGAATGTCACATACTTTTACAAACCGTGGAAAGGTAAATTAAAAAATTTTCATTTGGAGTAAGTAAAACATACTTAAATGTTCTCCTTAAAACAGAATTAGACAGCTTTTTGTAGAAGGACATCAACTGATTTATCATTTACTGTGTACTATCCGACTTACCGCAAAATGTCTTTGGAAGGCTTTAGGACCTTTGTAAGTTGCATTTCCACAGATTTCACAAGAATAACTGATGTTGAGACCATGCAGTTTATATAACCAGTAAGGAATTGGCTGAAATAGAATCATGTGGATATTTAGATTTAGATCTTAACAAGCAATTTAACATCATCTGTGAAAGACGATAAAAAGTTACAAGTAACAGTGTTCATCAATTTAAAAAATAAAAGTAGAGGAATCTGATGAAAGGCAACAAACTGCATATAGAAGTGAAATAAACAGTGACTGAATTCAATACTTATGGTCAAAGTTAAAATTTTTCAAATGCAGGTCAAAGGTCACCATCAAGGTCAAAAATTGTTGGTACCTACAGAAAAATCTTGTCATATGGAACACACATACCAAATATGAAATCTCTACCTGTGACAGTGTATTAGATATGGCCAATGTTAGAGTTTTTGCTGATGGACAGACAGACAAACAGACAGAAAGAGCGATTACTATAGGACAGCCGCTTATGAAGCTGGGCACTGACTAAATATACATGGCATAAATGTAAAATGCTTAAGCATTTCCCTTGCATTACATGTATTATAAGGTGTGTTAAATGATTACTTTTCCATCCCATCCAAGGGGCAAGTTTTTAGGATTGTATGGTATATCATTGTCATCCTCATCAGAATCTGAGGCAGCAAAATCCTCTTCATCGGACTCCTCCCTCTCTTCTCCTGTTCGAGCCTGTTTCCTCTGAACATTGTCTCGTGTGGCTGCTCTCTGTTCACTCAGCTGCTCAGAAAACCGATATACCTGTGCTTCGAGTGTAGCAATCTCACGCTGTCGTTCCACATCTCTGAATTAAGACACATATAGAAATATCTCATAAATTCTCACTCAAATAGTTCAATATATATATTTATATATACCGTAATTTCTGGACTATAGGTCGATGCGGTTTATAGGTCGAGGGTACCTAAAATTGGGTATTCTCATAAGTTCATTCGTAAATAGGTCGAAAGTAATTTTGAATATGTGTATAAGACATTTAACTAGACATCACATCCCGTTTGTTTGTTAAATGATCAACACAGCATGTGCCATGCCGCGAGAACTGGGTCACTTGGGGATTAGTGTGTGGTGAAGCATGGAACAGGTGTGATAACAGATGTGATAATTTGATTACACGGCCGCACAGTGATATACACTTTAGAGAAAGGACTCTAAGTTTAAATACGGCGGATAATTTAAACTCAGTGCCGGAGCGATACTGCTATAGTCAAGATACAAGCGTAGCTTTTTAAAAAGCTTAGGTTGCAATCAGAATAGCATTAAATCTTCAAGCTGTTGGTAACAAAACCAGATGGCTTTATGTAAATAGGAATTACATGTACTTGTTTTTGAAACCATCTTTTTTTTGTGCAGTTGTGAATTTTCCCAATTTTCCCGCTAAAATTTCTAAAGCCACGTCTCATTTTTTTCCTTATTAGGAAAGTAGCCGCGCCTTTTTTCCTTTTCAGGAAAGTCTCTCGGATGTTATCGTAAATATTCAGAAATAAGTTGGGGTTTTTTTTGTGAGCAAGTCTTTTTTTGAAAAAATTGTGAACATTTTATAAGATTTATCTCTAGAAATCTCAATATTTACGGCAGAATTATGTGCTAATATTGTTTCTTAGTACTAGACAATTACCCAACATGCCACGCTAATGGAGTTTGCACATGCGCTCTCAAAGTGAATAATATCTTAATAATATCTTAATATACAATTGCCCGAGGCCGATTGCAATAAAATATTGTACTAGAATCGCCAAACAGATACTAGAACTATCGTTCGATTACAACGCTAGTAGCAAACGTTTCAATTTAAAAGTTTTTTTTACGTGTAAGATGAATTCCCATAATGATTAAATTAGCAATCAACACACATGATGACATGTATGTAATTTAATATGCTGTGGGTACATAAAACAAAATTAAATAAATCATCGATCAGGCGACACCTACATTTTGCAACTTATCCTTAGAATGCGTGTTTCTATTGTCAGCGGTACCTGGCAGTTAAAAGGCCATTAATGTCAAACATTGACAAAATAGCCATCTATAACTCTTAGCCAAGCCTCTGATAGGTCGAAGTGTTATATAGGTCGAGGGCTCTCCCAACTGAAAAAAAAGATCGACCTATACATTGAAAATTATGGTATAAACTTGTTGATTTCTTTCCAATACTGTCACAGTAACTTAATTGTGAAATTACAAATGCCAATTTTAATTGAGATGTTTGAAAATGGTAAGAATATGAAGGAATAACTATGGTTTGACACACAAGTGGCCGATAATGGAAGGCAACTCCAAAAGATTCTGGCCTAATGAAAATAATATATAAACCTACCTGCTCTTTCCAGCTCTGCCTGGTTTAGATTTGGCAAACATGGCAGGATCTAAATCTTCCAAGTTCTTTCCCTTGGTACTGAATAACCGCATTGCACGCTCCTCAAGGGTACTATAAGTAAACAACACAATATTAGTACAAAGCAAGGTTCAAGTTGTAGATAGATAAATAGTCTAAAACAATACTAGTGGCAGAAGTTCTATATATGTAAAACAGAATTTTTTTCATATGTTCTTACGTAAACCTCATAGTTCACACCTTATTCATCTCATTTTATGCTTCCTCTTTACTTACCCTCCACATTTAAGTCCAAGAGCCATTAAAGCACTTTTCAATCTGTCCAATCCAAGAGAAGCCAATTCCTGATAAAAAATATAAAACCCTTTGTATATTTTGGTATCTTCATTATGGTTTTGTTTTATAAACTTATCAACAAAAGAAAGAAAGAAAGAAAAAAACAAAAAAAAACTAAAAACAAAAACCCAAACTAAATAAAGTATGGTCATATTGCAAAGCAACTTCCAAACATGGTCAAAGCCAATAGTCTTGGTATCAATTAAAAGCTCTGGTCATAAAGAATCCACATTTGAAGTATCAAAGTTCTACCTCTATTGATTCAAAAGATATAGCAAAAATGATTTTTTTTAAAGTAGGTCAAAATGCAAGGTCAAGGTCACTACGTTAAAAGTTATGGCATGATTTAAAAGTTTTGGTCATAAGGGACTTGTGTGTGAAGTACTACATTTATACAGTTACTTGTCTTAGTTGCTGAGATTTTGCTTCAACCAAAAATTTGATGGACAAACACACACAGACAGATGGACACTGCCAAACTATAGACCATAAATGCTTGGCAATCTGGCCAATAATTGAATTTCTCAAGAAACGTATTTACCTGTTAAATGTAATTATTATTACTATGTTTATTCAGGCAAAGCGTATAAAAACAAAAGATATTATTATTAAACATACTTTAGAGCAAAATAGTCAATTAGGGATTGCATAAATAAATATAAACATAAATATCATGAAAAGAATAAGACCTCAAAGAATTGTCACAAAATTTTCAATTGATCATGAATTATATCACATTTCCTGGATGGTATCACAGTCCACATAAGGTATCACAGTCCACAGATGGTATCACAGTCCACAGATGTTATCACAGTCCACTGATGGTATCAGATGGTATCACAGTCCACAGATGGTATCACAGTCCACTGATGGTATCAGATGGTATCACAGTCCACTGATGGTATCACGGTCCACAGATGGTATCACAGTCCACTGATGGTATCAGATGGTATCACAGTCCACTGATGGTATCAGATGGTATCACAGTCCACTGATGGTATCAGATGGTATCACAGTCCACAGATGGTATCACAGTCCACTGATGGTATCAGATGGTATCACAGTCCACTGATGGTATCAGATGGTATCACAGTCCACAGATGGTATCACAGTCCACTGATGGTATCAGATGGTATCACAGTCCAGATATGATCACAATCATTTTACATGTATATATCACATTTATTACTCAATAGATATTAATTAAGCACTGAAGAAATGAATTAAATAAATAAATAAATTATCACAAATCATAACAATATAAAATCTTTGCCAAGGATAACCCATTGGACTGCTTATTTCCAATGGATCCTATAAAATTTAAGTATTATATAAATAAAATTTATGATGTTAATAAAGGCTAGAGCACATGTTATGAAAAATACATTATATCATATGTAAATCATATTAAAATATGTAACAATGCCTGAATAATATAAATATTAAAAGATCTTTATAAGATATAATTTATAAAAATATGTTCAAAACTATCTAAATTTAAAAGAAAAAAAATTTAAGACCAAATTTTTTATATATATACCTGATCATAAAAATATTTAGAATAAAATGAATTTGATAATATTTAAAATTATACTGATTTTACAAATACTTAAATAAAATATTAACATAAAGGTAATTCTAATAAATTCATTATCTTCCTGTCTACATGCTAAACTGGATAAATGCCGTTTTATTTAATTCTTAGAAGTATTTTTAGTTCCAATTGTTTTAATCTTCAAAGGGAGTGAATTCCAATCTAAAATTGCACTATAATAAAAATTTGATTTACTGTAAGATCCAACCCTAGGCACATTAAAATTCATATTAGAGGCTGCTCTTGTAATATTGTTGATTCTAATAAGATTTTCAGACAGATAACTTGGAACTAGTCCATTAACAATGTTAAATACATGATTTAGTTTCAGTTGATGGACATGGTCAGATACACACAACATGTTCAAAGAATCAAATATATCACAGGTAATACCTGTCCTGCTAACTAAAAGGAATACTGATCGACATCCAAAGATTTTATTGTACATGTTCTAGTGATTTTTCTGACATTGCTTGAACTAAGTTTCCCCTTACCTCCCATGAAGAGAATGCAGACAGATCTAGATGGGCTCCAGTGTGGGTCAGGGCACCAGTGGCTTCTTTCTGTGAAACACCACACACCATAATTATTCATAAGGAAAAGAGAGTTATACATATATTGAACTTGACACAAAAACAACTAAATAACACAATGGAACTGAATAGCGTTTTATGAAATTATGAAAATTGTTATTTGCTGATTATATGTGTTTATTTCTACAAATGAAAACATTGTACTCTGTTTCTTGATGGAATAAGTTTAAAAAGCCTTTTCATAAATGACTGTGGGTAGACAAATCATTCATCTTCCACTTCATATTTTCATAAAAGATCTTTTACCGGCCATCCTGGAAAGGTTCCTTCCATCCACTGTGATTCAAACTCAATCTTAACTTTCTCCATTTCCTGAAGGTAAATATTACAAAGGCAATTATACTATTGAATTAATAAGGGGATAAACGTACTTTGTTTGATTGTTTCCGACAGGTATACTGTTGTTATACCATTGGAAACCACCGTCAGGAAAACTCTGTTTCCAATGGTATAACCACGGTATACCTGTCAGAAAAAATTAAAACACAGTACGTTTATCCCCATTCTAATTCACAATGACACAAACATTGTTTTTTCTCTTTGAAATTGCCCCCAAATTCCTCGTTGCTAAGGGATGAATAGCGCCATATTTAAAATTCTTCCGAGAAACGAACTGATATTTGTTGTACAGACATAAGAAGTTTCTTCATTTCTATATTCTTAAAATTTTATGATTAAATTATTAATCCCAAATTGATTCATACACGAGTAACTTGACATTGCATCATAAACAGCTGAACTGGCAATTTTGCTGCAGTGCGTCGAGATGAAATAACATGCTGGAAAGCATGTTGCATGGTGGTACATCATCATGTCATGTACACTGTCAGTTTTGTTGGTTCAGCTTGATTGTAATAACTGTGCACATGAATGGTAGAACTTGAAAATTGTCCTTGATATGAAGATGGACGTTAAGAGCACTGAACAAAGTTGTTACAGACAGGATTTTTGATAGTTGGAGTCAGAGGCAATGTGGACAAAGAGTTGGTACGATGTAGTATTATCGGTAATACATTTGAGGACGGTATATTGTGGTTATACATGTCTGAATAATAACATGTGGACCAATCAGAATTGTCAAAACAAAACAAGTAAATTAGAATTTTGTGATTGGTGTAAAGCTTAAAATTCTCTGTAACAAAGTTGCACTGAATTTCAATACATATTTTCATGAATTCTGTCAACTCTCAAAGTTCCCAAATTCAATATTTCATAAAATATGGATGTGATCACTTAGTTATCAATATCATGTTTTTACTTACTTCCTGGATATCTAGTAGAGGTTTAACTCTATGAGTGTAATCTTCTAAATACTCCAGCAGGTACAGTAAATACCTGTGAATAAAGCAAAATGTATCACAAAATATCATACTTATAGTATGAGGCTCCAGAATTTCAGACTTAATATTTGCTTAGATTTAATTGTTACATGAAGAAAAACAAGAGGCCGAAGTGGGCCTATATAGCTCACCTGAGTACCTAGATGATCAGTCATGCAGGAAGGAAGAATTCATTTATTTTTGCATTACTGTGACTAAGTCAACACAAATGTTGAAAATATATCAAATTTTATTTTAGACCAGAATAAATAACAACACTTTTTTGCACATCCATTCAGGTGATTTTGATATTAAGCATTTGCTTTTTCTCTGCAAGATGTGATTCAGGGCAACAAGTCAGTCATTTTCTTTAGGTGGGGCCTTTTGTTGACTGATTTCAAGTCTAGGTCATGAACAACAATTGTTTTAAATATTGTCCAGATCTAACTTAAAATGGCCTAATTTCATATGCTGAGTGTTGAGAAACATCTAAAAACTTATTTACATGTGTTAAGAAATGTAAAAAGAAATGACCACAGCTGGATTTGAACTGCTACTCTCCAAATTTTAATTACCATGAAGTGGTATATGTACCATTGTGAGACCTAGTTTTTAGACATGGTGGCATTACCGGTTGACCAACTTGGATGAAATGTACAAAATTGATAGAGGACCTATAGTACTTCATGTGTAACATGTTTCATTAAAATTTTCAATGTGGTATAACAGCAGAAGTTAAAAATGTGAAGAATTGTCCCTATACACCCTCATTTGGAAGTCTTAAAAATTTCATAGAAAATCCAAAAATTGAGATATTGCCAAAGTTCTTTCACAGTAACATTCCTTACCATAATTATGATCACAATAGTTCATAAGAAATCATCATTATCAATTAACTAGGAAATATGACACTTTTGAAATTACCAAGTCAAAACAAATGTCGAAAAAAAATTCTAAAATTTTATTTTGGAAGGGAACCAAAATGACAATACGTCTTCACTCATCCCTCTAGATCATTTCTATGCATTCTGTTTGTCTCTGTATACAGCCAGTATGAAGAAGAATATTGTCAAAGGAGGGTACACTTTTGTGACCTACTTTTAACTATGGAAGCACCACCTGTAAAGAGGTCTGGACGAAAACAACAGAATTTGAAGGGGATCATAAGTGATTTATTTCTACCAAGATTTATTAAAATCCTTCATACAGTTTTGCAGAAAAAGTTGAAAATGTGAAAAATGGCCAAACCCGCCCTTGTTTTTTGGAAGTCTTAAAAAATTCATTAAAAAATCCAAAAATTGAGATATTGACAAAATTCTTTCACAATAATATTCCTTATCATAATTATGATCAAAATAGTCATTAAGAAATCATCAATATCAATTAACTGAAAAACATGACACTTTTCTGCATTGAAATGACTAAGTCCAGAAACACGTCAAAAAAGCGTACATTTCTATTTGACGGATCTTAACCCCGAACACAATTTTCGATAAACCATCTTTATGGATTGTTGATATGCAATTAGTTTCCCCATTTCTGCACTGGTTCTGGAGTAGAAAATTTTTGAAGAGGGGTACCGTTTTGGGCACTTTTGACCCCGCCCTGGATCCATCCCTGAGGGAATCTGGATCCCGAACACAATTTTAGTAGGGGACCTTGAGTACATCATTTATACAAAGTTTGATCCAAATCTGCAATGCGGTTCCAGAGAAGAAGTTGAAAATGTGAAAAAGTTAACGATGGATGATTGGACAACGACGACGATGGACGCTGCACTATGACTATAGCTCACTTGAGCCTTTGGCTCAGGTGAGCTAAAAAACAGTCCAGAGAGACAGGAAGGAAAACAAAGACTTACTCTTTATATGCTGCATTCTTTCTGTCTTTAGGGATGTCAAACAGATGGTCAAATGTAGATAGATATGTGAGGTAATCTATTTTCTGAAGAGAAAAAAACAGAACCAATGGCTTCAACATGAATTCCTTCTTCATAAGTACTTGGACAATTATTTCCAATTTTTTGATAAATTACTAGGACAGACATGATAACTTGATAGAACAGTTTATTCTTTTACTATTGTCAACTGTTTAGAAATAATACAGAGTGTATTCTGCATATATGACAAACTTAATGTCAATATATACCTCCATCCCCTTGAGATTGATAAATTTGACGTAACATTCATGTAGATCTAGAAATTTTCCATAACCCTCTTCATCTGTGAACTCCACTAAAGCTGAAATTACAAAAACAGTTTGCTCCTGATAAAAGGGTATCAACTTTTGCTCTTCATCTCATATTTGAATGGATTTAGTATGTTAATCCATTGTAAACTGTGATCCACATCACACTCTGTGGTTGAATGCGAGTTAAATAACCAGCAAACTGATACATATATCTTCACAATACAATCTGTAGGATGGATAAGTGTTACAAGGTGTCAGTTTGCAACTGAAAGGTCAAGGTCATCTCACTGGAGTCATCATGAAGCTGAGTGTATGTTTTACAGCTAGGGTGTAAAGCTGGAATCTTGTCAAGGACGGATCTGATGTCAAAGATCCATGCTAAACTTTGGCAGAGTACCTAACAAATAGGTTGAAATTTTTTTCACTTTGAAGTAGCACATAATCTTAAATTCAAGGAACAAAATGCACATAATTTTTGCACGTCATTACTTTAACCATTTATCTCATTTTCAGTTTTGGCAACCCTAGATCACTTTAGGCAACCTCAAATCTGGTCAAGCAACCTGATTTTTGAGCATGGTTGCTGATAAAATGATATATAATTTTTCAATATTTCTGATACTGTTTTTCATAGAAAAAAGTTACTCACTCTGTGTCTCCTCTCCAGAATTTTCTCTCATCTTTGTGATTTCATCAAACTCTACTGACATAGGTACACTTATCTAATCAATACAAAGACAAAGAGTGATAAATCAGCACATTTAGTATGTATATCAATATACTGAATATCAATGATATGCAAAATGTGTCATGTGCCGTAAGTGCTTTGTACATTATTAATAGTGCTGTGTGTTTAAAATATGAATAAAGCACATGAAAATGTGACCTCTTACACATAGCAGTCCTCATGCGGATGTTCGTTATTACTAATAATTATAACACTTATCTTTTCTTAAGTTTTGAATACACGACTAAATGTCTAAATCTATGTCTAGAAAAAGTTATACTATAGGGAGTTTTTCTTAAATACATAAGATTTATATAAACTGCTTACAGTAAATTGTCCACTGCCACAACCTCTACCTTGTTGGTAACCTTTTGCATGATTTAATAAGAAATAACATTGAATTCTGTGAAGTATATAGTTCTAGTGAAACTGACAGCAAAAATATAGCCTCATTTTATTCATATCTGGCATCAGTATCTATAGTCATCATTTGGAAACTGAAACAGTGATGAATCACTATTTTCATAATAAGTCTACAACTAAACTATGTTGATGTCTATTTTAAGTAACAGTGACCCTTAAAGTTGATCTTTTGACCCCAAAATTTATCCCACTATAGACCTATACATAAGTTAGTATTGTATGAAATTTAAAAGAAATAAATTATTCTTAACTCAAGTTATTATCTGGCAAATGAAATACAGTGATGTCTATTTTTAGTAACATTGATCCTTAGAATTGACCTTTTGACCCCAAAATCAATCCCACATTAGAATTTTATATAAGCTAACACTGAAGGAAGTTTGAATCAAATTGCTTATTCCTCACTGACGTTATTGTCTGGAAACCATCCGGACAGACAGTTGGACAAATGGACGGACAGATAGATGGATGGGCAACGACAAACACTATAGTCCCTTTCAGTTACATAATTTAGCCTTATATGAAAAAGTTTAAAAGAAATCAGTCATTCTTAACTCAAGTTATTATCTGGCGAATGATATGCAGTGATAAATGTCTATTTTTATTAACAGTTATTTTTACCTTTTGACTCTAGATTCAATTCCATTCTAGACCTTATATGAAGTTTGAAAGAATTCAATCATTCCTAACTCAAGTTATCATCTGGAAACTGAAATACAATGATAAATGTCTATTTCTAGTAACAACGGTCCTTTGAGTTGACCGTTTGACCCCAATATCAATCCCACATTAGATCTTTATATAAGCTGACATTGTATGAAGTTTGAATCAAATTGCTCATTCCTGACTGAAGTTATTTTCTGGAAACCACCCGGACAGACAGACGGACAACGATAAACACTATAGTCCCCTCCAGTTTCACTGGCAGGGGACCAATAAAGGGTATGTCAAGGATTTTCTTGGATCTGTGAAATACCTCATTAGGATGTTTTCTATGGAACTCTCTGAGCTGCTTTAATCTGGCATAAAATTCTGCAAATTCATTGGGACCTGACAAGGCTTGTACTTCTTCTTTTCGTAAACTGAAAATATTATTAGTTATTATATATGTATACTTTCACTTTGTATGTACTTTACATTGAAGTGAAACAGGTTAATATTCTATCATTTTAAGACAATAGATGACAGAACTTTACCTGTGAGTATGAAACTGGGTGAAAGAAATCTTAGTAAACAATCTATTCAAGGGGCTTTGCCATGGTTTTTTTTTCAATCTTAACTTAAAATTTTCTCCATTACATAATACATCTTTAGCATGTTGTTTGTTCATATATTCCTTATGCTAAAATTTTAACTTTCTTATGAAAATATGATGCCATATGTGTAAACATTACTGTTTTAAACTGTTAAGAAATTTTCGGGTTGACTAAATTCTTCAAAATTGTTGTAGTAAGCATATATGATAAAAGATTTATGGACTGAATATTCGTAATATTTCGGTCCTTGTGACCTTGGTCCTTGGATGTAAAAATTCTTCATAAGGGATACTTCAAGGTATTCGGTCAATACCCTACAAAGCTGAAACATGCAATAATTCATCACTGGTATAAGTGTAATTGATGTGCCACTTGTACTTATAAAGAAGTTAAACTTCTTAACTGGACAGATGAACAGAGTAATTCCTATATATCCCCCCCCATAATTCATTTGGGGTGGGTGGGGTTGGGTGTGGGGGTTAAAAAAGGATTTCATGAGATACTTCCAGACATGGTCATCTTTATCTTATGAAGCGCAATATACAGCTATATAAATAGATAATACAAAAAGAAATATATGAGACAGACCTTTATTATAGAGATATCATAAATACGGGTAATAAAGTAACCTTTGACTTTTAGACCCAATATAATCTTGGCTATCAGCACTGGACCCTTCAGTCTCTATGATGTAAACACACTATTTCTATAGATATCTTACCCATCCTTGTCTTCATACAGGTCATTCAGCTCTGTTGTACATTCCATGTATCTCTTTAAACAGAATTCAAGTCATTAGAACAATTCATGTCATAAGATATCTTAAGGTTATTTCTAAAATTTTCAATAGAACTTTAAATCTAAAATACAATTTTAATGTAAAAATTCCATTCAATGAGATATATTTTGATCATTTTTCAAAAGTTACACATTTCATTCTTTATGAACTAAACTTACATCTAGAAGCATTCTCATTCGATGGTCTGAGTTGATTTGATCTCTACCCTGAAAATGAAAATATTATAATTATTATTGTATAATATAAGCACAACCACTGTAATTGCCTGAGATAAAGCTTTCAAGACCTATGTATTTTATTTTTGTATAAAGTACATTAATCGGTGACGTCATAATGCTCCATTTTTCAACACAGAAAGCGATGTTTGGCAGACTTTTGATTGTTGACATTTCCAAACTTGCGTTACGTCATTAAAGTCGTATTTTGTGCTAAAGTACTTCACATTCCCTGTGAGTATGTCATTCTGGATAAACGTTACGTTGTCATGGGACACCGGCTGTTTCTTTCGATTTATAACTTCCCTCCAGAATGATTTAATGATGCAGTTTATAAATAGGAAATGGAAGTTTCCAGTATGACATTTTGGCGTTAAAAATGCATATATATAGAATAAGTATCTTATTTTGTGTTTTCATGCAGGAATAAAGTATAATGTCTGATGCATTTATGAGATATAATGCGCATAAGCCATTGTACTTTATTCCTGCATGAAAACACAAAATAAGACACTTATTCTATATATACATACAAAATACAATAGATAACTGTTTACTTTTACATCAAAGTTACATTAATTCATTTATAGGCAAACTTCCACATTTTTAACTCTTATATCTCAAATACCCGGGTAACCTAAAGTCAAAAACAGGCCCCAAATTTTTTCCTTACTAATATGATTAAACTTAACCCATACATGTCGAACAATAATATGATGCTTACAGTGTAACTCAAATGCATTTCAATCCCTGAAGTTCTAATCTACCCGTTATATTCCAATAGCCGCTTCATATTGATTGTAATTGACATAATTGCCGTACTGTGTGGATAGCATGTTTAAGTGATTGTGTGGGCACATACCGCCAGAGTAATTACATAACTGTACCTTAATAGATAGAGGTTCTGCATACCTTGTTATCTATGCTGACAGTTATAAATGATCACAGCAGATTATAAATCATTAAATGTGGATACTTTCACTAAATACTCATATAACATCTATCTTCTGTGCTCAGCAATTAATACTGACTTGTATTGTGTTGCTTCGTCACTCTTTACATACCGGTATAGGTCTACAGCGATAATATTGCCCATGATTATAAACACGACAAGTCTAAATTTTATCATAACAGGGGAGACAGGTTTATCATGCTCAAATATTCCTAAAAAGTATATTATTACTTTGAATGATAGTAGATTTTCGCCTCAGTTCACAGTAGCGGCAAAGGCGTAGAGGATGAATACACTAGTTACCGCTAAGCCACATAGACTCTTATTATGATGTTTAAAACAGGGCCATTTAAATGAATGTATTCGAAGAAATGAACTTTGCTAAACACCCCTATAATTTGATAATGAAATCTTTGTTTTGGTTTTTTTAAAAGCCCGAATGAGCACAGTTATCACTTTAGACCTATAGTTTAATACTGTTTTCATTTTGTCTGAATATACATATACCTGCAGGTTTATTGAATAAATGGTAGCTCAATGTGATTTTGTAATATTACAATTATCACATGTATGAATTTATCTTAATGTCATCTTAATTGAGACTGTCCGGGGTTTTGGATATATGAAATCAATGAACTTCTTAGTGACTCTTCACATATTTAGAGTAAATTTTCTTGATTTTTTATTGTTAAAAAGTGTGACTGAAATGAGAACAAGTATTTATCAATAAAATACACAGGTATTCATAATTCAGTATGCCACATACAATGTACAATGTAATTATGCACTTTAGTCTTTAAACAGACAGTCACCACAAGTTTTCAATTTATGGTTGTAAAGTCAAATTTCAGATATTTTGAACTACTGATATCTCGGGAGAAATGGGGCAAAGTCCCTGGGAGCTCCTGAATTTGTGATTTCTGGGCCAAAAAATATGCAATAGTACTGTAGCTGCCATGTAATTGACACTTTTTGTCAAGTTATTGTGTTTTTTTGCATACCTTACTAATTCTGTGGTTAGATTTTGTCATACATCCGAGTCAAAATCTGACTCGGCTGTATCACAGAATTTATTACCATCTTTTGACTTTCTAATCCCTGGCATAAACTTGCTTCAAATTCATCTTATAGGTCAGATTCAAGTGGTCTTCAGTCAACTAACAAAGACAAAACAATTATAACCAGTGGTGTTTATCTTTTGAATTTGGTCAGTAAATAAATATACAAGAAATCGAAAATAAATTAACTACCTTGTACTTTTAATATATTGATAAAATACATGTATAGAGATATATATTGTTGGATGCTGATAAATGTCAGATCGACTGTGTGTTAAAAAATCCCTTTTTTGCAGTGCGGAATGAGTGTTTGTTGACTTGAGACCACTTGAATCCGACCCATAAGATGTTTTCAAGTTTTCATGGATTGGACATACAATGTATTTTCAAGCATAAGCAAGGTGGGTGAAAACCGATACATGTTTTCATTGTTCAAAACGATGTACAATTTGGACATGAGATATCGTTTTCTTTTACACTAACCAAATTCCTCACCCACAATATTTTGATTTGTCTGCATATTGACCTAATCTCCTGGACCTGTGCCTCCAAGTCCAGGGATCGGGAAAGTCACGCGCCCTGCGACATAGTCCCATTCCGATCGAAAATGGCGCATTAAACCACTTAATCGGTGTGCCCTAGTGCGCATTCAATTTTGAAGCAACAAACATTGGTTCCACGATGTGCGTTTTTGATTTTAGACAAAAGTGTCATCGTAAAATCTGGTTTGATAAAGATGCATGTCATTTACGGCGATACAATCTTAATGATCAGTGTTCTAGGATTCAATTACCCGTTACCTGAGGTAAGTGAAAATTTACGTCGGGTAACTAGAAAAGTAAACGCTACTTACCGGTACCCGTGGGTAAGTGAATTTTGAAGCAGATGCATATTACATGTATAAATGTTAAAGATATTTAAAACCATACTGTCAGTACTGTCCGTGTATGATCCTGAATTTCACGATAAACTTTGCTTTTAAAACCTAGTAATGATCCAGTAATACGTAATCGTCGAAAATTACGGAATTCAGATATGCGACAATGCCATTTAGTTTTTACGACATTTTCGTTCAAGACACACGATAATTCGTATAAATATTTCACAAGTGGCATTATGATATCATCCCTAATTTGGTTTTATGCTTTAATAACTCCATGGCCATCGTCCCTAATTTGGTTTTATGCTTTTAATAACTCCATGGCTGTGGCATGAAATACAGAATACCGGAACTTAGTTCACGTATAGTTTCTTTAATGAAACGAAATGTTGTGTCCGGTTTGATGAAAACTTTTGAAGAAAGTTAAAAATGAGTTTAGAGAGATTCGGATTCAAGTCTAACAAAACATCAGATAAATCTAAAGAGAAAATTAGCAAAAGAGAAAAGGATCATATTTATGATAAAGAAAAGCCTGAACTTTCTTTTTGTGAATCGTGGCTGAAATCGTTCTCTGTAATAAATTGACATTTTTATTTGGGTAGGTGACTTTCATGACAGGGTAAGTGAATTTTGGGTTGCCACTTACCCGTTGGTAAGTGGATTTTTAAGAAAATCCTAGAACACTGATGATGCTCCCGAAAATGGCCCCAAAGCCTATCTAAAGCGCTTTAAGAAGCCCAGCTTCCAACCAGTTATTGCCCCTTTATCTGACACTAGCGCTAGTGGTCGTTTTAGTAAACTCCAATTAGCTAATCCTGAAAAACAATCAGACCAGTAGCCCGATCACTAATAATCGTAAACGTTATTTGTAACCGTAAATCAGGTGTTTACGGGATTAGATACGAATCTCTTCTTCAAGGCCCTTTTACGCTAAAAGGAATTGACACAATGTACACGTAACGAATAGCAAAAATTTGACTAAGTCCGTGTGTGCACAACTTTCCTGACGTAAAAGTTCAGTTGAGTGCAACCAACGAATCTGTAACGTGTTCATAGCGAATTAGTGCTAATGTATAACGAATATCAACGTACCCTCAACAAACGAGCATTGAGTTCTGCGTATGCTCTGCGTATGGTTTGCGTACCTGAAATATCGTGTGGCTTATTTATACATTACTCAATAAATATGTTTCTACATTCCTATAATTTCAGTCAAAGTTTCAGATCACAGATCTATGTATACAAATGCAAGGCAATTTTGCACATGAAAAAAATATGTTGCAGAACTGCAAAGAAATACTGTTCTTCTAATTGTTCTGTGCATTCCATGACTATTTCCACAGCCACTCATAAAACTTTTATATAATGACCAATATTTTAGACTATAAATTTAAAGCATAAAGAATTGCAGCTAGTATACAATCTGTTTGTTGACAACACGGCAAGCGTACGTTACTCATACGTTTAGCATACGATGACGGGTGAGAGCTCGCAGCGGAAACGCCATTGGTACGCTGATGGATCTCACCAAGCGCCCAATTGACTTTTATAAGGTAAGCATTCGTTGCCAGCATGCAAAGCACAAATTGACAGAATGTCAAGAACTCGTTACCAATTGAGTTGCGTCGACAAACTGGACCTTGCTGCGGACATGCTTCCAACGTACCTCTATCGTACCACGGACCCGCGTAACGTTCGCATAGCGTATGCATTACGTGTTCTCTGCGTACAGGCCGTTCATCGGCATACTTGGAGTATTTTTGTGTATGCACAAAATTTCTAGACGTACGGAATGAGCTGCGACGTACGAGTGCATAAGATGACAAACTCAAAACGCTCCCGTTATGTTCCTCCGAGGAACTTGAATAGTTATTGTTATTCAGTACCCTTAATCACAGAATAGTCACATGTAGTAAATATAACACATTATACAACTTTGCAAAAATTGAATTTCTAAATGGCCCCTTTGCAGTGAATGATGGCCCATTGAAATTTAAAATGGCCCATTGAAGTCTGAGCAAGTGGGGCCACAGTCCCATTGATCCAGTTTGCCTTCCCGATCACTGCATGTCATGTTATTTTTCTCAGCATCCATGGCCGTAACACACGTAGAAATTTTAACAATATACATCAATTATATGATTTATATTGATTGATTGATTGATTTTTGTTACACGTCACACCATGAATATTTCACATATATGGTGACAGCATCTGCCTGATGCGGGGCATACAAATTTTGACCTTTGCAATGGACCCACCAGAAGCAGTGAGGGGTCTTTAACCTGCCATGCATACCACGACACAGGGCCTCAGTTTTTACTGTCTCATCCGAAAGACATAACACCAGCATGACCAGAGAGGGACTCAAACCCCGGCCTCCCGATCAGGAGGAGAGCGTGATGCCACTAGGCCACGCTGGCTTATAAGTTCTATATGATTTATATGTACTTCTTCTAACGATATAGATACAGTACAGTCCGGGTGGAACTTAATTTGTCCACTGGTCACAGTGGGCATTTTTAGGGTGGGCATTAAAAATGTCCACTGGACACAGTGGACATTCTTGTAAGAGCCTACAGCTTGATAATTCAGGTAAATGTCCACTCCTAATGCCCACTGAAATTTCAGGTGGACTGCCCACTGTGGACAGTGGGCATTCAAAGTTTCACCCGGACAGTACTGTACCAATAATAAGAGAATAAATACTTATACAGACAGCAAATACACATTTATTATGTTGCAATTCTCAAAGTCGGCATGACGTCACTGTCTATATTGGTCTATGTACATGTAGACACAACTGAGGAATCTTGCAATGACACTGGGGGTAAAACTCGGGGTTTATCGTTAGCGATAATACAACTTTGAGTTCTTCTGTATCAATTCTATAGGGGTTTTCTTATAAAATACCATCAAAAAAATGTAAAATATGTATTCAAAATTTACTTGTTTGAATGATAAATTTTTTTAATTATTTCTTTTTAGGATGCTCTTAAATACCAAACACTACCAAACTTTTACGTTTTTTCGCTTTAAAATGCAATTTCTAGGTGTTTCAAACATGTTTTATAGTCCATAAGGTCACTGTCCATAGATTTTACCTGAAAATTTTACACTTTGAAGTCCCATTCATGAAAAAAAGACAAATAAAGTAATTATTTACGACAGCACGCCATCATATTGAATCAGGTCCGATAATGGCTTACATACATATACGTGAATGCTGTACTGAACTTTCAATTTATGTTTCCTTTCCAGAATTTGCACTTTGAAAAATAGATTTTCACAAAATTTAAGGATATATCATGATGTATGCCAGCAGTGGTTAAATCAATAAAGAATATACAATTAACAGTTTTTCTTTTAGTTTCGTTAGATTCCACTCCGATTCAGAAAGACGGCCAACAACCTCTAAATCTGTAATAAGTGAAGAATGTACTAGATAGCATAACAGTATTTTGAAAAAAAAAATTCTTAAAAGCGAAAGTTCAATACAGCATTCCCATACCTAAGCGATTATCTTTCCTGATTCAATATTGTGCCTTTTGTGGCGTGTTGTCGTAAATAATTACTTTTTTTGTCTTCATTCAGGAATGGGACTTCAGAATGTAAAATTATCAGGTAAAATCTATAGATAGTGACTGTATGGACTATATAACATGTTTGAAACACCTAGAAATCGCATTTAAAAGCGAAAAAACGTAAAAGTTTGGTAGTGTTTGGTATTTAGCCTTAGGAGCACCGTTCCTTTTTCCCTAAAATTTCTCCTGGAATATGCATTGCTCTCTTTGATAAGTCCGACACTTTACCCCAAATGTTCCAAATACTCGTTATCAAATACCCGGATGGCCGACTTCGAGAATGAATTAAACCATTACTTTAAATTTTAATGCGGTATTCATATATACGACCGAATTTCCTCCACTAGAATTTGTGATGATGCACAATCTATTTTATGATTCATTACCGATTTTACAGGATGTAACATTTCTTTTGACATGCCATCCATTAATCTCTCGCGTTCCTCGTGGTATCTTCTCTGTTGTTCTAACAGTGTTTCCATTTTGACTTTATTGAACGTTGAAAAGCGTACGACAACCTAAAATGAAAACCTACAACGGTATTTCAAAATACGGAATATCATAAATTTTAGAGAAGAAACACCAAAATCTACGTTAAAACAAGAGAGAATGTAGATGTTGTGGCTGACGTGCTCGTGTAAAGCACTTCATCCCCACTTATGCAATGCTTAGTTTTCAAATCTGTGCATAAGAAGCAGTGGCGGATCCAGGATTTCCAAAAAAGGGGGATGGGTGGGGTGGTTTACACATCTGTATCATCCAAACTACTCAGCCATTTTTGGTGCCAAATCTGGATTTTAAGTGATAAATATGGGGCGAAAAGGGGGGTTCCGGCCCCCCTCTAAATCCGCCACTGAATAGTCAAGTACCTGTGGTACGATTCCCTGCCGAGAGTGGTTTATTAATCCTTGTACAAAGTTATGATAATGGAACATCTACATGTAGAGCACTCATCAACCTTGCTCCATCTATGGGTCAATTTTGCAATCAGACAAGGATGCTTAACTGGGTAAAGATGGCTCATTTAGATAAGAATAGATCGTTTTCAAATGCATAATATTTAATAGCGGTTAACTTCCTTTTTCCACCATATTGGAGGTAAATGACTGAATATTTGTGCATAAATCAACCAAATTGTGTAAGGAATTTCTCTAAGGATGTTTCTTGAATTTTTGCAAGTGCTATGCAATTATAATAAAACTATTTAACAGTGTCAAAATGTTTTCAAAGGAGTGAAAAAACAGACTATTTTCTCACAATAATTCAATATAATTGGTATTAATATGAAGCAAAAACTCCAGCTTCACCTCCAAAATGGCGGAAGAGGGAATCAACTCTAATTAAATTTCATGCATTTGAAACTATCTATAGCAAAATCCTGGCAAATCGGCCTCTGATGTTTTTGCATGAAAAAGAGGGTAATAACCCCTTCTCATTAAACTACCCAATTATAGAAATAAAGATTAGATAATACTTTAAAACAAACACAAAATGCCATTATACTGGTGTTCTTGAATCAAGTTCATTTCATAATTAGAGGTATCACAAGAAATAAATAACTCCCAAAGTTCTGCTTGTCCAGTAAGAAATGGAATCTCATTAGTGAAATCAGTAATCTGAATCATATCTGTAAGCAACAATTTGTGTTAAGATTCAAATTTCTTCCTTAGATACAAACATATGACTTTGAAGGGTTGTTTTAAAGTGACAATTTCAGAATGACCTTGACATTTTAAAATGTAAAAACCAAACTCTCAATTTGTGCAAAATTTGATCTACCTCCACACATCAAGAAAGAAAACATGATATCTATCTTACTTTAGAATGACCTTTATCTATCAGATACATGCTATATGACTCTCATGGTGAGATCAAAACAGGACTGTATGTTCTCCCAAAAGTTTTAGGAACCAGGGAAATTCAGAAAACAAAGATGAAAAATCAAAACATGTAGTTATCAACAATTTATTGCACATGACCCTACATACATTGTATCATATGTCATGATAAATATGTGATGAGAATGACACAATTATCAGATTATGATAGTGTCAAATATGTGTTTAAATATAAATGTATTGAAGACATTAAACATATTATACTTTCTGAATATATTCTAGGAATGTGTTTCTACTGTTTTTGATTCAGAAAGCATATATCAATTGTAATGGATTGTGTATATAATTAGCACGTTATAAATTACTTCACATTATTGAAAAAAATGCACTTAGTTTTAAATAATGGACTTCCTTAATTAATCATTTTGTTTGCATATAGGTTAAATGATATAAGGAAATGTAATACAAACATCAAAGTGTGCACCAAAAATATTTACCAATACTAATTCCTATGAAATAACAGGCACATTTGATTACATTTGGATAACTAAAATTATGCTACCCTTAATCATTTCAATCTGCAATAAACAAGTATTGGACATTTACTTTTTGTAGATATTATTTACAGGCCTCTTTTTCTACCTTTTTCATTTTGAAACTAGACTCAGTGTCTAAAAATGCCAGAAAGAAAAAAATATTAAAGACACTGTTCAGAAATACATTAATGACCAATCAATTTTGCATTGCTGAAGTATTCTGCAGGGTTATTACAGTAGCAAAACGAATCTGAATTCAATGAAATGATACAATTAATGATAACAAAAGACTTTGGCAAACTCGCTTTATCGATATGACTAAATCAAAATTAAATCTCTTCTAACAAATCTCTAAATAAGTCTCACTTTGTAATATATGTACATGTGTATGTGTATTTCAGTTCCTGAACAGATTTTGAAGAAATTGTGATAAAGTGTCATTTGCGTAATGCCTTACATTCTAAGTTTTAAGGGAATATCTCTTGCAAATTTGACACATGAAATTTATAAATTATGTAACATCCATTATTTGCCTTCTTTCACATTTTCTGGACTATATAAGTATTTTTCACCAAGTTTTTTTCCAAGTCACAACTTTCACATAAAAGTCTGATGGAATATAGCACAGTGCACAAAAGTCTTAAAGTAGGTCATCTTCCAAATCTGTTTTATTATATTTATAATCAAAATGGAGATATTTTGTGGGTTCTTGACATCCAAACCCCTAAAAGGTAACAATAGATTATGATAATGTTGAAGGTATATCTATATGTTTCATTTCTGAGGAATACATATATCTGGCAGTATAGGACAGTTTGTTATGATGTCCATCTTGTCTTCCAAATAAAACAAATCATTGGTCAGTAACTTCAGGCTATGAGAGGCATCCTATAAAGACAGATAAAACAAATCATTGGTCAGTAACTTCAGGCTATGAGAGGCATCCTATAAAAGCAGATAAAACAAATCATTGGTCAATATCACCATCCTGTGTGAAGAAGATCTTATTTTATAGAAATATTTTTTTCAACCATGTGACTCCCACCTATAAAGAAAGTTCACGTATGTTTTAGGTAACAAAATGCTGATCTGACTGATTATTGGTTTACATCATTCCAAGATTATTTCACATATATGGCGACAGCATGTGCCTGATGCATTGCACAGAAATTTATACCTTTGCAACAAACCCTCTTGAGGGATCTTTTATGTGCCACGCATACCGTGACACGGGACGTCGGTTTCACTATTTCATCTAAAAGACAGAACACTGGCTTCATGCACATGTAAAGCTATCTCTCTTCATATGAGTAGTTTCATAGTTATACCTGTACTACTAATACTTCAAACTAAACATATCTAACTAACTAAATATTGTAAAGTTAAACAAAGTATTGGCCAAGAATATCATTTTTCAATATGTTGCCCATTTTTGCTGGAACATACATGTACAAGGATGTTACTATTGCTACAAACCATGACAGAAGACTGGGATTTATGGAGATGCATTGAAGTATTGTGAAGGTCCTTTGAGGCCGATATATATCCCTGATGGACTGCATCCACCAGGTGGCGCCTGAGAGCAACATTGCGATCCCCTACAAAATATTCAAACAGACATCAGACAGGTAAACAATATCATCTTTTAAACATAAACATGTAGATATGGTAGTCCATTATCCTAGTATTTGTGTAAATATCTTTTACAAACTGATTTAACATTGTACTGTTAATATGTGGAACAACAAATGAAAACAGAATTGAAAAGAAATTACACAATAAATATACTACAGGGGTTTTTCCAATACTTTGGGAATGTGACTGGGTCCCTTGCAATTGGGAAATTAGTGTGAATTTGGTACAGTTTGGTAAAAGTTAAGAACAAAAACTACACATATAAATACTAAATAAACATTATATTCAGGATTTTGTTTACTACTTCATTTATCTTGATCCCATCTCTTTGAATCTGTGCATTACACATACAATTTTTGTACTTAAATTTTTTCACTTTGGAGGTTAGAAGCAAATTGGGAATTTTTGGTCACTTTTTGGGAGAAAATGATACTATTTGGCATTGGGACTGGGTCCTTATAACGGACCCAAATTCACTAGAAAAAAATCCCTGTACTACTCCTGACATAGATATTAATGGATTGTTTAACTTTCTAAAGCATGAATGCAAAATGCCCCTCTACAACACTGGTAGATACTAATAAATTTAAGGGAATGTTTAAGATCAGAAAATGGTTGGTATTTAAGGTGTATGGCTTGAATTGGAAAGTTTTGGGTTTAAATCCTGTCTGAGCATGAAATATATAATTGTGAATAAGATACATGTATATATAGAATTCACTGCAGACTAAACTGTATGTAACAACAAGCACTTACTTAATTTTCTATGAAGTAAACTGCAAAAAAACAATTGTTTATATGTATAATGCATACTGGTACTCAGTTAATAAATATATAGGGCATGTTCACAATCCTAACATGAGGTATAACAACAGCAAATATACATATATTACATCCAGTGGCAGATCCAGAATTTTTGAATAGGGGGGCCCACATGTGTTTTAGCCAAACTACTTGGTCATTTTTGGTGCCAAAGCCGGATTTTTACATGTAAATATGTGGCGAAAAGGGGGGGGGCGGCCCCACTCTAAATCCGCCACTGTCATCCTCATTTTTATAGAAAACATCCTTTCCTATCAGAGTAAAGGAAAGTAAAATTGCTTATTTTGTATAATACACTCTTTTTGATATGTAATTCAACATTTAGGTCTTAACTTAATTATTCTTTAAAATCAAATATTCTCAATTTTAATAGACATTAAACTTAATGTTAAACAATAGATATGTTGGCTGCAAATAAAGTTAAAACAAATGGACGGACACAAAGACAGAGAGATGAAGGACATGGTGATTCTAAGTGGAATGATATTTCACAGATGATGATAGAAAGGCAAAGAATTAAATAGTGCACATCTTTTACCTGTCATAGTATGGTTTATCCTGAGGGATTTGAGGTGCAGGTGAGGTGGGAGTAATGTCTCCGCCAGTTATATCACTTCTGTCCCCTTTCCCTTCTATATTCACTGAAAAGTAACATGTAGATGACAAGATTTGACTTGACCAGGAATTGGACCAAAACAAAAGAAACAATAAATCTTAGACTAATACTCCATTACTGATGTTCAAGCAACAGTGGCAGTATAGATCTAATACATCAGTATTTTGATATTGATCCCATCTGACATTTTTCAATTTTAGCGATATGCACTCCTTGTGGCAAGGGTTGGACATGTTTACATCCATCTCTGTATGAAGTAAATGTTTATATGGGAATAAATCAACAAATACATGAATTCAGTGTTACTGCGATATTCTTTACTTAAACTGCCAGTTATGTTCCATCTTTGCCTTAACGAGCTTGTAAAACTCATAAGGTGTTTGTCTGGATTTATATCTCAAAATTAATGTACAGAAATTGGTTTGTAGCACGGATGGCTTAGGATGGATTTCTGGTTGAGGTTATGGGATTGATACCTTTGGCTTATGTTGAAAAACACATACATTTTGTACTTTAAATCTCTGCAAATCATGATACCTATAATGTATACATGTATATTGTACTGAATGTAAATGACAAGTAAATCAATTAAGAACAGTTGATTTTGGGCAATACAGAATACCCAACAAACAGAAAGACGAAAAGACAGACATGTGGATTACTATAATACCTGAACCAGTGTAAACAAATTTTCGGAGGAATTTCTTTTAAAATTAAAAATCTGGCTATGTCCACTACTAACAAGGGACATTGATATAACTTAGTTTGCAAGGGAGCTGCCACAAATGGAAACATCTACTCTAACTGTTTCTCTTTAAGCATGTCACAATAGTTATTTTGAAGAACAGACAGATGCAGAGACAGATAGACAGACATGTGGGTCACTATATACCCCCATGTTTGTAAGGCTGGGGTATAAAAAAATTACATCTAGGGTAAATTTTTTTAAATGTTTACCTTCTGTGTGTCATAACATGTTTAGTTGATAGCTACAATATTAACCTGACTTCTCCTTTCATATTAGATTATTAATGGCAACAAGTACCTTTTAATGGAGGAATGTTCTCATTGGTCTTAACTTCAGTGTCCTCCTCTTCCTCATCTTCAGACTCTGAAGCTTCACCACAAATAACTGTGGCTTGATTTGTTCTGGAATCCACCTGTAAAAAATAAAACAGGGAATCTGACATTGCATTTTTTCATCAAACCTATAATATTTGATTCTTTATCTATATGCTTCAAATCATCATGTATGTTAATTCTGTACTGAAATTAGTTACGGTATGTCTATTAACCTTATATGCAGAGGATTGGCAGGAATGCTCAGAGTCTAAGTAATCTAATAAGGCCTTGGCATGGAAATATAGATATCATGTTTCTCAACAAGGGCGGGTAACATTATGACCGGCAGTTAAGCGTAATTTTGAATGATTATAAATAGGCCATTATCAAGTAACCGGAGAGGACCTTTAAAAACTAGATTTTACAAGTCAGACTACAGACAACTGATTGTGATGTCATACTTGGTAGAAACATTGACGTTATGTATCCAAAGATACGATTATTAAGTCATAAATAAAATAATGCCAAAGTGTGCAATGTCCTTAGTTTGGATATAACTCAGAAATAGTCTATTGAGGTTTATTTATCATGTTTCTTTAATCTTTTTTAACTTAATTAGTTTGACATCGTTGTCTGCTATGTTCATGTGTATTCTCTGTTGTATTGGGCAGCAGGTAGACTCTGAAACCTGGCTCATGCAATGACTGATTGATCCCATACAAGAATGATCTCTCCTATATGGTGGTGGCAAGTGTTTAATGTTGGTGCAGACAAGAGCCCTGATACACTGACAGGTCGACCCTTCTTCTTCTTCCATTTCGAAGTGTACTCATAAATGAGTGTCATACTTTATGTGGCAGTCAAGATAAAAGCCTCAGAAGGCAGTAAAAAAATGAAAGGACTTGAAAGTCCTCAAGGTCTGAATTGCATGGTCAAGTACATCAAAGGTAATAAAGTCGTGATCCACCAAGAGATCACACACCAAGCGTGTAGTGTTTAGGATCAGTATTGACATAAACACGGTCTGCGCACAGGTGCTCGTTTTCATATAAACAACGGCTCCACCCCTGTACACCCCTGTACGTCTCCGTCTCGTACTATATAGTTATCTCATTCTCTCATCACTTTTGATATTGACAGTAGTGTGAAATTAACAATCTGGACAGTCTCCCGCTGTACATGTACATTTGGGGAAAACCACGTTTACACGTGGAGATCTATAAATAACTGGCTATTTTTAGTTGCATTACATATCAACAACTACCGAGACGTTTGTTTATCGTTGTGACGAGAAGATTGTTGAGTACTTCGAATTCCACTGCTATAAAAAGAAGCGATAGTTTTATTAATTATAATACAACGGATACTAGTACGGACTAGTAGTGTACTTCTTAAATTACAGCACAGCTACACAATAATGTCAATCGTACTTTTTCGGGACTTTCCGTCGAGTATTCGGAAAGACTGCATGTCCTCCAGCGCATGAATATAACTCGTCTAAATCGATGGAATAACGGCACATCTATTTTCTCATCTGATCAAACTTATCTTGTATTGACTCGTATTGAATATGAATCATAAGTACTAAAAGTAAATGTATAATCACGCTTTTTCTAAATATCGACGCACTATTTATACACGAGGAGGTATTTTCTGCGTTCCACGCATTCACCACAGTATATTGTAACGACTAGGGTCTGAAATTGCTACGCAATTCCGACCTAAAAGCAAGGGAGTAAGGTGTTAGATGGAGAAGATGAGCCCCTTTTCGCCTTTCGCTAGTTAGGAAGACTCTGTTAATAGAATGTTGGGTATTGATAGGAAGGTTTTTAATGTTAGATGAGAGGGGAGCCCATTTTCGCGTTACGCTAGTCAGAAGGCTCCTGTTAGAGACAGTGGTGCATGAGTGAGGTACATGTAGGAAGTTTTGTGTGTGCTCGGGTTTATTAGGTTTCTGGGTCTGGACCCCTTTTCGCGTTGCGCTAGTTAGAAGGCCCGGTTAGTTGTGTGAAAAGGTCAGGGTGTTACAATTAAAACAATAAAATCCCAATTCCTCACTCTGTACTAAACTGAGCTGGTGGTAAGTTGCTGAGTGCTGTCCGGTACTCCTCCAAAGAACAGGATGATGTTACTGATGATGGTAGTTTATTCCAATCCCTGATAGTGCATGGGAAGAAAGAGAACCGGTATACATTCCTCCTTGTTGGTATTCAGATGGTGTGCTGACCCCTGGTTCTGATGTCAGTCTGGATGAGATACTGCTCTGCTGGGATGGCCACTAGGTTGTGCTGGATCTTGAAAAACAGTAGAAGGCGGATCCTTACTCTTCTTATCTGTAGTGATTCCCATCCTAACGAGTTGACCATGTTGGTGACACTGCCTGGTGTCCTGTCCCAGTAATTTCTTGTGGCAAAACATGCAGCTCTTCGTTGGACTTTCTCTATCTAGTTCATCTGTCTGATGGAGTGTGGGTCCGAGATACAGGCAGCATATTCCATGGTTGGATGTACAATGGTTTCATATACTCTGACCCCTGCTGTTATTCTGCATCCTCTGAGGTTTTGTTGGAGGAAGCCCTGGGTCCTGTTTGCCTTGGCTGTAATGGCATCAATATGCTTTTTCCATTGTAGATTGCTGCTAATCGTAACACCCAAGTACTTGCTGGAGTCAACAACTTCTAACTGATGGTTGAGTAGACTGTAGCTTGCTGGTATAGTCTTCCTTTTAGAGGCTACTTGAATCACCACACACTGGATGGAAGGACATCTGCCACGATTTTTCCCATTCCTTAAGTGCTGTTAGGTCCTCCTGCAGCATGACGCTATCCTCTTCGCTGTTGATCCTGCAATATAGTAGGCAATCGTCTGCAAACAATTGGGCCTCTTACTGGGTAACTTCTGGGAGGTCGTTGATGGGGGTCATGAATAGTAATGGTCCAAGTACGGTCCCTTGTGGCACTCCTGGTAACACGTACATATCTGCACTTGTTGAAGTATAATGCATGACATCTAGTAAGACTTGCTGTTGTCTGTTGTCTTCTCCCTAGGATTTTAACCCGGACTATTCAAAATGAATGCCAATAGATCTACAGTACCATGTACTATTCAGAATGATGTACGTAGGTCACGGGAGGTGTCAATGAATGTGATTTTACTATCTTAATTTTAATTTTTAACATTTTATATCCTTTGAACATGATCCAAGTCCTATGACAAACAGACCTATGCTGCATACTGATGGATATGATCATAATTATAACTCATACATTACACTTTAACTTAAAGTGTATAAGTTACAAATGTGATCGACTGAAAATGCTTAAAATTTAAGTATTTTAAAATTTAGAATCTACTTTCATTTTACAAACAGTACAGTACAGATTTTCATGTAAATTCATAATAATCTCATCATTTTATCAAATAATTTCAATTTATAATATGTTTTTCTACCTTTTCTCGAATCTGAGCCCGAGGTCTTGTGATGTTCGCAACTTCCTCATCATCTGATTCAGACGCCTCCCCTGGTATCACAGTCTGAACTACTTCCATTATTTACGATGTTTTGTACGAGTTGTCTTTCTTCGTAAATTGGACTTCTTTTTTGGGAAAGCCGAAGTTTAGATTTTGTTGACAGTGATGAAATAGGTAAGATGTCAGAGTTATTCATTAGTAGCTAAGATATCTAGGTTATTATTTTATTCAGTAAACTGTTCTGTCCCGAGTCTTCCTTGGATTTCCCAATCGGCCACCACCATGACAGGCAGTGGCAACATACAACACAGCAACAGGAAAACGAAAGTAGAGGTTTTATGTGGTCTTTCGTTTACATTGCGACATAGACTGATTAACCCTGTCTTTGTTTGTTCCCGTTATAGTTTAGTTGCGGTAAAGGAGCAAGCAAATGATATTTATGGAGGTGTGCAGGGTGTAAAGACCGGGGGGGGGGGGGTCGAGGAGGGAAGACCACTACCAAAGAAAATAATCCTGCCAGAGGGTCAGAAAATGTTTTTCAGACCACTGTGTGTCAGGTTAATGCCAATTAACATATCTTGAAGTCATGAGAATGCTGAAGGCTCAGAAAGTTTTACATCCCAGAAATGCCTGGTTTTCACACATCAAAATTTGTTTGCATTCCAAAATCTTTCCTTTTGGCAAAGCCCCATGAAGTTTTGAATTCATAATTATTTTGAAATTCAATATACAATAGTTAATACTCTATCAAATATATTAGATATGCACTTCAGTCAACAGAGTAAAGTCTCTTGTTGTATTACAAGAAGAGGTACATGTATCTGACTGTAACCATGGTAACCATTTCAACTTCAACTTCAACTTTGGTAGTGAAGGTCTAATGACCTGATATTGACCTGATGTATATTTTGAAGAGATTCATTGCCTATACGCAAATAATTGGTTGCATATTTGTTTTGCTTTATAGAAATAATGATAATAAAGATTATCTAATGTTTAAATTCAAAAATATTTTTGCACAGGTGAAGAGAGGCATCAATAACAATTGACCTGATGTTGAAATGACCTGATATTTAATCACTGGTTGTTGGGAGTATTTCCTATCAAAAAACACATTTATTATCATTATAAATTATATTTATTTTACAAGTATATGATAATCTATGAATGTAGATAACGTAATACACCATAATAGAAACATGAAACTGGATAATCAGATGAAAATATATGACCTGTTTTAGGGTTTAATGACCTGATATACATTGACCTGATTTTTTTTATTGACATGATGTATTATTCCATCTGAATTTATAGTTATATTCTTTTTAACTGATAAATTTTACTAAATTATAGCATATTATATTGATTAATGATCAAATATCACATTGACTGCTAATTTTTAAGAAAACAGTACAGTCTTTGAAGGTTAGCCAGAATCTATGGTTACAATTTTTTTTTATACATCCCCTCCCTCTCTCCTTTTCAATCCTTCCTTTTCATTCCCATTTCAAAAGTACCTGCTAATTTGTGTTATTTCTAAACATTAAATGTATCGGTATTCCAAATGATGTAAATTCAGATAGAGTAATATATCATCAGGTTAATAAAGCATACCAGGTCAATAAAGCATATCAAGTCAATATATATCAGGTCATTAGACCCTGAATCAGGTCATGGATTTTCGTTTGACTGACCACTTTCATGTTGCTACTGTGGTATATTATGTTATCTACATTCATAGATTATCATATTCTTGTATAATAAATATAATTTATAATGATAATAGATGCGTTTTTTTGATAGGAAATACTCCCAACAGCTAGCGATTGAATATCAGGTCATTTCAACATCAGGTCAATTAATTGTTATTGATGCCTCTCTTCACCTGTGCAAAAATATTTTTGAATTTAAACATTAGATATTCTTTATTATCATTATTTCTATAAAGAAAAACAAAAATATATCCAATAATTTGCATAGGCAATGAATTCTCTTCAAAATATACATCAGTCAATATCAGGTCATTAGACCTTCCCACTTCAATACTCGCGAAAATCCTTAAGGAGGTCTATAGCGAGGAACATGCATGACTCAGTTACTACTATCCCACCGTTTTCTACAGCTGTATAAGAAAAAATACTAAATATTTTTTAATTTTTGATAGTTTTAAAGCAGGGAAGGGAGGGGGTGTTGTTGCATGTGATCCCAATTTTAGCCCCATTCCCCCTTTAATCCATTAGGAATCAGTACCAGTTTCAGTCTCTAGTGTAAGAGTCAGATCAGCAAAGGGGCCAACCTACAAAATTCTGTTTACCAATGAGAATGTCTTAACAAGGTAGACCTTTTCTGTTTCAGTTTGAATATTGTAGTCTATGGGATAATGTCACAAATCCAGAAAGTTTTCTAGATCTAGACATGTTAGATAAATCTGCAGTCAATTCAGCATGACATGCAAACATGTACATTCCTTCAAGGACAGAATGAAAGTTATGGCGACTTTACTTGTAAAGTTTGTACACTATATATTATACTTACTACACCAATACAAATTCAAGGGTGAGCCTAGGCATATACTTAGCTTGAATGTTTCTGACAGGTCTCTGTGAACATCATTAGACTCATAAGTTTATACTTGTGACAAAATTTACTCATAACTGTCTTTGTGAACAAAGCTGCAGATGTCGGTATACTATCTGTTGCTTACAATATTAATAGGAAAAATTATGTTAGTGAACCATCGCATACAATATTAGGAAAAGCGATGTCAATGTACTATCCGATGCATTGAATACATGTATTAGGAAAAGTTCCGTTTAGCAACAGAAAAGTTATCAAAGTTATGTGCCTACTACTTTAATAATGGAGCAGTGTTTTTTTCCTCCACCTTGCCAATGTTTTTTAAGTAAGTATAGCCCAAAAGTAAATATTTAGACATGGATATTACCAATATACAGTGAAACCTGTCTCAGCAATGACCTTTACAAAGTGGCCACCTGCTTGTAAGACCACTTTATAAATTCCCATTAACTATATGTTTTCTTGCAATATTAACCATTTTATAAAGTTAACCTCTGTATAAAGGACATCTCTGTATTAAGGTCACAGCATAAAGGTCACCTTTGTATAAATTTCATTTCTGTATAATAGTCACCTCAGTATTAAGGCCACTGTATAAAGATCACCTTTGTATAAAGGTCACCTTTGTATAAAGGTCACCTTTGTATAAAGTTCATCTCTGTATAAAGGTCAACTCTGTGTAAAAATCACCTATGTATAAAGGTCATCGTTAAGTCTTTCCTTAGGTGACCTTGATACACAAGTAAAAGAGTTTGACTGTAAAGGATCCAGTATAAGGTATTTTTCCATAAAGTGTGTGTTCAAGATTCAAGTAACATGAACTTACGATACTTTGAACAAGGTATAAAAACAAAATATTAATTTGAATCAACAACTTTATTAAAAAAAAAATAAATATGAAATCTTGAACCAAACACATTTGATTTATGCCATAAACAAACTAATAAATGTACAGGATAAATATAATTTGAACTTTCTCAAAAAATATATTAAAAGTTTTATTTTCATAGCACTTTGCACCAATGAAACCTCTTTCTATAAAAGAGTACGTTATAAAAGAAATACTTTACCTCTACATAGAATGATACATTGTATATAAATCATATTGAATATAGAGAGTTCATAAAATTTAAGTTCAGCATAGTTACAGTTCTCCTGTGTAAAATTAATATGTATATACAAGTTAATAATACTTTTAACATTAATATTGTATGCACTATTTGATCAGTATGCATTTCCAGTTGCATATTTTATGTCACTGACAAAGCTGCTTTGGACATTACATAGTAATTATGTATATGTCCACATTTACACCTGTCTTCAGCTAGTTGATTATGTACTGTATCCATGAAATATGGAAACGTAAACTTTAATTAGAATATTTACTTATTCAAACATTGTAGTGTTATCTATAATTACCTTCAAACTTGCAACCTGTAGTAAGCAATCACTTGTCTTTTACAGCCACCTCTCAGGACAACTGAGAACATCAAAATAGCAATGAGTTGGATAGGGGTACATTGTGGTAATCAGTTTTTATGCCCCCACCAGGTATGGCAGGGGACATCAAGTGTTTGCTCTGTTTGTCCTTTCGTCCTTCTGTCCTTTCGTCCTTCCATCACACATTTTGTTTCTAGATGATAAATCCAGTGCCTTTCATTATATTGAAACCGAATTTGGATATATGCTTACTTATCAAGAGAGGAAGAACCCTATTGATTTTGAGGTCAAAGGTCAAGGTCACAGCTGATAGAAAAGACCAAAATTATTGGTTTCTAGATAAATTTCATTTATTATCATATTATAGTATATCATTAACTGCTCATCAGAATTTGATAATATTTCACATGTTTTATAGGTCAAGTTCTTTTAAACGGAAATGATTTAAAATCTTATCAAAAGGGAAGGATGCATTTAGATTTGAGGTTCCATATGTCAAATGGCAAGGTCCCAACTAGTAAATATTTATATGAGTTATGGCCCATGAAACTCGTAATTTAGGAAAGCTTTGTTGCTGCTATGAATTAAGCCCACAGCGAGGGCATATATGTATTGCAAACATGCCCTAGTTCCTACTACTTATTGACTATGCAACATCATCTGTATTAAAAGGTCACCTTTCTTTAACGGTCATTCTACCACCTTCCTTTTGGCAGCTTAAAACAGGGGTGCCTGTGATTATTAATGACCAGTTATTTACAATTATTATCCGTCGAAGGGTGAGAGAAGGAGTGATAAGCCGGGGTCCACACGATGTGCGATGCCATACATGAGATTGACTTTTAAGCTCACCTGGACCGAAGGCTCTGGTGAGCCATTATGATGATGCATTGTCCGGTCGTCTGTCTCCTACCTCCGGTTAACCTTTCACTTACCGACTTCTACTGAATCGCTGAGCAGATTTTGATAAAACTTAGCATATTTGTAGTACTAATGGACCTCTAAAAAGTGTTGCGTTTGCTCGGGTATGTACACAGATGGCGCTACTAAAGACAAAGTGTGTTCAAGAGGTATCCTCATTTGAAAATCTTCCTGTTTAAAAAAAAAGGTTTCTTAGTGTTCTAGAAGGATGTAAGATTCACGTTTGTTATTTTACTTCGAATCGGAAAATGAATTTTGGACGTTTTTATTTTTCTTTTTTGCCTACTACAAACGCGCCTCTTTTAATTTTGTAAATTGTTGCGTTTTTGTGCAAGATCCAAGGATGAATTCAGGGCGGGCGACATAGGCCACAATATACCCCTTTTTGACAAAGTTCTTCAAACTGGCTGTATCGATCGACAAAGGGAACGTATCAGAGTGACGTCTTTCTGGACTTGGTCATTGTGCCTATTTTCAGGCAATTTGTCCTTGTAGATGGACGAGAGCTTCTGGTGTATCTTTCGTATAGGTCTAAATTTCTGTGCACTACATGAGGTAGTTGATGTCACTATGTCCATGTAAGTACAATAACCCTACTCCGAGACATTAAAGTTTTCGTTCTAAGTAACCCATCTAAAATTTCTCTTCACAAAAGATGGTATTTAACTGGAAGTTCTTTGCCTTACCATGAACCTATCTTTTGGCGGAATCCAGTCTGAAGAGCTACAGTATTTGTAAGGGACATCGAGTGTTTCATTCATGCAAAGTTTTGCATTAGTTCTGAAAAAGAAGTCCGTCAAGGATCAATAAATATATTACTCAGCTTTGCCTCTCATTCCTTTTTCAAATCTTGAAAAAAGGCGAGAAATTATTTTTGTTTCCATTTTTTTTACTATTAAAATTATTTTATCAACATCAGATAAAATACACAAAATTAATATAGAATAAGCAGCCTCTTAAGAAAAATTACATGAAAATGTGCAGAAATGACGAATTCCAACAGCAGTTCTTAAGACAAACTTTTAGATCACTTTGATGCATTCAGTTTTTTAAATATGCAGTCAGTATAGAAAGTTTGTCAAAAGAGGGTAACCACTAGGACTTATGTTTTCCCGCCCAGAATTCACATCTTGACAAATCTATCCAACAACACTTGTATGGGACCTTGAGTACTTCATCACTACCAAGTTTTAACAAATTCCTTCCATCTCTCTTGATTGAGAAGTCTGTCAAAGCTTATTATTACAGACAGATAGTATATCCCCCTTTTCAATCTTTAAAAATTGCTCAGAAATCCTAAAAATATTTTTGTACTCTAAATTCAGTTTTAAATAGACATATATTATTAGCGACTTACCACGTGACGAGAATTGCAAAGAAATTAGCTGAAATTTTGCAGATTCAACGGAGTTCGAAAAGATGTTTAAAAGGCGTCAACATTTTTATTTCGGTAAGGAACTAAAACAATTCTTAAAAGACCCTTCAAGATCACTTTAGTGCATTCCGTTTGTAACAACCAGTCTGTATAGGAAATATGTACCCTCTGGGGCCTGTGTCGTCTGCCCTAGATCCACATTTTGACGGATTTGTTAGAAAAACAACAACGCTTATAGGGAACTTTGATTACTTCACCTACATCAAGTTTCATCACAATTACCTTCATTATTGTGAAGTCTAAAATGTGAAAAGTTTATGGACAGATGGAAGACATATGACGGACACCGGGAAATAGTACACTAAAGTTTTTGTCCCAGGTGAACGAAAACGTCAACTAAAACATGTCAACAGAGGAGTTAATTGCACTGTACTTCTAACTCATGAAGAGATAAGACATATACTGTATTGAATTCTATTAACAAGTATTGATTGTTGATCTTTAGGGCATGTTGAGTTTTTAAAGCAAAATGTACCAAAGTCCGAAAAGCCTGCTGTAACTCCTACATAAACCAATGGTTTCACAAGCGGATCTAGACATTTTTGAAAAAGTGGGAGAGGGAGGTTTGCAGTCATCCATGGCTAATGTACATGTATTGCACTTTTCGGTCTGGAAAGGGGAGGTGCAGCCCTAAAACTGGTCGAAAATGACCTGTTTTGTTAAAAATTTCCGACGAAAGAAAAGGGGGGGGGGGTTGCAACCTCTGCAATCCCCATCTAAATCCGCCACTGGGTTTTATAGGTAAAATGTTCTTGATAATAATAGCATTTCAACAAAGGCATAGAACCGGAAGTGAATAGCACATGGATACATTAGTGCCTCCCGAATTATACACCACCAAGAGTAAGAGATGAATTCATAATCATCAGTGGTATAACAGTCCCCAATGTTGCTCTGTAACCCTAGGAAAATATTTATTACCCACAATCCCAAGTTGTGTATGCTAATATAAATACATACGTAACTGAGAAACGGAAATGACGTGCGATTTCTTTCACACCGATTGATATACAAGATGAATAAATCTTGATACATGGATGTCACAAAAAATGTCACATATTTTATAAGAATTAAGAAATGTCGATATTTTTCTAATGCACCGATTATTCCTAGTACAGAAAATAGTTGCGTGCCAATCAGTGAAACAATCATGGACTTTTCCAGGAATGTTAAATGAATGGGAATTTTACTGGTCGTCATGGTGATTGATGCATAATAAAATCCACACCATAAACCAATACATGAAAATATAGCACAGGATATTTCAAAGACAAAATATATCTTTTTTAACAATGCACGGACATATCCAGGCGGAGGGAAGTGCATAACGTCCACCAATGATTGTATCACTAGAGGAACAATATTTGCAGATATTGAAAACACAATGACCAAAGCTAATTTTAAGTGTGAGCGAACACTACTGTTTTGAGTATTGTCTTCATATTTTTCAAGTCCACTAGTCTCTGAAATATTTCCATGATAATTCTTTGACGTCATATCCGATTTACAATACTCAGTTGTCTGTCCTTGTTTACTTATGATGGTGAGTAGAAAACTAGTGACTAGAAGAAAGTATTCGAGTTGAATTGGTGTCAAATACGGTAAAACTAAACCCAAAAATTCATAGTATATAGTAGAATTGATAAAACACTCGAAAGCCTTGGTCGTGTTCACGTGCTCAGAGGTATCTATATGCGAGGCCGACAGATCTGCAAGAGTAGATTTCCACCAAAACCATAAATTGGAAAGAATCATGAAAAGGACAGCCAAGCTATTTTTAGAATTCCTCTTTAGTCGGACCTTATTAAGTCGTAGGATTATTAAAAGTTGAAATACGATGAAAATTAGTTTTAGTATAGTGAAAATCGCTTCATATAGGTAATTTACGCTCCACATAAGGCAATGTGCGTTAATAACAATCAGTGTCATCTCACGTACCATTAGCCCTATCCCAAGAATGAGGAGAAATATCGCATAGATCCTGGAAGATGAATACTGACCAATACTCTGTGGTACTTCTTCGTCATGTGACTCCATGCGAGTGAGATATGCGATGTAAATCAGTGATA
The DNA here is from genome assembly GCA_035048485.1 of Pteria penguin. NCBI lineage: Eukaryota > Metazoa > Mollusca > Bivalvia > Pterioida > Pteriidae > Pteria > Pteria penguin. The sequence goes on along the minus strand of CM068581.1, from coordinate 72,132,761 downwards.
CAAAGCCCAGTATTGAAATGAACACTGAAAGAATCAATCCTGTGAACGTCATCAGTACGTTGAAACTCACCGACACGGACAGAAGTGATGACGTCATCACGAACACAAAGCTAAGTGTTACGGTCAGTATTGCATGCGGCAGGCGTGCTCGAGTTCTTTTTCCGTCCATGATTATCAAATTACTGTTATCCACTTAGATATTCAAGCAAAGATGTTCGGTATTGAAGCTTTAGTTATAATTTTCACAATCCCTATATAAGTTACTTCGTGAAAAACGGTCTCGGCAAGTACAGCTCTCGAGACACTGCATAAGTGTGTGAGACAAACATTTCAAATTGGAAAATCCAGATTCATCAGCCCTCTTTCTACAATTATGATACGGTATTTATAAATGAACTTTTGTACTCGAAAAGCACACATTTCCTGTTTCAGTTTTATTTTCTCGTTATGCTATTGGTGCAATTTTCCGCCAATACTTTGATGTTGTTAAGCTCTATGTCTCGTCATACATCGTGTGAATGACTTCAGATTACGGTACATATAGACATCAGGCTACATGTAAGTCATTCTGTCACGAACAAGAACTATTACGAAAATCCATTGTATCATGAGCGTAGAATAATGGGCGATTTTGAAAGTGGGTGATACAAGAGGGATTGTGCCTTTTCCTCCAGCTTTTTTGACGTATATGTATTTTTAATACACATATGAACTTTTATAAAACTACTGTCTTTTTCTAACTTTAAATTTTTGTTATTTAAATAATTTATGCATCTTGAAAAATGAAATACCAATAAGTAAGGAACAATAAACGATTGAAAGGGATTCTTAGCTCACCTTAGCGGAAAGCTCGAGTAAATTATTGTCCTAGTGCATCATTCGGCATCTATCGTCTGTCCATCCGTCTGTCCGTTTTCCCGTCCGTTCACTTTTCATGTTTTCAACTTTCCCCCCTGAGAAACACTGTAGGGATTTTGGTGAAATTCAAAAGGGATGAAATACTCGAGGTCTCTTACTATACTAGTATTATTGAGTGGATCCAGGTCGGGGCCACATAAGGCCCCAGAAGGTACTCTCTTGATAAACTTCTGACAAACTGATAAAGTATGAATATATAAAATATTGTATTTATCAACAAGATCTTGACGCTTCTCTGTGAGATATGTCTTGGCACACAGAGTATGTAATTTGTTCATTAAATTAATCAATACATAACTTCAGTGAACTCCCTAAACGTCCAATGAAAAAGAACCAAATGACAGAACATATTTGAAATGAAAAGAAGTCACAATTACACTTACTGTTTCTTGCTTTTTTAAATCAACCTCTTCGATGCCTCGTTAGCATATCAACTTACCAATTATGTAATTTCATACAATCATGTGACTTCATGCTACTATTCGAAACCTTTCATAGTACGTTCACACCGCAACGTTAATATAATACAAAATGTACATGTAAAGTGCTCGGCACCCGAGCACTTTACATGTACATATTAGCTCAAATAGGAAAGAATGAGATGCTACATTACATTTGCAAGACTTCATGATCGCTATACGTGTATGCAGAGAAAGCATTGGAAACTGTAAAAACGACAATGATGGAATATACATGCAATACGTCAAATTGAAACTTGGGAATCTGAAGTCCACAAGACAGGTAAGAGATGCGAACAGACGCTAGTTACTGGCATCGCCTCGGTCACAGCCGAACAGAAAGCCAACTACTTACTACCAGGTGTCCATTGGGAGAGTGGAGACACCTGCGACCTGTTCAAAGTGGGTCGAGATCCAGGTCGAGAAACATGTTAAGCTAGGGGTCGGTTGAGACCGAGGTCGAGGCACATGTAAAGGTAAAGAGTAGGTCGAGATCAAGGTCAAGGTACATATAAAGTTAACAGTGGCCAATTGACATAATAAATTTTACTCGTAAGTTTCTCTGAATAAGACTACTGGTCCCCTCCCTCTGGATCCGTCCATGATTATAGACTTTCTGTGAGTAAGGCTACTGATGCATGATGTCTGTGAGCAAGGCTACTGGATCCCCTTCCTCTGGATCCGCCCATGGTTAGATATTTGTGTGAGCAAGGCTACTGGATCCCCTTCCTCTAGATCCGCCCATGGTTATAGATATTCTGTGAGCAAGACTACTGGATCCCCTTCCTCTGGATGCGCCCATTGTTATAAAATTTTCTTCACAGTTTGTCATTTTTTATGGTTTTAAATTTAACTGAATAAAACTACAGGAGTGTTGTGTACACACGTTATGATGCATGAAAAATCGATATTATATTAGAATCGATCATACACGGAACGGATATAATGCTCTGTATTAATAATATAGATGGTTTATTTCAAAATGGCGATAATTCGTGATGGCATTCCCGATCGTGGTATCGTCTTAAATCACCAGACTTGTAAAGTTATATATGTTATATGACATCCCTAGAGCAAGTGTAAAGGTATGTGTATAACATGATATCCTTAGGGCAAGTGTTAAGGTATGTGTATAATATGATATCCTTAGGGAAAATGTAAAGGTATGTATATAATATGATATCTTTAGGACAAGTGTGAAGGTATGTGTATAATATGATATCCTTAGGGAAAGTGTAAAGGTATGTATATAATATGATATCTTTAGGGCAAGTTTGAAGGTATGTGTATAATATGATATCCTTAGGGCAAGTGTGAAAGTATGAGTATAATACGATATCCTTAGGGCAAGTGTGAAGGTATGTATATAATATGATATCTTTAGGACAAGTGTGAAGGTATGTGTATAATATGATATTCTTAGGGAAAGTGTAAAGGTATGTATATAATATGATATCTTTAGGACAAGTGTGAAGGTATGTGTATAATATGATATCTTTAGGGCAAGTGTGAAGGTATGAGTATAATATGATATCCTTAGGGCAAGTGTGAAGGTATGAGTATAATATGACATCCCTAGAGCAAGTGTAAAGGTATGTGTATAATATGATATCTTTAGGGCAAGTGTTAAGGTATGTGTATGATATGATATCCTTAGGGAAAGTGTAAAGGTATGTATATAATATGATATCTTTAGGGCAAGTGTGAAGGTATGTGTATAATATGATATCCTTAGGGAAAGTGTAAAGGTATGTATATAATATGATATCTTTAGGGCAAGTGTGAAGGTATGTGTATAATATGATATCCTTAGGACAAGTGTGAAAGTATGAGTATAATATGATATCCTCAGGGCAAGTGTGAAGGTATGAGTATAATACGATATCCTTAGGGACAGTGTAAAGGTATGTATATAATATGATATCTTTAGGGCAAGTGTGAAGGTATGTATTTAATATGATATCTTTAGGGCAAGTGTGAAGGTATGTGTATAATATGATATCTTCAGAGCAAGTGTAAAGGTATGTGTATAATATGATATCCTTAGGGCAAGTGTAAAGGTATGTGTATAATATGATATCCTTAGGGCAAGTGTGAAGGTATGTGTATAATATGATATCCTTAGGGACAGTGTAAAGGTATGTATATAATACGATATCCTTAGGGCAAGTTTGAAGGTATGAATATAATATGATATCTTTAGGTCAAGTGTGAAGGTATGAGTATAATATGATATCTTTAGGGCAAGTGTGAAGGTATGTATATAAAATGATATCCTTAGTGTAATTGTCAAGTATGTATATAATACGATATTTTTAGGGCAAGTGTTAAGGTATATTTATATAATATGATATCCTTAGGGCAAATTTGAAGGTTTGCCAGTGTACCCGCCAAAGAGCGGATCTTTTCTCCCGTTCAGTGGACATCTCTTGTTTCCTCACCAAGAAAAAAACATGAGCACCAGTAAACACTGATTCACAGTATACAAAACTGACCACCGCCGTATCCTAACTCTCTCTCTTGCACAAATCAACATCGGTTTCAACGTGCACTTACCTTATGGCGAGAGCTTTCCATTTATACCATAATTTGACATAATGACCTTAAGCACAATTAAGCACAGACTGTGACAGTATTTGGGAAAAATGATATCGCATGGTATTGCCAATCCCCCTCCCCCTCCATCCTTTTCCCCCGTTTCCAGTTTTAATCATCTGTTGCAGGGCTAAAATAAACGTGTAGTACTTGACAGAATATAACTTTGAGCTGACGTCGAATTTATGATTAAATCAACTTGTTTCTATGCGCACGTACATATCTGTCCAAAATATTGGATACATACATATGTGGGTTATTGACTGAAACCCGCCCAGCTCTTGACGCAATTTCTGCACGGTACCTCGACCGCATTCAGATTAGAAAAAATAAAAACAAAACTAAAAGGTTTGGTTTTAGCATGCATATAAAAATTGCAGATATTATCATAATCAGTTATACATGCAAGGAAAGGGAAAGTGGAAAATTTCTGGGGAGCATATATTCGCTGTCATGTCTATGTGTCTGTCATTTTGTTACACTAATATTTAAAACATTTAATATGATTAAACATTATTATAATAATGTTTAAACAGTGTAAAAATTTCATCAGAAATTGATCTTACTTAACACTGTTTCAAAACAAAAATAACAAAATAGGCTTATTCTAAGTGAATTTTGAATAGGCAAAAGTCACACTTCACACTGGGCTTGGGACAAAGATCACCCAAGGTCATTTATGAAAGGTTGAAGTTTCTCAGAAAATGAAAAAAAGAGATGCAGGTCATTCATCAAATAGAATTTGGAATACGAAAAAAAAAGAAGAAATGGAAGGTGTATATATAAATATATGTGTGTGAAAATTTTCACCACCGTACATACTTCATGTTAAGGATGCATTCAACCCAAACTTCATCACTCCCTGATAAATTTTGGCGGCGCATTAAGTTTTTCCTAACTGATGGAGTCATCCATTGGTTTGATGCTGTTCGGGGAATATCCGTCAGGTTTATTGATTTTCTAGTTAGGGCCCGCCGGTAAAACTGGAGGGAACTATAGGTATTCACTCCGTTAGTTTGTCTGTCCGTCTGTCTGATACCTTTTGGTTTTTCCGGACATTTTTTGTGACCATTGAAGTCATTGACTTGAAATTTGGTATATAGCTTATAATACAGATAAAAATTCGAGTTTGGTTATGATTGACCTATTTCTAAAGGGTTACGGTGGAAACTGGTGGGGGACGTGTATTGCTTCAGCAATACTCAATATGCTTGTTCTATTTTTGGACATTTTTGAGAAGGAAAAAACCCAGTGGCAGTTGTTAGATGATGGTGTACTACCTTAATCTTGTTATCGTTTACTACCCAGAGTGTACAAATGATAGAACGTCTGTACTACCCAGAGTTTACAAATGATAGACTTTTGTCTGTGCTACCCAGAGTGTACAAATGATAGACTTTTGTCTGTACTACCCAGAGTGTACAAATGATAGAACGTCTGTACTACCCAGAGTGTACAAATGATAGACTTTTGTCTGTACTACCCAGAGTGTACAAATGATAGAACGTCTGTACTACCCAGAGTGTACAAATGATAGACTTTTGTCTGTACTACCCAGAGTGTACAAATGATAGAACGTCTGTACTACCCAGAGAGTACAAATGATAGACTTTTGTCTGTGCTACCCAGAGTGTACAAATGATAGAATTTTTGTCTGTACTACCAAGAGTGTACAAATGATAGAACTTTTGTCTGTACTACCCAGAGTGTACAAATTATAGAACTTTTGTCTGTACTACCCAGAGTATACAAATGATAGAAATTTTGTCTGTACTACCCATACTTCGTATTGTCTAAGACGGTGTAAGGACGACTTAAGACATTATCAAAATAAATGGTCTTAGCTCTTCACTAATATGCATAAAATTAGAATTTCAAATCACAGCTATACACAGTGAAATTTTTCTAGTTGAACGAAACTTATCATTTTGTTGTAGGAAAGCAATGGCTAACAATCAGAAGATGGAAATAGCATGTAGACTTCTGAGAAGGAACGGTTATGACGTAAAGTCATACAAGAATGATGGGAATGAGTTCTTCGCCATTATTGGAGAAGATTTTCCTAGAAAAACTAAGTCAGCTGGAGCAGCGCGAAATATTATTTGCGATTTTCAAGAAAAACATCAGCATTATTTCCAACTTTTTCTTCCGCGAAAATTGAATTCGTCGCTCACTCACTCCAATCCCGTGGAAAATTTCAAGAATGACATCATTGCGACTAGGAAAAATAAAGTTAAGCCGTCGCCTCGCGAAATATTTGCTGCTTCGGAAATTCTTGAGCGATGTATCCACATCTTCGAATTTACCGGAAACAATGACAAGGACGTTGATTCGTTTATTGGGATAGCTTATACGCCTGTGATCAAGCGTGTTCTGCCTCCTTGTAATGCTACAATGCTTGTAATGGTAGTGGATGCGTCAACTAATTTACCGAGTTTTGCGAGAATCGTTCCAAGAAGTGATGGCGATACTGTGATCCCGTTTCCAGCCCCAGTTTTCAACACGGACCACAAAAACTGCTATGATAACAGATTTCGGAACACTTTTATAGAAATGAGAATGTTTTCCCCACCTGGTCAGCAGACGGACAAGAAAGACCTCTTTCGCAGACTAAGTATAGAACTTTACGGTACGGACCAGTACAGGAAAGTTGTCAAGGATTTTGTTTGCAATTTCCAAGAAGAAGACGATAATTTAGACGTTTTTGCGCGCTTTATTGCGGGATTTGCAGAAGACATGTCATTAGAGGACAGGCGTAAACACGTCAAAGATCACGTGGATAAGGTACGACTGCACACGCAATTGCCGGCTCAAGGAGAAATCTTTGCCGCTGCTAGTGTATTCAACGTGTTTATATACATTGACAAGAATTGTGCTGATTTTTGGGAAATGTATTGCCCATTAGGGGAGACATATTCCACGACGTTTGATTCCCCCATTGCTTTGAAACGTCAGACTGACGATTGTTACATTCCATACGTCACAGATATGACGTCATGTGCATGCAAACAAAGGAAGGTCACTGTGAAGGGTAACATTGTTGTCGTCAAGGAGGATATTTACAAAACTTTAGGTAAGATATAAAATCATATATTAGCAGTCTGTACAAAAGCCGTTGTGTCTTAGTGGTAGTAGTGTTCCTCTCAGAAATGTATATAAGATCAGTATTGTACTCTAACCCCGACTAGTTGGTAACGTGATATTATGAGTTGTCGGAAGAGGACAAGTTCCAGACTTTGGTGGCGCAATCGTCATGTGACCAGATTTAGAAATGGTCTTTATGATTGAAAACAGTATGAATCATTTGGAATATACTTTAATAACTTATTTTGCTCAAGTAATTTTTCGTGGGATCTTAAATTACATTTGAATTCAGAATGTAAGGTAATATTGTTACTGAAATGAATACAATACACATATAATGTGGAGAAACAGTGCCTAGGTGATTCTTGTTCGGTTTTCCGCGGAAGGATTAAGTGAGCTGGACTTGTAGTCGTCACAGGTCCCTAAGACAAGATAAGACAATATTTTTTTAAGTCGGCATGAAGACAAAACATGTAAGCACAAACTCTAAAGACCTTTTGACCCTGCATGTAAAACAGTAATAAACACCTCCCGCACCCCTTCCACCCCCCCCCCCCCACCCCCCGCCATCCCCCGCCTTCCACCCGCTGTGGTAGTCCTTCCTCGATAACCGAGACCTTCATTTCATGACGAGTAGGGGAAAGTCACAACATTGCAATTAACATGATTGGTCTTGGGTTCGAAAAACCTGGGTCCCGTCACGTATTGCATCATTGTTTCTCTGTATTAAGACATGCGCCAGACTCTTACTGTAATTGTACTGGAATAATCCTGGAGTAATGTTATGTGGTTATCCTATGACGATCGATTTGGAATCTTGTACAACAGGATATCACGGATGTAACACTGACATAAGACAAGGGAGCGAGGGAAAGACAACATTTAGAAGTGGGGGGGGGGGGGGGAACAAGTCGTTATCCGCTCGCCCCAAACAGCCCCACTTTTTGTAGAATTTATAATTGTATGAATTTTGTGAACCCATCATATATGGCCGGGACATATAGTATCGCATCTCGCCGTCATTCCGTCATGCATTTTGTCTCCTAAACATTGGTAGGATTTAAATGAAATTTGGTACAAAGATCACAATATGTAGATATCCAGGGAACTTCTGTCCATAACGTTTTACATGAATTATGGATCTTGAAAAACTTTGCTGCTAGCGGGGGAATTCATGGCGAACCGGGGGGCAGGCGTTGTGTAGTGGTTAAGCGGCACCGACGATCCGGGTTCGATTCCCGGGTTGCGCCACTGTCTAAGAGTTTGGTAACCTCCTGCTTCCATGTCGCAATATAACTGAAATATTGTTGAAAGCGACGTAAAACACCAATCAATCAACCAACCAACCATGGCGAACCGACATAAGTAGTTACTCCTACAATCTTGAAAGTTGCTTAAAAGTAAAAGCAGTTTGTTTGTTTTGCTTATTGGGTGTTAATTAATAATTTCGATGTGTATATATATGCCCCTGGATCGATAAATCGGGACTTATATCGTGTTGTTGTTGTTCTGACTGTACGTCTATTTGTTTGTGGACAATTTTAACATTTGACATAACTTTTCAACCATACCAGCCAATGCTTTCATATTTTATGTGTGTTTTTTGTGGTAAGACATTTCCATTGGTAATGTGATTTATGACGCTGTGGTCATGACCTAAAACCAAACATTAGCGTTCACTCATGAACTACAAGAGACAGGGCTTTCATATTTTACATACATGTTTTTTTTCTTTGTGGTAAAATTTTCCTTAGATAATGTATCACCTTTTTATCTTAATCTTTATCTTAACCTACAAAAATCCATGGCCATAACTGCTCAACGTTTTAACGGGTTTTTTTTTTTGGTCGGAATTGCGTAGCAATTCCAGACCCTAGTCGTTACAATAAGCTGTGGAGAATGCGTGGAACGCAGAAAATACCTCCTCGTGTATAAATAGTGCGTCGATATTTAGAAAAAGCGTGATTAGATTTACTTTCGGTACTTATAATTCGTATTGTACAAGTCAATACAAGATAAGTTTGATCAAATGAGAAAATAGATGTGCCGTTATTCCATCGATTTAGACGAGTTATATTCATGCGCTGGAGGACATGCAGTCTTTCCGAATACTCGACGGAAAGTCCCGAAAAAGTACGATTGACATTATTGTGTAGCTGTGCCGTAATTTAAGAAGTACACTACTAGTCCGTACTAGTATCCGTTGTATAAAACTATCGCTTCTTTTTATTGCAGTGGAATTCGAAGTACTCTACAATCTTCTCGTCACAACGATAAACAAACGTCTCGGTAGTTGTTGATATGTAATGCTACTAAAAATAGCCAGTTATTTATAGATCTCCACGTGTAAACGTGGTTTTCCCCAAATGTACATGTACAGCGGGAGACTGTCCAGATTGTTAATTTCACACTACTGTCAATATCAAAAGTGATGAGAGAATGAGATAACTATATAGTACGAGACGGAGACGTACAGGGGTGTACATGGGCGGAGCCGTTGTTTATATGAAAACGAGCACCTGTGCGCAGACGGTGTTTTTGTCAATACTGATCCTAAACACTACTCGCTTGGTGTGTGATCTCTTGGTGGATCACGACTTTATTACCTTTGATGTACTTGACCATGCAATTCCGACCTTGAGGACTTTCAAGTCCTTTCATTTTACAATTGTTCCTTTTGGCAAGACCTTCTATTGATACCATGAGGCATGATTTTCAAACTTGATCATCGAGTTTTACAGACATAAAATCTATAGTATTGGTCTTGACTTTTGAATCAAACGAGAACTGGCTTTTACATTTCATAAGTTTGATATTTCACATGTGTTCCTTGTGTTATGATTGAATGATTTTTTTAGCCAAGAAGCCGTGTTGTAAGCCCGAGTCCAGGCATGGATGCCATCGCCACTATAAACATATTGGAGGATCAAAAATCGAACACGAAGAGCGAATTCCCTACGACATGCCCCCATCAGACATCCAACTTGTATTGCATAAACTGCAGTCAGAAGAACGAACTCTGGACCAGATAGACCAACATGACTCGCTATACGGAAGTCTGGCCAAGGAAGTGTTCGGAAGAGAGGATTTTGAGCACAGGTATTGTATGAAGCTATGATATCGAATTGGTTGTTGTGTTTTTGGTGGTTTTTTGGGTTTTTTTTTTTTTACTGATGAAGTGAAATTTAAAAACTAGTATGTATGAGTGTGTCCATAAAATTGTATTTTACACATTACTACATGTACCTATTTATTGAATTTAAGGCCACATCAAATTTATTATTAGTTCTTCAAGAGCGATCACCGCACCTAAAATTGCCAATTTCAAATTTAATATTAAAAAAAAATAATCCCGCACGAATTTTCCAATCGAACGCCAAGAGCTATTTTCCATCTAGATTTGACACTAAGCTTCCTTAATATGCTTTAAAAAAGATGTTACTGGTCTTCATAAACGACCTGATAGATTCCTAAGTCAGAATTGTACACCAAATAGATGATGATTTGCGTTTAAAGGCTTCAAATGGAGTCATTTTTATTGCTTAAGACATCGATATTTTCAAAATGAAGCAGATCTTATAAATGTTTCATAACTTCCGTAACTCTATAGGTCCTTGTTTTGTCAAACTTTTGTAATTTCAACTTAATTTTGAAAATCAATTTAATTTATTTTTGCGCCCGCTCGCCCCTTGAAATTATCAAATATGTCTGAAGAACTAATTATTAATTTGGTGTGGCCTAATGTAATGCTTGTCCTTTACGTGTCTATCCATACATTTAGTCGTAAAATCGAGAAAGATGATCAAGTTTACTCGCCACCTACAAGACTAAAGGTCGGGTTCGAATCCTAGTCTGATGAGTGTAAGACCCTTCAGTGTACCCGCTAAAAGACAATAATTTCGATCATCCAATTTCCTCTATATATAGATGGAGTTTTGTGTCTTGTTATTGAATTACATACAAAGATTGAAGATATTAATTTTTTTGGTTAGATTGCACTTAATTTCGGATTTGGAGACCGCACTCCTTATGTCTGTTTCCTTCATAGTGTAAACTAGGGACTTGTGTCACGATCTGCGTAAGCCGGTGTTGCCTATTAGTTAAGATGCCCTGCACATGATCGAGAGGTCCCGGGTTCGACTCCCGCCCTGGGCACACCGGTGTTCTGTCTTTCCGTAAAATCCGAGGCCCCGTGTCACGGTAGGCGTGGCACGTAAAAGATCCCTCACTGCTTCGGGTGGGTTCGTTGCAAAGCCCTGAATTTGTATGCAGTGCATCAGACAGACACCGTCACAATATACGTGAAATAATCGTGGAGTGACTTAAAACAATAATCAATCAATTACGATCTACGTTGGCACGTAGACAATCCTCTACTATTGGGGGGTGATTCTGTTGGCATAGGAAAAAATTATGAGGTTATACACTAGGCCGGTGTTGCCATCATATAACAGAAAACACTTGGCTTAGAGTATAACAATGAAAAAAAAGAAAAAGAAGATGTGTTTGTCCCTTGGGCAACAAAATTCTTGATTATGACCTTTTGTAAATGCAGATTAAACTTGACGGTGAAGGTCACAATGTCTTTGATTATTATATCGATAGAAAGTTCACTACAAGGAACACAAGGAAATATATTGAGGTCTTTGCTTTCAAGTTACACCCAGGGATCACTAACTTGTAATGAAGGCCATATGTGAAAGAGGTCAAGGTCACAAGTTATGGAAAGGTCTGACCACATGAAACAAACGTTTAAAATATACAATCACCGGTACGGTTGAAAAGTGAATTTAAAGTGTTGTCCAATTTTAAAATGGTCCAAAGACAAACTTGCCGTTCTAAGTCAATATCTTAAATTGTGGCATCAATGGAATGCGAAAGGTCACCATAAGGAACACATGCGAAATATGAAAGCCAACCTCCTTTTTTTTTAAACGTTAGGGCTTTTGTAAGCATTTTTCGCAATGTATGTTAAAGGTGATAGTCATAGTTGCAAGATGATAAATTAAGGTGTCAATGGAAGGGCCTCATCATAAGGAAGAAACATATAAAATATGAAAGCCTCATTTCCAATTATTTAAACATAATAGTTATAGAAGAATTTTTCTAAATGTATGTCAAACGTGAAGATCAAGATCACAATGTCGTAAGGCATTGACATGTGAAATATCAAAGCCCCATCTCCTTAGATTCAAAAGTGAAAGACCAATATTGAAGTTTTCTATGCAAGTCAGAATTAATGATCAAGGTCATAAGGTCAGAAGGTCATGGTGTGAATGTAGGGGACTCTTACCACAGAGATAACGCTTGTTATACACATGATAGCCCCAACTCCCATGATAGAGAAGGTACGATCTATCGATGTCGGAACATAAAAATCTTGAGATGCTTAAAATGTGTCGTTTGTATTTGAAGGCATTTGCGTGGGCTTCTTTCTGAGGGTCAGAGGGACGTGGAGGCACAGATACAGTCTGTAGCAGATTGGCTGGATATCCCAATATACGTCTACAGATCTGTGGTTACTAAGTCACACCGGTATCTCTGGAAATGCTACAAACCAAAGGTCCAGCAAAACTCAGATCGGAAAGAGGGATGCAGACAGTACGTCACCCTGTTCCAGGGGATATCAAGTAATGACTTCCACAGAATCGTCCCGAGACAGGGATGTAATTGTCAACTATTGCCACCAATGTCCATTTTACGGGATAGCCATGGTACGACTATATGTTCTTGATTGATATGTTCAGCTCATTTATCATGAAATTTACATGAAAACCCATCAAAATAAGTAGTCTTTATATTAATGGTATATGTTTTGGTCATTTCCACCACAAACATCTAATAGTACTGTTGTAGAAGTTGCTACAACGTCAAACCAATTTCTTTTTGCAAGTACTTGTAGCATTAACTATGTATGTAGGTTAGACATAATTACATAATTTTACATTTGAACAGATCCTCGTTTCAACGCCTCGCTGGTTGCTATTTCCAAAGGCGAACGTCACAATGCCATGGTTACCTTCTTGACAGAGGACCCGGATCCTTCTCTATTCCAATCGGAGGAAAGAGAATTCCCGCCATGTGCTCCTTACTCTGAGATGAGAAACATTCTCGCCAGAACAGACATGACAAGTCGTACAATCGACGCCATCTTGGATTCATCATTTTCCATGTATCGTTGCATCAGTAAAGAAATATTCGGAACGGAGGATCATTTTTATTTTATTCTGAAAGAAGTCTGCAGTGAGATCTTGGAAAATCCCAAAACTTACGAAATGTTTGTAAACATTGAATCTCATCCAGACAAATTTCAATTTCGAAATATTTTTAAAAATGCAGAAGAGATTCGCGCATCAAAAGTAAACGATCTCCTAACAGAACTCGCACAAAGCATTGAAGATGGCCTGGCAGAGGATGACACCCAGCTACTAGTTCTTTGTACTCATTTTCAGACGCCAATTTTAGTTTTGGCCGTGGATGAAGACGGTTATAGTTCTTGGACAGAATATACCCAATTGCGGACGAAACGTAAGCCCGCAGGTATTTCAGAGAGAAAACATTTCAGCAAGTGTGCAGCTGGTACTTTTCACGTTACACTTTACAGGTCGTCAGCTGGGCACTATCACCGAATCGTTCCGGATACGGAAGTATGCAACTGCTCTCTCCCTCGTCCGGAGTTCCCAGGTCGACAAATGGAACGATATCAGAATATGCCAAGTAACGGTAAATGCAATGATTTCTTTACATCCATTTTCTGTCGGGAAAAGCATAATAATTTCTGGACATTTGCTAGGGAAAGGGGAAATGAGATATGACAATTCCTGTGTATTTGGTGGAGGGAATTATTATGTATGACGATTCCTCTATATTCGTTGGTAGAAGCATAATGAAGAACATTTCCTGGTTGATTTTAATGGCAAATTTGCAATATACATTTTGTATACTGAATGCGCGTGTTCATGAAGTTTACTTATGGCACCCATCATACTTCCTCAATAATCCATAGGACACTGACTAAACATTTCTACAGACAGTATATAATAGTCAAAACATACTTTTCATGCCCCTGGATCAAACATATTGGTTTCTTTATGTCTATTTTTCTGTCTGTCAGAAACTTTAACCTTGCCGATAAATTTTGAACCTTGAGAGGCGGAGACTCCATTTTTATACGCCCGTCTTTGACGTGACGTATTATGGTATAGCGTCGTCCTTCTGTCCGACCTTGTGGACAGGATACAGACCAAGACGTTGGGGCTAAGACTTGGTAAGACTTGGACTTGTCAAACTTGGTACACGTATTCCTCATGCCAATTCAAAGACGCCTATAATTTTTCAGTCAGAGGTCAAAGATCAAGGTCATAGTACCACTTGTTAGGAACAAGTTTGTGGGCAGGATACAGGCCAAACCATTGAGGCTAAGACTGTCAAACTTGGTACACTTACTCCTCATGCCAAGACCAAGACGCCTATTATTTTCAAGGTCAAAAGTCGTAGTACTACTTGGTAGGAAACATTGTAGGCAGGATACAGATCAAACCGTTGGGGCTAGTGTACCTTTATTCCTTATACCAAGACAAAGATGCCTATTATTTTCCAATGTCAGATGTCAAAGGTCAAGGTCGTTGTACTACTTAGTAGGAAACCCTTGTAGGGAGAATACAGATCAAACCATTAGGGCTAGGACTGTCAAACGTGGTACACTTACTTCTTATGCCAAGACAAAGATGCCTATTTATTTCAAGGTCAGAGATCAAAGATGAAGGTCATAGGACTAATACGTAGGAAACCCTTGTAGACAGGATACAGTTTCCCGTCTCGATCTCGGAAGTCTTTCAGTTTTGCAAAGTCTCTTGACCTAGAGTCAGATATACATACTTAAATGGAAGGTCGTTGAGAAAAGGTTAAATTCCTTGAAAAAGAGTTAAAAATCGAGAAGGTTAGCATATGGAGATTTGGTCTCTTGACCTAGAGTCAGATATACATACTTAAATGGAAGGTCGTTGAGAAAAGGTTAAATTCCTTGAAAAAGAGTTAAAAATCGAGAAGGTTAGCATATGGAGATTTGGTATACAATTTATTAAAAAATTCCATGTTGGATAGACTCGTATTGTTTTAAACGACTCCCCCTGTAGAGAACTTTTAATCTAGGTCCCTTGGAAAGTCACGTAAGACAGTGTCAACTGATCTTATGCTTTTCTCAGAATTAAGCCTTGAATATTCCTTTTACTTTGGGTAAGTACATTTTACCCTGGCTAAGTGAATTTCAGTTAGTAACTTACCTGTTAGTTAGTGGTTTTTTTTTTAAATATTCTAGAACATTGTCAAAGGTCAAAGATTAAGGTCGTAGTACTACTTGGTAGGAACGACATTGTAGGCAGGATACAAACCAAACCGTTCGGGTTAAGATTGTCAAACTTGGTACACTTACTCCTCATGCCTGTTGTTCAGAGGTCAAAGATCAAAGTCGTAGTACTACTTGGTAGGAACGAACTTGTATGCAGGAAACAGACCAAGCCGGTGTGGCTAAGACTGTCAAACTTGGTACCTTAACTCCTTATGGCAAGACAAAGATGCCTATTGTTTTCAAGGTAACAGGTCAAAGGTCGTAATACTACGTGGTAGGAAACCCTTGTAGGGAGGATACAGATCAAACCATTGGGGCTAGGACTGTCATACTAGGTACACTTACTCCTCATGCCAAGAAAAAGACGTCTATTGTTTTTAAGGTCAGAGGTCAAAGGTCAAAATCGTTATACTAGTTGGTAGGAAACCCTTTTAGACAGGATACAGATCAAACCGTTGGAGCTAGGACTGTAAAACTTGGTACACTCATACCAAGACAAAAACGCTTATTGTTTTTCAAGATCAAAGGTCAAGGTCATAATACTACTTTGTTACAATTCCTTGTAGGCAGGATACAGAATGAACTTTAGGGGATGGAACAATTTAAGGGGGTAATGTTTCCATACTTTCGAAATTATTCCCTTCAAACTAAGCGACGGCGTTGCTCTTGTTTGCAGTTGTACTCTACTTATGACACCAAGATCATGACCTTGTGACCTTTATGGCAAAATTAGATTTTCTCTCAGCACCACTTAAGTCTGATAATATCTAAAGTTTGCCATAAGAGATTTAAATGATATAGGTGCCTTCCGTTTTTATCTCGCCGAGACGAATGTCCGGAGAACTATTTCCATACCCCCAGCGTCGTCGACATCGTTGTCGTACGTAGACAAAAACTTTAACCTGAATTATAACTTTAGAACTCCTAGAGACAGATTGATAATAATTCACATGTGTATTTTTGTGCCAGTACATTTTATTAGGTACTGGGTACCAAAATTTAGGACATTGTGACCTTGGCCTTCAATATTCCATGTGTGTATTGCTTGTGACAAGACCTTTTATCACGTATCAATTTTTTTTTTTACGATTGTGTCTTGACCTTGAAATTTGACCTCCTGCTTTCATGTCGCGTATAACTGAAAAATTGTTGAAAGCGACATAAAACACCAATCGACCAACCAACCTGTCATTACATATCAAAAAAAATTTAACGTTTTGACCTTAACTATGAAGAATGACCGACTTACAAAAATTGTTATTTGAATTTTGTTCCCACCGGCGATCTCTGTTGTCTTTTGACAATTCTTGTTGATGAAATTCCGTATCGTTGTTGCGGAGTTTTGACACTTCGTGTGCGCCTTCATTATGTTGTCTATGTCTCACAATAACTCAAGCTTGCCCGAAGAAATTTAAATGATATTTAACACATTAACACTATCAGGGCTTATGGAAGGTTCGCTTCTTTTTTTATGCAATTCCATGTCGTCGTTAGGGAGTTATGGTAGTTTGTATGCTACAATAGCCAATATTCGGGCATATATGGCCTGTATCTCACAATAACCCAGATTTGTCTTTTGTTCTCATCTGGAACATAGTATTCCCATACTCATCCTCTTTGTATAATTCTATTAATTTCATTGACTGCAACACAATTGTAGTTTCCGAACACTTATTTTTGAAAATAATAAAAGTCGATACCTCTGTTGATATTTAATCTCGAGTGAGGGGATTGTGGCGGTCCAGTTGTACTTAATTTCTAGCACGTTAAGCAGGAAATCGAGCACCAGTGTGAATGTTGGAAAGTCTGTTAATGAACCTATGGGAGGTTTCCTCATTGGTTTCCTTAGACATGGGAAGGAGCAAGGTGTGGGAGTGGGGTTGGAGGATAGGTAATAGTTGGGCAGCTACCACTGCTTAGTTTACGTTTAAGAATGCCACATTGAAAAAATTAAATTTCTGCTCTTGTCTCTGAAAGTGGATTAATATGGTGTCCGCCTTTACTTTTAATTTGCTTCCTATACGCCTCTGGCTTCCTCTACTAAAGAACGGCATTTCATATTTGATGTGACTTTAGATATCAAATCAGCCAAACGGAGCGGAAAGATTTAAAGCAAGAGGCCCAAGTGGACCGATAACGCTCACGAGAGCATATATTGCTCATTCACAAACAATTGACTGCTTGAAAAATACGCATATACATTTATTCTTTTGGTACAAATGACCATTAACTTGCTTGCTATACTGAATATATCAAAACGTAGACACAAAAAAATATGTGAAAAATATCAAGTATCAAGAATTTTAACCATGCATTTCCCCCCTAATAACTTAGTTAACACATTGATTTAAAAATTTGTTTTGGTATCAAATGAAATAAAAGAAAATATTGTTTTTTAAACTCACCCGAGTCAAAGGCTGAAGTGACTTATTGTTATATTTTGCCGTGTGTTTGTAAACTTTTCATATTTCTGAGTTCTTCAGAACTGCTGGAGGAAATTTGATCAAACTTCTTAGGGATGACGAACTAAAGGTTCCCTACATGTGTTGTCGATTTGGCCAGATTCGTCAAAGGGATGGATCAAGGGCGGGGCGAGATACGCTCCTAAGGGAACCCTCCTTTGACAAACCTCATCTTCAGACCGACTCCATAGATCAGAGTGTCAGAGTAAACGTGTTTCAAGAAGTATTATTGTGTTTAGTTCCATTCCGAAAGTAAATTTTTGACATTGTTTAGCTCACCTGAGCCACAGGCTCAAGTGAGCTATTGTCATAGCGTGTTGTCCGGCCGTCGTCGTAAACTTTTCACATTTTGGAATTCTTAAAAACCATTGAAAGGATTTAGATGAAACGTTTTTTTATTATTACTTTATATAACACAAGCATACACACAGACATACAAATACAAGTTACATTATATGACAGAAGCACAAATAAGAAACACATGAGTAACAGACATTACTGTACAGACATACACACAAAACATACAGTTTCTGACGTCACATAAACTGAAGCTGGTAACATAAACTGAATGTAAACTAAATGTGACCTGTTAATTTCTCATAAAAGGAAATATTTAGTTTTTAAATCAGAAATAAATTAAAGTACATGTAATACAAATTATATTATTTAGCTAATATAGTAAAAGAACCCCATTCTCCTAAATTCATTAATTTTGGGGGAAATAGTTTCTGAGTTTGAATGACCTAAAAGAACATAAATTTGAAGAATTAATACCTACCTTATGCACCAGTACATTTGCTTTTTTGTTAGGAACGAATGATTTTGGTGAAACTTTGTAGGCATGAAATACCCATGACCCCCTACAAGTGCTGTTGTGTTTCGTTCGGATCCATGAACAATTGGCGTCACCACAGACGAAAGTAGGGCACAGAGGGAACCCTCCTTGGACAAATTCTTCTTCGGACCGGCTGCTTACAGAGACAAACTGAATGCATAAGGGATGTGTGAAGAAGTGTTGCTGTTTCTGACTCTATTCCTAAATCAAATTTTTGACATTTTTACAACATTTTTGGACTTATTTATTTCAATGCAGAATTGTGCTTTTTTCTCTCCTTTAGGTGATAATGATGCTTTAATTTGGTTTCTTTTAATCATAATTATGGTAAAGAATGTTACTGTGAAAGAATTTTTGCAATATGACAATTATTGAATTTTAATGAATTTTCAAAGACTGTCCAAAAAAGGGGGTTGGGGGTGTTTGTCTTTAGAACCACTTTAATGATTTTTAAGGGGGGCTTTATTGTTATATTATAATAAGCTTTGATTGACTTCTCCAGAACTGGATGACCGATGTATATGAAACATGGTACATGTGAAGTACTCAAGGTTCTTGACAAATGTTGCTCGTTGTCGACCATATCTGTCCAGGGTTCTTTAGTAGTTAAGTAGGTTGTTTACAAGGAAATGATTTTGTGTATTTTATCCGATATTATTTTAATAAATATAATTGAAAAGAAATGGAATACAAAAATAATTTGTTGGATTTTTTGTTCTTTTTTTTTTTTTTGGAAGATTAAAAAGGAAGAGGGTTGAATATTTTATATGTTTATAATAATGAGCTTTGATGGATTTCTCCTTCAGAACTAATTGAAAAATATTGATGAAACTTGCTAAGTATGAAGTACTCAAGGTTCCCTACAAATGTTGCTGGATTCGACAAGATTTGTCAATTCGTTATAGCAGTGTTGTTTTCAGGTGAGCAAATTGTGCTTTTTGACATGACACTTTCTAATCACCATTGAAATAAATATTTTCTAATGAAAGTTAACAAATACATCTTTAATTGTTTCCGTTTATACATTGAATTAATAATGAAAATGACTTTAAAATGTTTTGAAATGACTAAGCCAGAAAATAGACCAAAAGGTGTCAGAAATTTGATTTCGGAATGGAATGAAAAACAAAACCCCCACACTTTTTAAGTCATCCTTTAAATCACTTGAATTCATTCGATTTAATGATCTATGCAACCGGTCTGAAGAAGTTTGTCAAAGAAGGGTACACTAATGGGTCTAAATGGTCTCATCCTTAATTATATCCTTGGCGGACCTGGCCAATAAAAGCCACATTAATAAAGGACCTTAAGTACATCATCCCTAAGAAGTTTGATCATAACCCTTTAAGCAGTTTTGAAGAAGTCGAATGTTTGAAAAGTTTACGCCGCGCATGGACGGACAGACTCACAGACAGATGCCGGAAAAAGAGTGATTAAACAGCTCACTTGAGCCTTCCGCTCAGGTTAGGTAATAAAATCAAAGTAAGTTTCGCTCTTACTGTTGACTAATTGATTTGTAAAATGTTTGTCAGCGTTTATTGAAAGAGATGCCGCGAAGAGAACCAGCTATCGTAGGTAAAGTATACCGACCCAGCATTCCTTGTTAGCTGTAGGTGCATGGATCGAATCCCATGTTGTAATTGGGAGAAGATACAAAGAATTCTTTTGTAATACCTTAGCAACCCGACCAAGTCGGGTCCCAAGAGTCCCAGTAAAAGTGGGAAAGTAACAAAATGTTCCATGATTCTTAGAAAATATTTACATATTTAGTGTAGTTGCATCAATTTAGACCATGAATAGTCGATATAGACCTCTATAATTAAATGTGTAGTTAAACAGAACATGCCAGGCAGAGTACGCGTTATATATTTTGAGTTTTTTTTTTCAGAAAAAGCCCTTTTACTTTCGGCCAGGAAAGTAGAAAATGCCATTACAAAAGTGAAAATGTCCCTGGACGAATGGCTAATATGTAACAGGAGTATGCAGGGCCTTACTGATAAAATCGTACTAGAATTGGAAAGTAGGAGACGTGGAGTCAACATCGCTACGTTGGTGGGATCCGGGGTAGGAATCAGTGGCACGATGTTTGCTGTAGGCGCCTTTCTGTTCCCATTCACGGGAGGGGCATCAACAGTTTTGATGGTTATTGGAGGTGTAGTTGGTGGGATCGGGGGAGCGGCTGCTGCGGGGGCGGGTATTGCAGAATTCGTAATGAATAAGGACACGGTTCTGAAGCTAGACCGTTATCAAAACGGCATCAAAATTCGATCCGACCGTCTTCGAAGTTCACTGGATGAACTACAGGAGGCCGTGCAAGTTTTGGACCAGAGAGCCGGCCAATATCAGCTCACGCACAATATAGAAGCGTTTGACGTGGCCGCTTTGAGAGCCATTCCTAACGTGCTACGAATGATTAAAGGGTTTGCTATCATTCCCCTAGGCGTTCTCAGACTCTCAATCAGAGGTGCAGCCATTGCTGGGGCTGTTTTAGGGCCGCTCGCTGGTATTGTCGATGTCGGCTTCATAGCCTGGTCCGCCTACAATCTCTTCCATGGTTCCAAAACTGATATTTCGGAGAATTTGCGCAGAATCGCGGCCATGTTACGGTCATCTCGAATACAGATGCACGCGTGGGCCTTCGGGAATGATGTCCCCCTTATGTATAGATAGTCACTGGAGAAAGACACACTATATATTTACATGTATTTATGTTGTTGACATTACCATTTGCTGCCTTCACCTATTGGTATGTAAAATATTGGGTTTCTTGCAAGCTTTATTGTTTATATTATAATAGCTGTATTTTTGGTAATTATAAGTATATACTTATATCACTATGGAAGAAATTTGATCTATAGTATGGATTCCTCAGTATTGACCAAGTGCACGTTTATCTTACCAACGACAGTCTAGTTATGTGCATAATAATGAAACCGGACCCGTTTGGTTTGTTAGAGTAAACTTTTTGCTATATATCTCGGCGTGTTCGAGGGGCTATTGCTGGTGAGCACAGCTTGTAATCAGGCCTAGAGTGTTAGGATGTGGAGTATCAGCGGATTTGCCCGAATATGGTCATGATTGGTACATCCTCAGTGGCAGGAATGTCGGGGGTACTGTCTAGACCTTTAAAACTTTTATGCTTCATATATAGGCAGTGTTTCACGATACTGTTTTTCCTAATTCATACATAGTTTATATTTGATATAGGGGATTAGTGGGCATTGTCTTATTTTCTAATGAGAAATGCAAATCACGCCAAATATAAATACTAGAATAGAGGTATCCCTACCCGACCCATGACTAATTTCACATTTTCAGTTATTGTGTTTCTGAAAAAGTCAAAATAGCATCGAGTCGGGGAAGGGGTATATTAATGTAGTTAGAATGTATCAGAGACATATACTACTGAAAGTGGTCTTTGTCTCTGGAATGAACACATTTTTAAGTGTACTGCCGTTACTCAGTCGGAAGCGTACGCGGCTTGGACCGAGTAGGTTCAGGTTCGAATAAGAACGAAAACTCCTTGGTGACCCATGTCACGGTGTACATTGGCATGTAGAAGATAAGTCACGGCTTCGGGTGGTCCACGCATAGGAAGAAATTTCTGTGCAATTACTCCGCCAGATGTTATCATGTAAGGAAAATGATCTCGCTGTGACGTAACATAATACACAAAGGCGACTAGCAGTTTGTATACTAATATTTTAATGATTATGTATT
Organism: Pteria penguin; assembly: GCA_035048485.1. Taxonomy (NCBI): domain Eukaryota; kingdom Metazoa; phylum Mollusca; class Bivalvia; order Pterioida; family Pteriidae; genus Pteria; species Pteria penguin. The sequence goes on along the minus strand of CM068581.1, from coordinate 72,110,342 downwards.
TGTAAATACATTTGTAACTTTTTTTTTATTTCACACAGGAGATTAAAATATTGTGTATCAGTGTGCCATATGGCGAGAAAGATCCAGACATTTCTAGTATTCGAGAACCTTTATAATTGAGTATATTTAGATACAGTAGCAGCATCCATTGTGCGAAATGCACTTAATAAAGAGGGGGACGTAAAAAGGGTTTATATTACAAAAATATGTAGATAAATTCTTTGATTATATCGATATGGCCCCTAGAAATGTAGTCTATTTTTAAATAATGAAAAATATTCCGTATAGGCTACACTCGTAAGGGGCGTCTCGGGATAAACACAAATTTTATTAATTAATAGTAGAGGTTGGAAGATGATATAATCATGATCTGTGATAGACTTTGTTGATTGATGTGTTATTTTGCGAGTATACATATTCGTTAATTATTAAATTACACTAAGTATACTAATCGTTGTTGTATTTCATAGTGATTTATGGCATTGGTAATACGAAACAAAGCTGCAGATTGGTTCGGTGATACTGCGTTTTAAATTGCCGACCTGCTTTGGAATGGAGCTGTCGGTGCTGATTTTTCTGATCAGATTTATAAATTTTCAGCTCCATATAAGACGATATAAACCAAACCCACAAGTCACGGTGTACACTGGCTCCTAGAATATAATCCCTCACAGCTTAGGTTGTACACGTTACAGAAGTAAGCATTATGTCAAGCACCAGAAAGGTGCCGCCACCATAACATTGAAACAAAGTGGTTGTGGCGTCAAACAAATAAAACAAAATGCATCCTTATAGATTTAACTTGATTCAATGAAAGGAGCTGCAATTAAAGTACACGTCTGTAATGTCCATTTTCGTGATGTAGATTTTGTCAAATTTTTGAAGTCGAATTCAAGACAAATACAGATAAAATAAATGAATAAATAAATGTGTTCTTATGTTAAATTTGTGTCATTTTGAAATTTTATCTCTCTGATATAGATTTTTACTTGTAATTAAAGGAAAGGGGGATTTACTCTTTTATCTAGAAATATACATTGTGGGTACATAAAATGCCAATATTCGATTGCAAAAATGAAGAAACAGTTTTACAGGATAATACACACACACACACACACGTACAATTATTCATCACTCTAGCACACACACACACACATAATTCATGGGATAATTTGTGTCCATCCAAATTCTGCAGATCATTTTGGTTGTGATTTCTGATTATTGAAATATCCACAAATTTAACCTTTAAGGTTTATTTTCGTAAACTTTATATTAGTAAAAAAAGAAAAAATTAAGGTTGCTTAGGCAATATCCTTGTTTCAGAACATTCGTCGTAGCTCTCTTTTCGTTTGGTTTTTACTCTGTGGCTATCTCCGTTTTCCTATCAAAATTAAAATACAAAATATTCAAGCTTGTTTACAACGTGATTTACAGGTTGGATCAAAGGGATCAAAATAATGTAATGATAATACAATGTATTCCTGTTTACTAAACTTCGTGCTCTAACTCCGTGAACGACCTTGTTTCCCCTGAAACAAATTTGTACTTTATGGATAAGAATATTTAACATATCGAACATCCCTTTTCGCGAATTAGGGATGGGGTGGGGAAAGACAATTAATAAAATCCCTTTTTAATTCATTTTTTGAAAACCTGTTCATTTTCTAAATTTCTCTCTTATTCTTACGTTAGAATTCAATATTGTTTACAGGATGACATGCGCATCTTTCAAATAATCGGAATTATATACTATTATTCTTGATACTATAGCCTTAATTTTTGCCCCATTAACTGGACACATTGCCCATCTTAGTGATAATGTTAGTATGTAAGTAGACGACAAAAGTAAACGACAAGACTAGTATATAGACAAGATGAAGAAAGACCATGAAATTCCTGTGATGGCTATCAATGTCGAAGATATATGATAGGCTTCATCGACAAAACGCCGAGAGGATCCAGACAAGTGACTTTGCATGTGATATGCTCTTCTGAATTTATCTTCAGTTTCTAAGTAAAATCTTATTTTGAGATCTTTCCTTTTTACTATGACTATTTCCTAAAATGATAAAACAATTAAGAGCATTTCATATATATATATATATATATATATATATATATATATATATATATATATATATATATATATATATATATATATATATATATATATATATATATATATATATATATATATGCTTTTCCAGTCAATTCAATTGCTGATATTTACAATAATATTGTGAATTTAGCACTAAACTTTGCATCACCACTTACGATGAACTCAAACTCATACCCCATAGAAGGATGCGTAAAACTGGCGAATCCCATTTTATGTACTGGTGAATGTGAAGTGAGTTTGCGAGCATCGGCAGTAGTGAGGTCAAATACTTGGCAGTGGTAATTAAATAAAACTTTATTCTGATATATACATGTACATTTCAATTGATAACAAACATTTTGAAACAAATAGAATTCATATGATAAACATACACGAATAACTTAAAATATTCAGTAGATAAAGTTTACATTATAATATGGACACTTATAGTATTTGGTCCTGAATAATTTACAGTACTGTAAGACACTGGTTTATATATACAATTATTTAGCACTTTTTCGTAAAATGAACAGTATATACATACTTATATGTATTTTATTGTATGAAGAAAGAAATACTATATACATGTAGTAACTAAAAGACATAAATTCATACTCCTAATTATTTGCATGTAAGTGACAAGTATCTGTATGAAAAATTTGCAAATAACTGTCATAAAAAGAATTCATTGAACACCAGTCGATCTTACGGAAGTATGGAAGGGACATGTGGAAAAAGTTATCTCGTGCGCATGACTTAGCATGAGATAGTTATGTCGTGCGCACTACATAAAAAGTCGTGTGCAAGAGATAAAAAGTCGTGCGCACGAGATAATTATGTCGTTCGCACGACTTAGTAAGCACCTTGGTTCCTAATTTCAATGGGAACTCTTTCTAAATCAGAGGTTTATACAGTAAGATTTCTAATAAAAATCAAGAGATCCCATAGCAATTATGTGAGAGATATTGCTATTGGCTGATTAAGTCGTGCGCACGAGATAATGATCTTGTGCGCACGAAATATTTTCCCCACATGTCCGTTATATACTTCCGTACGATCTACAGGAGAGATGCCAGGAAATCAGCTTATTTCTATTCATGGTACCCAGTTGGTAATTGAGTCAACACTTGTATTAAAATTGAAACTTTGAAATTCGTATTGGATCCTACTATATGTTCCCTATATATCACAGTATATCATTTTATTACTATTCATAGGTATGTAGCTAAATGACGTTTCGTCATATGATCATAGGTCTGTTGTCATGATACACAATAAGGGACCATTGATAAAACAGTAACTACAAGGACAGAAAGAAATAAAAGAACGTCGCATATTTCATTCGGTGGAATTAACGTACAACTTTACATAGGGCCAAAAGTCATGCTATAACAAATTTGGAGGAGCGTAGGTTATCGCCATCCTCGGTCCGTCATGGTATTCAGCCAGTAGCGCAAATACCCTGGGGGACCGAAGATGAGGTTATCGCATATTTTGTGATAATAGACTAATGTAAAATAACTGTTCACTGTATCGATAAAAGAGCACTGTAAATATGTGGTAGATGTGAAGACTCAAATTCAGTTTAGAAGTCCTCCGAAGTGAAGTAACATCGTCCACATGGCCTTTATCAACGTTGAATGTTTCATTCATATATATATATATATATATATATGTGTGTGTGTGTGTGTGTGTGTTACTACGAAAATTTAATACGAGGGTTGACCAACATGGAAGATTGAAAATAGAAACGTGTAACTGTTGCCATCTGGGTGAAATATCCAAAGTTCAATATTGATTGAAAAGGTTTTAGCAAAAGCTGGATTACATATTCAGAAAGTCTTCAAATAAAGCATCCATTTAACAAATCTCAGGGGTCGTCCAATGAAATCGCATCTTTCAGTATAGCTTGGCAACAGCACCACCGGTTTCAATTTGTCCATGATATCCAGACGACCATCCAAATTTTCAACTACAAAACAGGAGTATATAATTATTGATTATAACTCAGGGTATGCAGTAAAGACAATGGTCAAACCAATTTACATTTAATGAAATGTTTATAATTTCATGTTTTTCCTGAAACGTCTTTAAATTAGAAAATCAAGTTTGGAATTCATACCATCATGTGACCACGTTAAATGACACAAATGGAGAGCTCCAACTTTTTCAAGCGTTTATTCCTATCTCTTGTTTTTATCTCCGAATGTGTATAAATTTCCTTCTGTTTCTAGTGCCTTAAACTGTACACTTTTCCCAGCCCATGGTACTTTGTTTTCATTGTAATACCTGAGAAGCAGGCGCTTCGCCATACATGTATTTGGAGAATATAAACTAACGCTTTAAATTTCGGTTACTTAATTATCTGAATATTATAAGATCTTTATGTACAAGATTTATTTTTTGTGTTAATAGAAAGACCTTACCGTTGACAATGCAAGAAAAATTGTTAGACTCAGGTCATGCCAAAAACTTTGATGACATGATTATGCTGATATGGAGCTACTCACGTTCACTGTGGGACGACATTTGGTTGGCAAATGGTTACGTTTACCGTAAAAGTTTTGACGTCATATTAAAAAGAATTTATTGTTTCTGATGTCATTATGAGGAAACCGAGATAATTTTGTCGATCAAAATCTCATTCCATCAGTAATCGTGAAATGCTCCATTGATTGAGTTTTACCGATGACGTTGTCTTTCATATTTAATTGAGGCCTCCTCCACCGAAGAAGGAGTCGCCAAACATCCCGGATGGTGTCGACAAGCATGTCAGCACCGACACAAGCACTACAAAAGATACAACGGTTTCAATTGTCAGCATCAAAACAAGCACTACAAAAGAAACAACGGCATCAATCGTCAGCACCAACAGAAGCACTTCAAAAGATACATCGGCATCAATTTTCAGCACCGACACAAGCACTACAAAAGAAACAACGGCATAAGTAGTCAGCACCGACATAAGCATTACAAAAGATACAACGGCATCAATTGTCAGCATCGGCACAAACACTACAAAAGATACAACGGCATCAATTGTCAGCACCGACACAAGCACTACAAAAGATACAACGGCATCAATTGTCAGCACCGACACAAACACTACAAAAGATACAACGGCATAAATTGTTAGCACCGACGCAAGCACTACAAAAGATACAACAGCATCAATTGTCAGCACCGACACAATCACTACAAAAGAAACAACGGCATCAATCGTCAGCACCAACAGAAGCACTTCAAAAGATACATCGGCACCAATTTTCAGCACCGACACAAGCACTACAAAAGAAACAACGGCATAAGTAGTCAGCACCGACATAAGCATTACAAAAGATACAACGGCATCAATTGTCAGCATCGGCACAAACACTACAAAAGATACAACGGCATCAATTGTCAGCACCGACACAAGCACTACAAAAGATACAACGGCATCAATTGTCAGCACCGACACAAACACTACAAAAGATACAACGGCATAAATTGTTAGCACCGACGCAAGCACTACAAAAGATACAACAGCATCAATTGTCAGCACCGACACAATCACTACAAAAGAAACAACGGCATCAGTTGTCAGCACCGACACAAGCACTACAAAAGATACAACGGCATCAATTGTTTATTTTTGTCGTAACTATAATCAATACAAAACGAAGTGGCAATGTGTACACTGCTTAAATGCAAACATTTTAATGTGGGCAAAGAATTTCAATGAACTCTCTCTCTCTCTCTCTCTCTCTCTCTTTCTCTCTCTCTCTCTCTCTCTCTCTCTCTCTCTCTCTCTATATATATATATATATATATATATATATATATATATATATATATTATATATATATATATATATAATATATATATATATATATATATATTGCCTGACTATGTGCTCAACAAATCACTTAGGAAGCCCGTTATTCTACCATATATATATGATGATGTGCACATTAGTATTTAGTCGTAAAATGTGACTACAACTCCACGTCCTACACTTAATTGGTAAAAATGCCCCGTCTAAATATTCAAGCAGTACCATGATTAAGTATTGAAAATTGGAATAGAATGAACAATACTAGAAATGATCTTGAGGGTGAACCCATGAACCAGATAATCACATCATTTGAGTGACCATTATCATTTTAATTAACCGCCCGACGTCTGTACCACAAATGCATTAAAACTGAGTATTTTGTGACGTTTTGTGTTCTTCATTGTCTGCATGTCCATGGCGATCTGTCTCATAAACCTGAGTAAGATGTCTTCTTTTCTTTCTTGAATGAAGTGTTTTCCTGTTCAAACCCTAGCAATGATTTCACTAGACAAAGAACTAATAACATCAATGGGAGTTTAAACATAGATATACATGTAGGATAAGACACTTTGTTCTACCATAGGATAAATAATGAATAAAAGAATTATATAAATGAAAAAATATATAAATAAAGGGTATAAGTTCTTACATGCTGCAGGCAATTCATCTCCGGGTACTGCAGTGAAGTCCACATAGCTCTCCTTGATCAATTTAATGATATATCCTAACGTCACGATGCATACGAAGTTCACCATCTCAATTCAGAGTCAACAGTGAGGTATCTACGAACAGCAAAATACAAAGGAAGACCTTTAGCTGCAGAGATCTTTGAAAATAATGTTATTCGTCCAAATTAGGATTGTTAAATCGATGTTTGTATTGAACAAATGGGAATTAGATTTGTTTTGTTTATATTTTGTCACACAAGACAGACATAAGAAAAAAGTTACTGTGAACAGATTTTAATATGTCAATTTTCATAATCAAAAGCAAACTTTAGTAACATAATTTCTGCAGTTTCATATGTTCAAGAAGGGGAAGTAAATCCTTTATGGGTATATATTACAATCAATACCATCAACGACAACAAAGATATCGCTGAATCAACCATTCGTAATGTTCATTGTATGTGTTTGTGTTATATTTCGTCATTTGAGGCTTGTGATGGATTGAATACCTCAAGAATCACCAATGGTACTCGTGTCTGTGGCCTCTCGGTTCCGCGCCGCAACCTACTGAGCAACACTGGCGCCTGGTGCGGAACCAACAATTTTGTTGAGAAGTGTTCTCTTTGGATACGTTTTACAAAAGGGGTTCCAATCATGTCTAAGTGTGTCTAAATTTACCCAATTTACAATAGTGAGTACCATTTGCAAAGGGCAAAATGTAACTGTGATTCTCTAAAACCATACATGGAACTCAGCAATCCAGGGTCCGGCGCCATAAAGTCCTTTTCAACAATGATTTAATAATTGGGGTTTAGGTTTTATTCTATAGATAAGTAGAATTAAACCATTCTGCATGACAATTTATTTGAAGGTTTGATAATGGAATAAATTAAAATGAAATAAATGACTTAGTATTTTCTCAGTTTATGGCGCCGGGCCCAGAGGCGAGTCCTAGATGGAAATCAGTGTTAGTGTATAAGTGGGTGAGTGGAGTAGTATTTTCTGATTTGTTTCTTGTAACCATAATGAATCAGTGTCGGATCCAGGATTTCCGAAAAAGGGGGGGGGGGAGCACATGCGTATTAGCCAAACTACTTGGACATTTTTGGTGCCAAATCTGGATTTTACTCGTAGATATGTAGCGAAAAGGGGGAGGCAGGCCCCTCGCCCCCCCCCCCTTTCTAAATCCGCCAATGTGCACAACAGTATGCTATACACTAACCATAAAGAAGAAACGTTGTAGGGGAATAAATACTTCATTTATAATATATTTGAGCGGTACATGTATAAACTGTTTAGGTAGATTTGGATGTTTTAATGTTGGTTGGTTGATTGGTGTTTTACGTCGCTTTCAACAATATTTCAGTTATATCGCGACATGGAAGCAGGAGGTTACCAACCTCTTAAACATAGTGGCGCAACCCGGGAATCGAACCCGGATCGTCGGCGCCGCAAACCAAGCGCTTAACCACTACACCACGCCTGCCCCTTGGATGTTTTAAAGTATTGTAAATGTAAATGCTCATGATGAATCAGGCGACATATACAATTTCATCATTTCCAAGTAAATCATAATATGATCTGTTTCCAAAGGAAAAAACGAATAATAAAATGCACAGAATCTAGACTTTAACGCATCTAGATATGACTGCTGTGCACTGGCAGATTACAGTCTTACTAGGGCAAACTGAAACTCTAGCTCCATTGGAGAGGCGAAAGGTACAATTTTTAAGTTTACTCTGTCACCAGCAAATTCTTACTAAAACTTTACGTCTCACGTTGTATGTCTCTGGTTTCATTTACACCAAAAACGAGGCAAAATTGCGGGTTTTTGCGGTTTTGTTGCAAAACCACCCTTTGAACGCTATACACTGATTTAATTCTAAGCAGCAAATTTTCTCATACATTGTATGTATATATATACTTCAAATGCATAAATTTATAATTAATATAAAATTTCGCTAACTTACCGTCATGGGACCAAGGTCTATACGGACTTTGATGTACAAAAATATATCGTAGGGGGAAAATAAGGCCACTAGGAGGGAAAATTGGAAAATATTTTTCACCCAAGTTATTTTCTTATTGACAATTAACACCTAACATGATTAAATAACCATTTACCTATTCAAATTTTAAAAAACGATTATATTGTTTATTGATCAAATGATATGCAGAATATAAATAAATACATATCCTACTAAGTTATTGTCTCGCATAGTTATGATCTCTGAGATTCTCCCTTCGAGAGCCCCCTGTAACAGTTCTCTTTTTGACCAGATATACATGTTTTTGACCTAGATGTCAAGGCGGGTAAGGTGTTATTTATGATGGTACAGTGTTGCTATTGCATCATCTACCCGTAAGACGACCCTAGGGCTTCGTGATGAAATATTACCCGCTACATGCTGATCCAGATATTCATGTTAACTAATAATATCTACAGGTTCACATCGTTAAATGTTAGCGATTTTATTTTATTTTTGAAACATACATATAGTTAATATTTACAATTGATAAACAGGGGCGTAGCTAGAAATATTCAATGTGCACGCAAAGAAAGCTTCTCACGAGGCCCGCGCAGCTCTGAGAGGGGGATGGGATCACCCTCTCTTGCAAGTGGGGGTTCGATGGTCTTCCCCGAGAAAATTTTGTAAAATTCAATGCAAAGTCGTGCTTTCTGGACTACATCTCGATAACATTGAAAGTATTTTTGTCATAAGAAATGACGTTTAATATTGAAGATTATATGTCGAACACAATAAGAGCAGAACTTGAATCTACCTCTTAAAATTAAAGTGTTTTTGATTTTGAGAAAGTTGAAGATTAGTGTTTAACAAATTGATTTGACACTTACGAGTTGTCATATGATATGGATGTCACATTTTAATTTTTTTTTGTCCCCGTGATGTGCACGCCTTGGCGTGCAGGCGTATAGGCAGCTACGCGCCTGATAAAGGAGAAAAATGTTTACACCATTTTGGATTTAATGTGCGATCTTTCGTGTACCTTTTTGCATCCCAAGAGGCTATGTTCCAAGACACGATAAATGGGCCTATATCGCTTATATGAGCACTTGAGATTGATTGATTATTGGTTTACGTCACCCCACTATTCTTTCACGTGTATGGTGACGGCATCTGCCTTATGCATTGCTTAGATATTTATATCTTTGCAACGGACCCACCGTGGCGGATCCAGGATTTCCGAAAAGGGGGGAGGCACATGTGTATTAGCCAAACGACTTACCCATTTTTGGTGCTAAATCTGGATTTTTACTGGTAAATATGTGGCCAAAAGGGCCCCCTCTAAATCCGCCACTGGCTAGGTTGAACAATTTGATAAAACAAGGGTACCACTTGGACATATATTCCCAGCCCTGGATCCACCCTAGATAGATCTAACTGAAAACAACACTTACAGGGGACCTTGGGTACTTATTCCTATCAAGTTACATTGATTAATTTACTGAATATTTTTTTGCTTCACTCCACGATTATTTCACGTATATGGTGACGTCAATCTGCCTGATGCATTGCATAGAAGTTTGGACCTTTGCAACGGACCAACCCGAAGTAGTGAGGGATCTTTTACGTGCCACGCCCACCATGACACGGGCCTCGGGTTTTACTGCCTCATCCGAATGACAAAACATCGGTGGGCCCAAGACAGGAGTCGAACCCGGGACCTCTCGATTACAAGTCGAGCACCTTATCTACTAGGCCACACCGGCTTGCTAAGTTTCATAAAAAATGCTAAAAATGTAAATAAATATTAAAAACTATTTTTTCTATGATTTATTTCTTTCTATTTCCATATGAAATCAAATATAATACACAAAATTAATGCATTTAAAGCAACGTACCGAGAAAGAGTCAAAGAAATTTTCTGAAAATGTGGAAAATCGCTTAAGGCCAAATACACGTCAAACAACCGTCGAAATTTGATTTCGGAATGGAAAGAAACGGAACCACACTTCTTGAGACACTTATAGTTTACTCTGGTTTGTTGGTCTATGCAGCCGGTATGAAGAAGTGTATCAAAGGAGAATACCCTGTGTCCCGCGCCGGATCCACTCCTTGAAAGATCTGGCAGAATAACAGCAGTTTTGCAGGGGATCTTGAGTACTTCATACCTACCAAATTTCATTAAAGTCTTTTCATTAGTTCTAGATCTCAAGAAGACGTTCATCAACGCTTATTATTACGTACAAATAGTACATTTCTCATATTTTTAAGCTTGAAAAATTGTAACAAGAGGTCTAAATGGGCCATATCGCTCACCTAAGCACCTTGAGGGCATGAAAAAATTAGATAGTATAAACGAAAATATCCTTTTTCAGAAATATTACTTCACGTTATGAACCAAAACCAACACCACATCATTCTACAAGAGGTACAAATGGCCCTTTATCATTCCGTGAGCAAAATGCGTTCATTCATCTGTTTGAAGTAATTTGCTGATGCATATATCCTCTTGTTTTTGACTACTGACAAATAACTGTATACTTGCTTTTCTGTTTTTATTCTAAAATTACTTTGTTAACATATTAGTTCCTGCAAGACATTTAGAAACGTGTTCTGGTGTAAAATGAAATGAAAAGTGCCTTTAATGAGGTTTGAACCGTTACCTTTCTGCATGCCACAACTGGCCTACATGTAAATAAAAAATAAAAGAGAAACACAAGAAAAAAAAAAAAAAAAAAAAAAAAAAAAAAGAAAAGAAAAAAAGAAAAGAAAAGAAAATAACTGTTGAAACAGATATTTTCTAATTGCTGCAAATAAATGCTTTTAAAGCTTTACTGTAAAGAATAAATTAAGATCACGAAGATAGTGACAAAATTCTGATAATGGCGAAATCAGAAAAGAACCCTCATTCACGGCACAGCTTCGTTTGGGAAAAGGGATAAAAAGACGTGTTTAGATATGAATATTTGAGGTGTGCATGGAACAATTATTTAGACAATACAACGAAGAGTACGCTTGATTGTTTTATTGTGTTTAAAAGGTCCAATTCATTCCTTGTGTTTTGTTTTGGTAAAGTGGTAACAATTTCGATCTGCAACAAACGAATACTGCTATTACAGATTTAATCACCGATGCCTGTGTTCACAGAATCACTGTACGCCTTTAATTTGAGGGTTGGTCAAAACGAAATATCGGAAACAGACACGTTGCGTCATCTTGATCGTATATTTAAAAAAAGTTCAGTATTGATATAATCTCTGTTTTATCAACAGTAAGATCGCAAAGTCAACAAATATGTTTTATCAACAGTAAGATCGCAAAGTCAACAAATATGTTTTATCAACAGTAAGATCGCAAAGTCAACAAATAAAGCATCGTCCATTTCAGTGATTCAAGGGTCGTCCAATGAAATAGTATCTTTCAACGTAGCCTAGCCACATCTGCATTAGTTTCAATTTGTCCATCATATGCATGCGCGTCCTTTGGCTTCGTGCAGTCCAAAACTTTATCTACAACACATGAATACATAACTATTCATATTGAACTTACAGAAAATTGAAGATAATGTATATGCTTTGAACAACATGTTACTCAATAAATGAAAAAAACATACAAATAGAAAGACAGACAGACGTGCTTGCGTGTGTATCTACTTACCTTGTTATACATACATACGTACGTGCGTGCGTGCGTACGTACACACATACACACACACACACACACATACATACATACATACATACATACATTCATACATACATACATACATACCGAGACAATGGTGAATCCAATTATTGTCTAAACCGTTCGAAGCCGGTTTGATGTAATGGATGAGGCGCACGGCCCATGATCAAGAGGTCCCGGGTTCGACTCCCGCCATGGACACCTCGGTGTCCTGTATTTCGGATGAGGCAGTAGAAACTGAGGTCCTGTACCACGAAAAGCGTGATATATAAAAGATCCCTTACAGGTTCACTGCTTCGGGAGGTTCCGTCGCAAACGTATAAATTTCTATGCAATGCATCAGACAGATGCCGTCACCGTATACATGAAATAATCGTGGAGTGACGCAAAACAGTAATCAATAAAACAATAATCGATACCAGGTTGAACAAATTTTCCTTACATTTTTTTCCGATGTAAATTACAATGTCTCCGTGAATTGGTGCAAATACATATGATTTTCAAACTATTAGGATAAATTTGCTCTACTGCTTCCAGGTCTGAGCTTCACAAAAATGTGTACTCCTGATTATCTGAATCGCCCGAACCGAACACTCTTTAAGATGATGGTAATTTGTTTTCATTATAATGGGCATCTGCAAGAGGGGATACCTTTCCCATATTTTGAGAATTTTAACTGACATTTCAGTTACAGGTTAAATGCCAAAATAGATGTATTAGAAGGATGTTCAATAATTTAAGATTTTGAGTACTGAGGCTTAACCTTGACTATGCAAGACAAATGCATGGCCTTGTTTTGTTTTAATTACACCAAATACCGCCGAGGGAATATGTCTTCTCATGACGGACTTCGAGTCAGGAATACTACATATATGTATATATATATATATATATATATATATATATATATATATATATATATATATATATATATATATATATAGATATATATATATATACACTTTCAAACAATATCAAAATAAAGATGACTTCAGTAGTTGAATCAAATAACTATATCTACCACTTCTGAGTTTCGAACACCGTTTAATTTTACTAAGCACCGATGTCGTGAATGTACTACATTGTACCTCTTTCGAGCAACAAAACTGATCATTTTAATTCGTCTACGCTGCTAGACCACCTATGTATACTACTTTGACTCTAGAGCTGCTATCGTGAATTTAACTGTAAGAGGCAGATAAAGAGTTTTAGAATGATGGACGGTGAGAATTCGAGATGAGGAATATAGGTTGATTGATTGATTTTAATTACTTTTTGTCACTCTAAGATTATTTCAGGTATATGGTGACGGCATCTGTCTCATGCATTTTACAGAATTATTTGACTTTGCAGCGGACCCAGGCGAAGATTTGAGAGATATTTTACATACTTACACGGGACCTTCGATTGTCTCATCCCAAAGACAGGACAACGGGGTGCCAACGACGGAAGTCGAACTTGGGACCTCTCGGTCACGAGCCGAGCTCCTCATTCACTGAGCCACATCGACATAAGAAAAGAGATGCATAGCGACTAATTCATTGGTCGCTAAACTTAGGATGAAAAAGGTGAAGAGAACTTCTTGGCTCACTCAAAATTCGCCATTGTAACATTTCATGATATCATTGTGTAGTCTCGATCATCCAGATCCTTGGGTCGTCTCTCCTACAAACGTCTGGACGCTTACTGTACAGTTTGCTTTTCACTTCTAGATAGCGTTAAAACAAGATGGCGACGCGCGTGAAAAATAATTTTTATTTCGTTGTACCGATACAAAGGTATGTACTTCTTGTATATAGGAGGAGAGACGACCCAATCTGATTAAAACCATATCTTTATTTCGCTTCTTTAATTGTCCTTTTGCGGATAAATAGAGAAGGGGAATAAAGATATGGTTTAAATCAGATTGAGACGATCCCCAAGCATCTGGATGATCGAAACTAATCTGTGTTGATACTGATAGAGTTATACCGATGGAATTATCCTGATCTTTAATTAACCATCATGTCTCCGAACATAAAATCTCCAAACATTCCGGATGGTGTCGACATGCACGTCACCACGGACACTAGCACTACAAAAGAAACAACGGTATCAGTTGTCAAAAATCAATGTCGTAACTTACAGCAATACAAAACCAAAATTAGCAATTTGTAAATTTTGTAAATTTAATAATATGATGTGGTCAGAGGATTTTCATAAATGATGTAACGTTCAATCATACACTGCTCTCTCTCTCTCTCTCTCTCTCTCTCGCTCTCTCTCTCTCAACATGCTACCGTATGAACTACATGTACGTCGGCTTCTTTGTATTTTACAGCAACACATTACATTAAGTTGTTGCAATAAACAACCATTTTTAAGTATAGAAAAGAAGGAGCAATAATAGGAACTATTCTTGAATGATTTTTTGTCTTCTCGAAAACCAGACCGAATTAAGTAATGATAATACTATTTGTTCAGTCATATTATTGTATGGAATATCTATCACTAGAAATATTAAAGCAATATCAGCTGTAACTATTATGCAATTTATTTTTCTCACGTATTGTCCATACGGTTTTACCATGCAAAATTAAGAATGTGGAGAAAAAAATCAGTCGAAATTGAATCACTTTTAAGCCCATAAAACATTTGTTTTTATGCCGCGATTCTGAATGCCTGCTGCACGAGTGAATTTCTTTTCGCGACAGAAATAAGTCGGAGATCGATATAGCTTATAAAACAGAAGTTTTGCAAAGATTTCTCTGCAAACTTAATTACTTTTAGTAGACATAAGACGTATGTATAAGTATGGTATTTGCATATTTTAAGTGGAAGTTACAGCTTATATCGCTCCAAATCAAAAGAATAAGCGATAAAAAATGAATTAGATAGATGAACAAGTAAATAATAAACACACACACAAATAAATGAAGAAAAATAAATAGAAAACAGAAATAAATGTATAAATAAAAGGTATAAGTGCTTACGTGCTGCAGGCAATTCATCTCCGGGTACTGAAGTGAAGTCTACATAGCTCTCCTTGATCAACTTAACGATGTACCCTAACGTCACCATGCATACGAAGTTCACCATCTCGATTCAGAAAGTCACCAGTGAGGTATCTAGGAGAGAGATTAATATAAGTTTCACTTCTTGTTGCTTAATCCTTGTACTGTTTATAACGCCATTACTGTGAATAAATACTGTTTAAACCAATGAGGTATCTACGAACAGAAAAATAATAATAAAAAAACCCCCGATTCTTTATTGTTTACATACCTACGGACAGGCTAGGCCCGTAGGAATCGGGTTGGTAAGGGGGGGGGGGCGTCACAGCGCCCCTCTCCCACTTTATTGACCGATTTTTATCACGTTACGAAACGTAATTCAAGGTTTGTTATCTCACTTTTAAAATGCTTCCTACGGTGCTGCAAAGCGGAAGTGTCTGAAGGCACAGAATCTTTTTATATTGGACCCTTCGAAGCTGTGAGGGATATTTCACGTACCTACATCCACAGTACCGAGATAAGGGGTATTCTGGGGTATCGAAAAGACAAGACATCAAGGAACAGCTGTTGGTACTCGAATTTATCACCTGTCTGTGCCGATTCTATTTTGTTACTATTGTCAAGTTCTAATCTTTGAATTTACTTGAGGAAGGTAAATACAAAAATGAGAACACTTGAGGAAGGTAAATATAAAAATTAGAACATGATCTAATTTTTGTATTTTCCATCCCCAAGTAATCAAAAATTAGAACATGGCATTATAACCATAATTTATTACGTTGCGTAAACTTGCACTAAAATTGATATTAAACGGATCGACCGGCAAGATTCAGTGCATTCCAGCATCAAATGGAACAAATATCTTAAGTATTTAGACATTTAGCAAACGGCCGGCAATATTACTTTATCCCCAATCTGTCACTACAAAAAATACACAGTCTTCTCTACAGCTCGTGTTAAATTTGTCAATTTTATACGTATTCAGCTCACGAGATGCAACTGCGCAAACATGTGGATATGTTTGTTTCATTTGATACTGGAATGCACCGAGTTTTCCCGGCCAATTCATTTATCAAAATTGCAAGTGTGCGCAACTGAAAGAATTGTGGTCCTATTAACAAAAGAGGGCCAAGTCTTGCGGCTAACCGAGCCATACTCACTCATGTCTGAGAAACACTGAACCCGATAATTATTCTTCAAAAGATAAACGAATATTGAAACACACAGAATCTAGAAATGACCACCATATACTCACTGATCTTTTTGCTTGCGCAGATTAAACCCGGACCAAAATTGCAATCTTTCAGATTTTGTTGAAGGAAAATGCCTTTTGAACACCGTATTTCAATGTAACTCGAGATTAAATGGCAGTAGATTTTTTTTCAAATGTATAAAAGCTGACTTCAAATGGATTTGAAATCTATATAAACGATTGCAAACTTACCTTCATGTGACAAAGGTCTGCATGAATTTTGATGTACAAGAACAAACCATGGAAAGGAGGGGGAGGGGTGTATTGAGGCTACGGTAAGGGAAACTCGCAACATTCAAATTCTTTGTTAATTAAAACAAATGCTGGCGTACATTTATATTTATCTCCAAAGTTGCTGTTTTCTTATTTGCAATTAACACAGAAGATATTCAAATGAATCATAAATACATACACCTTCTGTTATAGTTTATTGTTTTATACAGTTGTTATGGTTCATGAAATTCTCCTTTAGAGAACCCCCTGTTGGAGTTTTCTAGACCAGTTTTGAATGTCAAGCAAGAATAGGTGTAACTTATGGTCATAATGGTGGTAAACTGTTGCTATTGCATCATCTACCCGTAAGACGCCCCCTGGCTTCGTGATGAAATATTACCCGCACTACATGTACGTGCTGATCCAGCAATCGTAACAACTCGTCAGTTTCCGTTCCGATTGGCATTTAAGTATAGTCTGGTTCCCGGGACTCCTCTGGAGTTTTTGCTGTGTTAGAGGGGTGGCAGATCCAGAATTTCCTAGAGATGTTAGGCACATAAGAACGTCAAGTATTAGCCAAAATACTCAACCATTTTCGGTACCAGATCTGGAGTTTTACTCATAATATTTGATTATTTTCAAACTTGTCATCTATACATGCCTTGTAAATTTGTGGGCAAAAACTGAAGGGGGACCCGGGTCCCCTGATCCCTTTAAATCTGACACTGATGATCATATATTGGCTATTTAGGAAATATTTTGTTTTAAAGCTTTGGTGGTATTAGGGTAAAATCGTGCTCGGGAAGTCTCTGAGGTTCCTTATACTTGTGTTGGTTATTTGATATTCAATAAATATACATGTATGTATGAACACACTAGTTTTTATGCATATAGAATGAATGAGGTCGATAGTGAATAGGTCTTCTGACTGAACGAAAAAATGTGAGTGTGCTTAGACTCGCAATAAAAATCAAATGGGGTTCGCCGCCAGTTATTATCCGTTAGGCGGCGCCTGTGTACTATGAGTTAGTAACGTCGATTTGAGTTAGCAACCTTATGACGTCACAGTAACATTCCATTATTCTTTACGTCATTTTTGCGGGAATATGTTGTATTTCCTCCGTAAATATCAGGACCACAATTAATGGCGGCGAACCACATTACTCACAGGACTTAAAGCCAAGATCAGGTCCTGATAATCTGCTTTATTTTTTTTTATATTTACTTTTCAAACTAGTATAAAAGATTGGCTGACAAATACGGCACAAAATGCATGTATTGGTCAAATTATTTTGACGTTTACGATGTGCAGAGATATATTGCTCTGTTAGAAGCACGGCTGAGATAGAGCACCGTGGAATCTGCACTGTGATTTACGACGAATTCCAAGAACGTTTATCCGAATACCTGTTCTCACCTCTGTTGCCAGGGGTCTAAGAACGTCTATTCCGACGCCCGTTCTCACCGTTTTTGCCAGGGGTCCATGAATGTCCATTCGGGCACCTGTTCTCACCTCTATTATCAGGATTCGAAGAACACTGCTCTCAGCTCTGTTCTCAGGTTCCAAGAATTTATTCTCTCAGTTTACACTGAGTGCTTCCGTGACTTAATGGCAAGATCAACATAGTCTTTGATGTGCTGATAACTTTGGTTTTCCACAGGACGAGTTTCAAAATATTGGAAAAATCTACAATTGATATACATTTTTATGATAGGTGATAGTATGATATGTTTCAAATAACAGTTTGGAAAGCAGTCTGTTTCAAATATACCTTCCAATTTTAAAAGATGAATGCGAGAAACCGCATTTTGTTTGCCCAGGATCTTCATTATGACGTTATTGTTTTAATCGTGATGTCAAAATAATTTAACGAAAATTTTAGCGGCAAAACATCATATATTGAATATTGTAAAATTGAAAGAAGGTGTATTGACATATGCTTGTTTTTACGGCTTCAAAGGGATGTAAACGGCATTTGACTTAAGGGCTGCAAAATATCGGGCCTAATGAATCGTGTAATAATCATATACAACAAAGTTATAATGAATTAACATTAACCTAGGGTAAAAAAGGTCGGTCGATAGGTATTTTGTTTATTATTATTTTAATCTTTCTTATTCTATTTTTTCAACATTGCTCAAATGGTCCCTTGTCCGGTTTTTTTTTTGTTTTTGTTTTTTTCGGGGTTTTTTTGTTTGTTTTTGTTTTTTGTTTTTTTGGGTTTTTTTTTTGGAATGTGAAACAATCTCGTTTTGATCACGATCCATGTATTTTACACGCTTGAAAAGGTCCCACTTTGATGCATACTTCGTCGAAGCGTTGTATTGATTTCGTATGTTAAATATAAAACTACAGATCAAACCCGATTTTTCCCCTTTTTTTAGATTTTTCCATAAAATCTCTTGAGCCAGCGCGATAAAACAGGGTCGGTCGAGAAGCGGTAACACTTTTTTATCTTTTGCATAATGAAGTATATTTCATATTGATAATTATAAATGAGACCATTTAGTTCGGATAACGTATGATATAACCAACACTTTCTATGGAGTAACTACATATATTTAGCTACCTTCAGATGCGTGTCTGAATTGACATCTCCGCGGAATTTTAATTAGCATTGTCTTTGACTCCATCTAGCTAGTGGATATATCGTACAGCAGGGATGCTGGTCGTGGATGTATCGTATAACAGGGATACTCGTCGCGGATATATCGTACAGCAGGGATACTCGTCGCGGATATATCGTACAGCAGGGATGCTGGCCGTGAATGTATCGTACAACAGGGATACTCGTCGCGGATATATCGTACAGCAGGGACGCTGGCCGTGGATGTATCGTATAACAGGGATACTCGTCGCGGATATACAGTACAGCAGGGATGCTGGTCGTGGATGTATTGTACAACAGGGATACTCGTCGAGGATATATCGTACAACAGGGATACTCGTCGCGGATATATCGTACAGCAGGGATGCTGGCCGTGAATGTATCGTACAACAGGGATACTCGTCGCGGATATATCGTACAGCAGGGATGCTGGCCGTGGATGTATCGTACAACAGGAATACTCGTCGCGGATATATCGTACAGCAGGGATGCTGGCCGTTGATGTATCGTACAATAGGAATACTCGTCGCGGATATATCGTACAGCAGGAATGCTGGCCGTGGATGTATCGTACAACAGAGATACTCGTTGCGGATATATCATACAGCAGGGATGCTCGCCGTTGCAGACTCAACCTTGGTCAAGCCTGTGCCTTGTTACATTCTTATTACAGAAAACAAAGGAAATAAGCACTTCTGTGAAGGCACTTCAAATATCTTAAGTGGTATAGTAGTATAATTAAGTTCAGCTCAGACCCCTCTTTCAAAAAAAAAAAAAAAAAAAAAAAAAAAAAAACAAAACAAAAAAAAAAAACAAAACAAAACAAAAAAAAAACCCAAACAAACAAACAAACAAAAACAAAAAACCGAAAAAACAACAACAACAACAACAACAACAACAAAAAAATAATAAATAAAATAAAAAAAAAAAAAAATAAATAAATAAAAATCCACTGCGCAGATGCTGTCATCATATACTCTTGAAATGACCCCATTCAAAAACAAACAAATATTGACAGGCAAACAAGAACAGAACAAACAAACAAAAATGAAAGGAAAACAAATAAAGAAGAAGAACCCTTAAAAGGCAACAACAACATAACAAAACAAATAAAAGATCACGATAGCGGGAAAGTCTTCCGATATACCTACCTACATAACAGTATATATGTACAGATACAGATCATTGATTTTACTCCGGATACCCCGGCTTCCTTGTTCAATCATCACTGCCCTACACCCAATCCATAAAAGATCCTTGTATAGCTTTAAGTAATAAACTATAGCACATATTACTACTTGACTCAACTGTCATTCGAACCAGAGTTAAGAGGCTACAAAAACTTGAGCTCACTCGATCACCAGTCTCCGGTAAATGACTGGTACAGACAGACAGTATGGGGGAGGTTTGTTAAGCTCCTAGTTAAGACTGCAGTATTTACTTTTCTGTATTGTGTGTTTCACATGATATAACAGTATTACAGTAATACAGGCGAGGATCCAGAAGCTTTTTCGAGAAAGGGGGGGGGGGTTCCGTTAAATTTCTGTATTGTGTGTTTCACATGACATAACAGTATTACAGTAATACAGGCGAGGATCCAGAAGCTTTTTCGAGAAAAGGGGGGGGGGGGTTCCACCCTAAGAATTTTTGGAGAATGGGTCCACCCATGTTTTTGTGTTAAATTACATGTACTTATTTTACATCGAAAAATAACAAGAAAAGTAATTGTTGCCAAATCTCAGGGTGGGTCCAGACCCCGCTCCATCCCTCTGGATCCGCGCATGTAGGTTTTTCACTTCTGGATAATCATTAAAATCATAAAAAATAATCATTAGAATAATAAATATTGTTGTAATTCATTCCCAAGAAATCAATTTTCATACAAAATGTTATTCATGGCAATGAATATTATATATGTACTATTAGAAAATTTTACGGTCGATCAATTTTAACGCTACATACGCGTAGTAATTCGTCAAAGAGGTATGTGAATGACAAAGGTAAAATTCTTTTGTCGATGTCAATATGTGTTATTTAACATGGTATACAAGTGCACAATTTTCTGTAGAGGATGATTCTACTTCGGTGAAGGTCGTCTACTACATCTGATACATTTGATAAGTATCATTCCCGCCAAGATAATGT
This sequence comes from Pteria penguin, assembly GCA_035048485.1. NCBI lineage: Eukaryota > Metazoa > Mollusca > Bivalvia > Pterioida > Pteriidae > Pteria > Pteria penguin. The sequence continues at coordinate 72,088,896 of CM068581.1, read as the reverse complement.
CGTCTGCTGAATAATAGTGGTTGACGTTTAAGTGGTACTATAGTGGAAACCTGCCCTACGTAACCGTAAAATAAGAGACAAAAATATCCTCGACACGTGAACAGGTAAGTGTATTATCTATGTTATGTGAATAATTATGCATGGAAATGAAGTGACGATGGATAAAATTTTAGTGACGACGTTTGCACCTTATCATCGTGGCGATGTTCCCTAAATTTCGAAGATTTTCCCCCATTTTCTTTCTTGAGTTCATGGGAAGGTTCGTCAGTATAAATGCTGATGGGCAAACGTTCCCTACAGGTTCTGCGATTTTCTTCGATATCAAACACTCAGCTGATCAGTGTTACATTACTAATTGTACTTCAATGACGTTCAATGCATCAAAAAAGAAAATGTTATTATGTATAATTAATAAACGTAGTATGAGCAAATAAGTAATGTATTAAGATAAATCATAAAGTAAATAAATTCATGCAAATAAATAAGTTATAATGAATAAAATAAATATACGGATAAAGATTTGGTAATTGAAAATAAGCACATGTACTCTGTTGTTAATTAAACAAAAAATAGAAAAATTAAGAAAATGTTATCGTGAATAGAGTCGTTAATTTTAAAATTTGATATTTGACTATTAGTCATAATTTGCCGGAGCAAAAGATTTAAGTGCATTAGTAACACTAAGGAAGTACTTATTTTAGTTTCTATCCAAACGGTGTAACTCGAAACGTGTATACTTTTTTCGTATGAGAAATACGACTTGAGATTTGTGGTTCATAATTTCACATGTTGACACCATAAAATCGAGTTACGAATGTGAAAGTTAATATTCTGAGTGTCACATCCTAGATTAAGACTTGAATGTGAACTTTTCACATGCAGTGAGTGGACAGGGGGAGGGGGAATGAAGTCATTACCAGTATTTCTCACATTTTGAAGTTCCTCTGCTTTCATTTAGATTGGGATTTACCATGATGTAAAAATCGAAATCGCCCTCAGACATAGCACGATATACATGTGTATGTTCAAAATGGAAGAGAAATGGTCAGATATTGTTGAAGGCTATTGTTATGCGTACAGGGCTTTTAGTTAGCACACATTTTAGAAGTTAATAAATGAAATATGAGTTTCGGTTTTTCAAATCCTTAGGTTTACCAACTGATAAGATTTTGAAAACCGATACTGATAACCTTTTATTGCAATTCCCGTGAAAACAAAGTTCTTTATATCCAGTACATTATCTGATCTGAGGCTGTAAGTTATATTGATAATGTTAAGAATTATATCTACACTTCAGAGAGAGAGAGAGAGAGAGAGAGATTCATCTCACTAAATTAAGATTTATGCCATTTTCTCTACGGACTGATTAGCGTCTTCATTATAAGTAAGCTTTACATAACTTAATGTCAAAAGCGTTAAAAAAGCGTTCGTTTGACAGTACGGTAATTTGCTCCAGAGTTCAGTTGCCAGGCGCTAGTGTTACATGTTCTTGTGGCTTATGTATTTCTCTGCTTTGACCAATAACTTACGACAGAAAGAGCGCCGACTTTGTGCCCAGTGATTGGTACACAAGTGATCAAGATATCTTAAATGATCAATTTAAGTTGATCAATATTCAGTAAAGTACATAACTGAACGTGTTGCATTTTAAAAAGTTCAAAATAATTTATTAAAAAAAAAAATAGCAGAAGTAGCTATGGTCAATAATTTTTATTTGATTGAATATTGTTTGATGTCATTCCACGATTATTTCCCGTATATGGTGACGGCATCTGCGGGAGTCGAACCCGGGACCTCAGGATCACGAGTCGAACACCTTATCCACCAAGCCACACAGGCTTACAACAAATTCTAATTTTCTTTTTAATTTACAATGCGAATGTAAAGATGATGGATAAATCCAAACCTGTCCGAAAATCATGAAGCCAGAGGACATACAAAATCAGTGAAAACCAAGTGGAAAATAACAATATATGTCTACTTGAAGAGCATATGTGAACCCCTATGATGGAGTGAGATCAGGTGCCCGGGGAGAGTGAGCATCTCCTGCTTGCTGGTAACACCCGTCACATATACCCAGTAGAAAGAGTCAGATCGTGTAAATTCCATAAATATTTATCTATGGAGAAGTCAAAGTAGGTAACCTTTTAGTATAGAAGGTGTCAAATCTGTGTAGTGATCGGAATCGGTCTCAGTCCAGAATATCATTTAAAGTGTGGATAAGGAGATATCATATGGAGTAATAAGAGTCTCGTAATGACCATAGAATTTCCTCAGTGACGTTGCTAGTCTAGCACATGTATAACCCTGGTTGAGTAGTTTATCTGAAAGTCTCCCCCAGAACAAAGTCATTGTAATGTTAACATGCTCTGGAATAATGCATTAACTGAGAGTATTCGCTGGTTTTCTTTATGTACCTGAAACTAAATTATAAGCATGTACGCGTTCTGAATCAAAGAATAGTAATGAACGAGGCATCTGATTGGTTTACGTTTTGGGACCAGTTGTTCGGAACGTTAGCGACTGGTTAAACTGACCAAAGGTTAAATTTCATCTAACTATATCTTTGAAATAAAAAACTTTAAGTCATAGTCTGTGTACTGATTTGTAGCATATATTATAAAACAATCTTTGTAAAATAATTTAGATTTTTATACAGAAATCTTATTTAATGTAATTGCCTCTCAAAGTTTAACCACCGGTAAGCTTAACCAGTGGTTAAAGTTTCGAACAACTGGTCCTAGTAAAGAGAGAGGAGTAACTATTTCAATGTATCAAGGGCTCTGATTGGATAAAATTGATTCATCTATAAACAAAGGTAGGTTCTATTGTAAAACGATGAATTATAAACTCATTTTGCTAATGTAAATTTATTATGATCTAAAAAGTGTTGTTGATTATATTAGAATTACATTGGATTTTTATTTGAGCAGAGGGAGGGAAAAGGGTTGTTGGGTTTGACCCTCTTTCAGCAAGATTTTCTCGAAATTAAGGCGGATTTCCTGTAGTACACTGCAAAGATTCTGATAGAGGCTGACGAACAGAACATTTTGATATATGGTTTATATGAAGCAAAGACAAAGAACGTTGTGCGAATCTTGCTTGGAATTTGGTAATTTGACATGGGATCCTATGGAATAAGGAATTATTATGCCTTGACCTCCCGTGGCTAAAGCAGTATGGTCCACCGACTGTTGTCTACTGTTGTTTATCTGAGCAACAGTAAAATCATTGTAACGATAAAAACCATGAAAGTTCCTCGTCTTCAGAGGTCTTGCACAAGGTCTTACACTAGGCTTTCAATATTGATCATGCTTAATATCGAGAACCACCTTCATAAGAATAACGACACATTCTTCACAACTTGATAGGATTTAGAGAGTGTTCGATAGCATATACCTTATAAAATACTTATCCTCTTTCGAGCACATTCATTCGAAGATCCAATAGATTGGATGGTTGTCTATGCTTATATTACAGTATATGCTTATCTATTTGTATTAAGTTCTTAATTCGAAATCGTATGGCTAAATGCCAGATGTGGATCCAAATTTTTTTCTGAGGAGGTCCACCCCATACATATTTTTCCAAGAAAGGGTCAAACAAAATCGTGAATAAATACTCTCTCTCAACCCTCAACTTTAGCCAAATCTAAGAGGCGATTATGATCCAATTCCATCCCTTGTATCTTTTCTTAAGTCACAATCTATTAAACACAAGAAATAAACCAGCATAAACCCAGCATGTTTAATTACAAAACTATTAGACAAGATATCAGTAGTGAAATCATGAATCATCGATCGATCGAAGGCGCCCACGTTGAGTGAACATCTCTCGTGATCTAGCCACTACTATCGTGTTAATTCTACGATGGTCAGTCTTGGGAATGAAAATTTAAAACAGATAGTAAATAATATAGATATGTGTTTTAGACCATTTTGTGGGGGATTAGTTACAGCTTCATCTTAGTATTTGTGACTTTGCACTGGAATGAATAGCAATATTTGATGAATATTTATTTCAGTAATAAGACTTCTGTATATAGCTCGTGATTTAATGTATTTTAGATATATTTCAATAAAATATTTAATTAGTTTCCTAGACATCTTCAGATGAATCCAGTTTAGATGGAGCAACGCTCAAATCTCCACTCTGTGACGTCTTCAAGTGCATTAGAATGTTCACATAAATCGCCTGATATCCGTTTGTCAATGTATAATTTAAAGGAAACAGTCAAGGTCACAAGGTAAAAAGGTATTATATAAGTTTAATTAACAGGTTTTACCACAAGGAGTAAACGTGAAATATTGAAAGCCTTTAACTGTTTAATGTTACTGATGTTGTAAACTTAATGGAAACAAAAAGTATAATTCCTGCCAGACAAACAGACGAACGCCGGATAGTTATGTCTTGATGTCCTACCAGACAAACAGACGGACGCCGGATAGTTATGTCTCGATGTCTTACCAGACAAACAGACGGACGCCTGATAGTTATGTCTTGATGTCCTACCAGACAAACAGACGGACGCCTGATAGTTATGTCTTGATGTCCTACCAGACAAACAGACGGACGCCGGATAGAGTTATGTCTTGATGTCCTACCAGACAAACAGACGAACGCCGGATAGTTATGTCTTGATGTCCTACCACACAAACAGACGGACGCCGGATAGTTATGTCTTTATGTCCTATCAGACAAACAGACGGACGCCAGATAGAGTTGTCTTTATGTCCTACCAGACAAACAGACGGACGCCGGATAGAGCTGTCTTTATGTCCTACCAGACAAAAAGACGGACGCTGGATAGAGTTCAGTATAGCTTCGCAGGTGACTTAAAAGCATATTTAAATGCACCTACTGTCTAGAATAACGCCAATAATTTTCCACTCCTATGAATTCCTTCTAAACATATACATGTGTACGAAGGAGAAAAATTGATATATCAAGGCCTTTTTATGATATGATGTATATAGCTGTGCTGGGTATTAAGACAACATCGTAAGCTGATTGTCACTGCGTGTTAATCATAGTTTTCTGGGCGTGGTTCAAGTGCCGTCTTGTGTGTGCTGAAATATTGAGGAATAATGATCAATTTAACTCGAAAAAGATCGGATAGTGAATATAGCGCTCTATGGTATACCACAGTGTGTATATATAGAGAAGGGAACTGCCAGGCTATAGTCAAGTGACTTTAGCCAGGAGAAGTGTTAAGGATGCCGAGAAAGCGACCGAGTCGCGAGGGAAGATGCGAAATTGTGGTGTCCCAGTTTGACAGGTAAGGTTTTACATGAGACATGATTTGTATCGAAAAAAAAAAAAGCAAGAGACTAAATTATCAGGGTCCGTAGCCATAAACTGAGAAAATACTTAAGTCAAATTTTCAAATTCCTCTGTTCAACAATGAATTAGTAACAGGGATTTGGATTTTCGTGAGTTTTATTCTATGAATAAATAGAATTAAAGCATTCTGCATGACAATTTATTTGAACGTTTGATAAGGGAATTAATTAAAATGAAATAATTGACTTAAGTATATTCTCAGTTTATGGCGCCGGACCCAGAAATGATTCTTTGAGACCTCAGGGAGTCTTATTTATCCGATACTCTACATAGCTGATAAGGAGTATATATTTGTATACAGTATATTATTATATTGAACATTTATCCAGTCTCTTCTAATGAATGCTGTAAATGCTATAGGGTGCTATAAATACCAATCCAGTTCATGATAGACCAGATCGGAAAAGTGCAGATATAATCGCATCAGCCATTGAAAGTATTTCTAAGCTGATGGTAACGACGTGTTGTATTTTCTGTTTTTTTTTTAAATGAAGCATCTTTTAATTCGCTATATACTTCATTAACACAATGTAGATTTATTTCCACACTATGTGACATGCATTTCATCAGTTTGTATTGATATGTGTCACGGCGTTGCAATCAGAACAACGCAACATTTAGGGATCACTTTGTCAGGCGACCGTCCGTACGTCGCAGGAGTCGCTCTTTCGAAATATGTATAACAGACGACCATGTTCCTACAGGCACATTGGTCATGTTGATATTGATGAATAGCATCAGTTATGTCCCATGACAAATGGCTTTATCAGTTTCATTAACCATTCTGGAGTCAGTGTAGCGTATTGGATGAGGTGCTCTGCTCGTGACTGACAGGTCCAGGGTTCGACTACCGCCATGTTTACGACGGTGTTCTGGCTTTCAGATAAGATGTCCCATGGTACGTTAAAGATCCCTCACTGTTCCGGATGGTTCCGTTGCAAAGGTAGAAATTTCTTTCCAATGCATCAGGCAGATGCCGTCACCATATACGTGAAATAAGCATGGAGTGACATAAAACAATAACCAATCAATATCTTCGAAGGAAGGGTTTTGCGTAATTGCAATCGGCCTCGGCCGATTGTATATTAAGATAGTAAATTCGCTTTGAGAGCGCATGTGCAAACTCCATTAGCGTGGCATGTTGGGTAATAATTTGTTCTAAGAAACAATATTAGCACATAATTCTGCTGTAAATGTTGAGATTTTTAGAAATAGCTCTTATAAAATGTTCACAATTGAAAAAAAAAGATTTGCTCACTACAATAACCAACTTATTTCCGAATATTAACGATAACATCCGAGAGACTTTCCTAAAAAGGTAATAAGTAAAAATGAGGCATGGCTTTAGAAATTATAGCGGGAAAATTCACAACTGTGCATAAAAAGATGGTTTCAAAAACAAGTAATTCCTGTTTTTAAATGTACGTCCTTTGATTGTTCTGCTGTTACGGTGAGTGGGAAGGTGGACCCGTAAACGTGTTAACCACACCATTTGTTTGGCTTTTGTCAAAAGTCCTAAGTCGGTATCGTAATTGCACTAGAATCAAATATTTTTGTAATGTGTTATATGTGCTAGTATATTATTTATATTCATGTATTGCATAGCTCCATGGTGACTTCTGCCACATAACTGAGCTAGTACCTCCTCTTTTTTCCTTTCTATTTACAGAAAGCCATTTGGCTTTGTGACCAACAGCTTGAAAATTAATGCTATTCAGATTGCAACCTAAGCGTTTTAAAAAGCTACGCTTGTAATTAGTTTATATTGTAATTAGCGAAGTGACTTCATGCATTAATATGGCGTATTAACACTCACCTAAACCTGTCACATCTCAAAACCAGTAGGGATCTTGTATGTTGTTGTAACTTGTGACACTATAATACTAGTTGTTAATTTTGTTTTAAGATATACAGTTAAATAGATAGGTTTCAATCGGCCAGAATTAATGTGACTTACCTTCCGTTGGCGACCATCTTGTGAACCATACACTGTATTTCCATGTATAATTCAACCAAAATTGATGAAGTTTTGAACAACACAGTTTCAAAACGTATACTTGTTGATTTCTTTTAGAAATACTCTACATCAGATGTCACAGTATCATGACATAATGAAAATTAACGCATGTCTGTTTCAGACGAGGCGTTTCTAAATGGTAAGAATATGACAGAAAAACCATAGTTTGACTCACAAGATGGCCGATAACGGGACGTAATTCCAAGAGATTTATTGATTGATTGATTTATTTAGTGGTTTATTGAAATTTATGACACAGGTTTGGGCAAATGTTTATATACATATAATATACTGCACGCGTGTTCCATTATGTAAAACCTTTGACAAAAAGGCCTGTCAATGAAGTATATGAAAATACTGTGAGGTCACAACCCTCCCTCCCCTCAACCCCCCCCCCCAAAAAAAAAAAAAAAACAGAAAAAGAAATCCCAAGTTAAACTATCTATTAAAGAATATTGATAGGTAGGTTAATACTTATGTGTCTGAGAAGAATTCCGTGTAAATTTTTAAAATGGGATTTATTTCAATTTATTATAACTTGCACTGGTTTTATAGAGTTGTCACCATTTGTTTTAACTTTTGTTAGTTACTGTCCATACATCTTAATAATATGTGTTTCAGGATGAGGACAATGAAGGTGCATAGACGGGTTGTGAGCGAGGGCTGCCATCCACAATCTAGGGTTTACGACATTCCATTAGGAGTTTTCAGTCCAAAATCGGGTAATCCTTCTAAGGAATTTAGAAGAGGGTTATACAGAATCAGTAACTTTTATAATGTGTCATTTCAAGTTAGTCTAGTACCTCTTTCTGGGTTCTTTTCCAGTTGCATGAAGCAGGAAATTGTGTCCTTTTACCCGCCAGAAGTAAATTACATCGACACTTCTGTTCTATTTAAGAATTGAAGCTACACTATTCAGTTTTAGTCATTTACTGATAAATTTTTGTTTTACATTTTATTCTCGATTATTGAAACTCAGAGAAGACGGTAGACGAGAGCATGTTGGGAGCATCAGAAAACTCGGGAATGCGCCACAGCAAATCGTTACAGTCACTGGCGTCAGCGCTCATTGACGAAGTGAACGACGATTCATTCCAAAAAGAGGTAATCACAAAATCTTCAACATTACATGGATTACAAAATCTAATGATTGTGGGATTTGATAGACATTTATGTCTTAAAGGTATTTCATATTATAACCATCATCCCAGTTGTATCTATTAAATGTCTATCTTAATATAGTTTTGGGTTTGGATAGCCAATAGGGTTAGTATAATCTGAAAATTCATGTATGGAAGTCGATAAATATATAATTTCTCAACCCTTTTCTCAGCCTATCTAAATGCAAATCGCAAAAACTTGCAGATACATGTAACCTTACATGCTTGCAACCTTATTTCACATTGATGAATATTTATATTCTGATTTTCATACTTCTTACAGACTGCTATACAATCTATCCCATTTTCCCACAAAACTCTCCGAAAAAAACCTTTTATTGTTTGATTTGTTGCTTTTACATTTCAGGTTGCAGAAAAGACACAGATGTACTTCGTCGGAAAACAGGAAGCAGAAACTGAAGTTCTGTTAGACCGAATTATACATAAAGAGGGAAACAAAGACAAAGCTCTTCTTTATATTGTTTCTGAAATCGATAATGAATCAAAGTTAAGTATAATAAAACTTGAATTCTAAACAACTTAAAACAAACATCCTTAAATGAAATACATAGAAATATGTTTTGGTTTAATTTGGTGTTTCATTAACATAGACATAGAATCGACTTGCAAAAAAAAAAAATTTCCACCACTATATCGAAATCGGAGAGCTGATAAAATTCAATCAAAACAACAGAAATAATCCTATACTGACAACTGACCGGATCTATACGGCATCACTGTTTGGTAAGCTGTGAGACAAAGGGCAGTCATACATGGTCCACAAACAGTAAAAATAAATAGCCACAAAATGATGTAAATTACATTCTCTTGCTTAACTACAATACAAAACAGTAAAATATAATGTAGTGTTCATGTGTTGACTCTAAAAGCTTTATTAGCAGTAGTTGAAAACAAATGTGTATTTCATATATGTGCATCTCAGACACTATAATTTGATAATGGGGCATTTAATACATTATTTTGAAATGCGGTTGTTTATACTGTGAATTTAAAATTCTTTTTCCACAATGTACGGTGCTGAAGCAATTTTGTTATCCTGGAAATATACATATAAAGTGCCTTTGCTGTTATAACAATATACAGTTTGTAAACTATAAATATATGGTTATAATAGATAGTTATTATTTTCAAGTAATGAGGCACAAATTTTTTTTTCAGTTCACATTTCAGTGTACATTTAACAGTTCACATTTCAGTGTACATTTAACAGCTCACATTTCAGTGTACATTTAACAGCTCACATTTCAGTGTACATGTAACAGTTCACATTTCAGTGTACATTTAACAGTTCACATTTCAGTGTACATGTAACAGTTCACATTTCAGTGTACATTTAACAGTTCACATTTCAGTGTACATGTAACAGTTCACATTTCAGTGTACATTTAACAGTTCACTTTTCAGTGTACATTTAACAGTTCACATTTCAGTGTACATTTAACAGTTCACATTTCAGTGTACATTTAACAGTCACATTTCAGTGTACATTTAACAGTTCACATTTCAGTGTACATTTAACAGTTCACATTTCAGTGTACATGTAACAATCACATTTCATGAGACGTAATAAATACGAGTTACATAGTTGTTGAAACGAGTTTTTTTTTTTCAAGAATATTGAATGAAAACGTATTTGGTGATCATATTATATAATATGTGTAGGTCATATAACACAATATTCTGATCTAGCCAGGCATTGCACATCAGTGCATTACACTACCAATATGGACAATGACTGACTAAGTGTAGACATTACAGAGTTTTATTTAAGTAACCAATAATATATGTATTATCTATATTCTTAACGAAGCCGTTCTGGGTAAAAATATCTCAAAAACTACAATAGGAAAATTGATCATTTTATCGTCAGTGATGAAATGCTAAATAAAAATAATTTTCAGAGAATTGTAGAAAAATTCACCGCTTGGTTCAATTTTGGGGGGAAATCTCAAAAAACACTATTTTTAACGTTTTGAAATGTCGTAATCAGATATTATCGGAATTAATTTCGATATATTAATGTTGGGTAGATACATTTCGGTTTAACTATGCTGATTTTATAATTTGTTGATAATTTTAAATATTATTAATGTTTTTAAGACGCCGACTATTTTAACGATTACAATCGATCAGCATGCGCTAAAACTTGCGCAGCACATTAAAACTCGTACCGAGAACGGACTCGTACGTTTTTGGGTTTTTGGTTTTTGTTTTTAATATTTTTGTTTCGTTTTCTTCACCGGCTATTTTATTGTTTTTCATGTACAATATTTTATAGACATGGATAATAGTAAGTGCTAAACTAGGTTCTTTGACACGTCAATAATATTTTTTACATGTACATGTGTATCTTAAACGAAAGGAACTTCTTTTTTCAAAATTTCTCTTGTACTTTACAGTATTTAATATGTAAAAGTTGATTTTATTTGCTTAACAAACGATACTAAAACGGATTTAACAATTGACACTAAACTGGGATCCTAACATTGTATGCTTAAATGTATTTTTAACTGGCCTGTCGAAAAGATACAAGTGCATGTATTTGCATGTGTTGAATATATATGACGATAGTGCCAGCTCTTAACATTAAAAACAGACAATAATTTGATCATTAATGAAAACACAAAGAACCCACCTGTCCCGTTCGATTAATTATAATCATGGATAAAATATCTGTGAAAATATGAATCTGTGAATTTGAAATTTGAAACATGTTATGTTCAGTTATGCAATTTATTTTACATGTTCAAGTGTTCGTGAATACGATATTACACAGAGGCGCCAATCCCTCCGCCAGCGATGGCAGTTTATGGACACCATTACATTTTGCTGTTAAGAAGCGATTTAAAGGTGTGTGTAGCAAGCTGCTAGAGAACGATGCCTGGCCAGACGCACGTGATAAAACAGGGGTGATGCCATACACAATAGCTTATGAGTCCGGAAATGACGTCATTTGCGCCATGTTACTTGCTTACATGGACAATGAAGTGTGCGTATTAAATGTTTTATTCCTTATTCATTAAAAAGCGAAACCGATGTATTGTATCAATGAAGTATAACAAGATTTAATAATACTATGTAATACTATAGATTGGGAAAATACTACGTCAGATTTTTACCCCATATAAATCGACGGATAAACATTGAAGTACAATCTTTATTCTAATTCATGTTATTTCTCTTCCGGCATCAGATAACGATAATTTGTTTGATAACAATGTAGGTAAATAGATAATTATTCAATACTTGCTTTGAGTATTTTTAAAAATTAATGGCGCATGACCCTGAAATAACATCATTCTTTATCTATTACTGGTTCCACATTCATTTCTTCCGGAAATCGGCTTGTTTCCAATTTTACACAAGACTTCCATTCCGATGACTATTTACTATCGTCACATATTGCTACAGCTTTATGAAGACTTACACTCAGCTGATCGACGAGGCGTTGCCTTGTAGATAACTTGCTAGAGCAAATAGCACCATGAACTAAGTCCTCTATAACTACTGATTGGGAATACTATAGATACGTGATCTTAGCGCGCTTTATGTCGAGTACAGCACGGTCACCTCTTTAGGTCGCAAAACACAGGTTTTCCAAAGTGTGGCCGCAGAATGGCTACCATGTAGATAAATCATCGTTGTTTTATCATTGCTAGAGCAATAATCATTAATGATGTCTTAAATAAATTTAATTACATTGCAGATTTTATTCTTATATATTTTCTATCATGAAAAGTCGGCATGGCACACGATTGCCACAAACAATATGTATTTTCAGTTACAATTTGTGTCAGAATCCATGCCGGGGACCCTCATACAACTGGTCTGCACCTGATTTCCTGCGGACTTTTGCGATTTCACATGTGTATCAGTGCGTAGTACTTCAATAGCACTACACACCATCAAATAGAGGATATGTACTAACAGGGTGACTTTTGAGAAAGCTGCCGTAACTTAAATTTGACTAAAATACCACACTTAAGATTCTATGTAAAAATCACTTTTACTTTCATTTTCAAATCAGCATTTGCTAACTACGTTACCATGGCAACCACAAAGTTTGGTACCGTTTTAAAAAATGTAGTATGCACCTATTTCTAAAACACAACATGACTAGAAATATCAGTATTGAAGAAATACATGATATAATGTTACCTATATCGATGGCGGTAGTTAATATGTAGAATTCTAAATATAATCCCTTTCGTTCTTACAATGTGGGTAACTACTCCGAATGAGTGATTTTACTTTTGTTGCTTCCAGTGCCTGGAATTAGTGTAGCTCAATGTATGAGGGACTGGGCTTATGACCAAGAGGTCCTGGGTACGAATGAGTTCAATAGTTCAAATCCTACCTTTGGTACACTGATGTCCAGTTTTTGGACTTGGTAGTGAAAACCGGGGATATCGTATCACGGCAAGCGTGACATGTAACAGACCCTCACTGCTTCGGATGGGTTCGTTGCAAAGATATAAATTTCTATGCGATAGATCAGGCAGATGCAGTCACCATAAACGGGGAAAATCGTGAAGTGACCATAAAAAATAATTGGTCAATCAATCAAATGAACGTCCTAAGTCGGCACCGATACTGCTGTATGACTGAATATTTTGTGTTGCCTTTATGTGTTCTATGAGTCAGATCTCTATATCGTTTCCATTTTATTAATTTTCAGAGTTCGGAAACTACATATTAGTGACGGAGAAAAACCTGCGGAGTTTAGTTTCAAGAACCTTTTACTCACTGGAATGCAGGTATCGAGAAAAAGTATATTTAGAATCACTTATACTCAGAAATCTTATAGAAATAACTTAAATAATTTCCATTCTGGTTAAATGTCTTCTCACATTTACAATGTAATTAAATTTTTTTCTGGGACACTACTTTTTAACGGAATCTTGCCGTATTATGTGTTTGATAAAATACATGTGTATGATGTTAATCGTAATAAACTATGGAATGTTATGCACCGCGGGTTTATAATTAAATAATAAAAGTATTTTTGTGTTGTTTATATATTCATTTATGGGCGCCGTTACTTGTTATTGACTTTATTCCTTACAATTTATACATTTACATTGATATTTGTTACATTGTAGCGTACAGTACTAGCTATATTAGATTGTATGATAGAGCAGAGAACTCCGAGTGGAGAACTCGTCGTCTATTATCATTTATTGGAATCAGATGAAAACGGAAGGACTCCAGAACATCTAGGATTTAACAGGAGCTCCAAATCACCACTTCAAATCATTGCAAAAAGTGGAAACAAGGTATCGATGAAAGTAAACGATATCACAATATACGTAATTAATAAATATCTGGTAATAGATCAAACCCATGTCGAAAATGAATTAGAAGTATTGTTTTCTTTATGTATTTCATTTTGGCTTATATGACATTTTTTATGTTTTTTGAAGCCATCTTATATAGACTGTCAGTAACTCTTTGTATGTATTTAGATATTTATCGTAACATTGAAATGATAATAATAATAATAATAATAATAATAATAATAATAATAATAATAATAAAAAGAAACCCGTGGTTGTATTTATCTCATCACTATAATCAGATCGTTCTTGTCTTTCGCTTTGTCAATGACCAACACTCTCATGTAGTTCAGTCAGATGTTTTTCCTTGTCGTCTACTGTCTGGCGAGTTATCAATATCAAATTTGTTTGAATTAACAAAGAGCTCACACAACTTCGACATATGGTAATACAGATAATAATGTTATTTTTACAGAAGGTTAGGGTTTGACTTAAAAGTGTTATTATACCTTTTTATGTTATGTGGCAATGTCACTTTCTACACAGTGTTGTTTCATATTCATTTTTATATACAGTGCTGAGTTAAATTTGTTTCTTCTGTATGTAAAGATATTGATATCGGGTGTGTCTAGCCATTCAGGAGATGCTTAGTCCTCCTGGGAACCTGGTCTGAACTCTGAATTTCAGGGTCTCGTTAATATCTGCTCTGGTACATTGTTATTAATGCCATAGTCACTTGACACCAATTACTTTCGTATTTTGCATGGTAGTACAAGCAACAGTTTCTTTGGTATTATGCATTCATTATCTAAAGTGATACTTGCACTCTCTTATAAACTTTTTTTTTCGCTAGATTAGCAAATACATGTCATTATGACTTCATGTATTTTATTGCCTTTGAAGAAGCTAAAATGTGGGTCCAGCCAAAATAACTACACATATAATCATTAATGGAAATTTAAGTTTTATTTTTCAAATTATGAAAAAACAATTTTCTCTATCTATTACGTATGCTGTTGTTTCAGACTATAGTGTATCATGACGTGGTGAGATTGCTCATCAGAAAGAAATGGAAGGAGTACGCCAGAGTACGATTCCAGTAAGCATGGGTACATGTATAATTGACCCATGAAGTCTAAAAATAATCATAGTATAGATATATATTGATATATGTATTTATATTCACAATAAGTATTATTGATATTTTCAAAGTCCAGATAATTTGTATGTGAATGAAATAGCATCAAAATAACAAATATTTATTAATAGGTATGTTTAAGTATTTAGATTCTTTATTTAACATCCAAAGCCTCATTAGAGATAAGATGTTTCGTATTTAAGATATTCTACTGAATAATAACAGATACTTCCAGTACACTATACAGGCGAGACGACTTGATTTTTTCTGTTGTTAACATTTCTTATGATGAGTGTACTATCATTCCCCTCCTTGTGTATAGTGTCTGGGCCTAAATGATCCGATATACTAGAACTTCTTCTGACTTCGGGTTCTTCATTTACCAAGGCAGGTGGTGTCTGAGTAAAACGTTAATAGCAAACGGATACCTAAATAAACGTCTGATAGTGACTCCTGTTAAATCGTTACCTCTTAAAGAGAATACGAGTCAAATTTGCTCAAATAATTATTTAGCGTGTACGACCAGTCACCATGGGATGCTTACCCCTTTATGCCGCATTATTCCACCTTTGGTTCTTCCAGGGATCCATATTTACCAATAGTTTTAGTATTTTGTATAATAGAAATTCCTTTTATATTTTACCCGAAATCTTCTCATCAGGTGCCTGACTGGAATTCTGTCCCGCAGAAAAGACGTTAAAATCCAATGTCCCATTTACTTCAGAATGCAAAAGACCCATTCACATTTACTGATTTATTTAAATCAAAATGCAAAATCTCTTGAACAAGGCGATGTTCACTACCAAAAAGGTGAAATAATTCCAGGTGAAATATTAACAACTTTCAGTCGGTCGAACCAATCAATCAATCAGTCATGATCAGTCAGTCACAATCAATGAATTTATCAATTATTTATGAATATACGTTTTCATTTAAAATTGTTGGGATTCCAAACAATCTTTGCAAGCTTATAACTTTTTAAATTAAATATCTTTCCGTCTCCAGGGTGAATTCCTTTATGTATGTGCTTACATTATTTGCCTTGTCCTTCGCTGGGATCACAGCAGCCTCTACCTCTCAACTGATGACGTATGACACTCCACTCCAGATAGCCAGGGCTGTGTTTGAAGTTTGGAGTCTAGGAATGGCTGTCATCACGTTATTCGCTGAAATAAATCAATTTAGAAAGTATGATTATATTTGTAACTTTCATGCTTGTTTGAAGAAATGGTTCGTAACTTTTGCGATTTTTTTTTTGTTTTTACAGTAATTTTACATTTGAAAATGTCTTATCCATTCTCTGTTTACGAAGTTACCTGCTATACTTAGGGTTATATGGTCATTTACATATACAAAGACGGATGTATAAGTGTTTAGGGATGAAGCATTATTTCCCCTATACAATGGCCACTAGTCTATTAGTGGTCGAGGAAATTAGAGTACTTTAGCAGGTATAGTCTAATTGTTCATGTTTCATAAATACTTGTTATTGCTTTTTAAAATATGTATGGAGATGATGATGTATTTAGGTGTCATTATCCTTGCCCATTCTTTTGTCTATGTTCATTTCCAGACATCAGTTAGAATATTTTTCTGATGCGTTTAACTGGATTGATTCATTATCTGCATTGCTGATCATCGTTATATTACCATTGCGCATGACAGACCGGAACGAGCAGTGGCACGTGTTTTCAGTAGGATATCTTTTGTGGACGCTTCGGATATTCAAATATGCTGCAGTTTTCAGGTACAAAGTACTTGTATTTGAATATCGCTATTCCGCAAAATTTTATCTATAAACTTTAACACACTCTTCAAATTTCTTATTTGAAATGTTTGTGTCAGAAAAGGGCAATCGTTGTTTCAGACCAATCAGTTTACTGTTGGTAGGTTTTCTCAGCATAAAAAGGAAGACAGGACCCTAGAATTTACATCGCTGTAGCTGCCAGTGTTACTCATCTCTAATGATGAACGTTTGTTACCTGTTATGAAGTTAATTTACTCCCCCCACCAAAATAAATGAAAAAAAGAAAGAAGATACAAGAAAAACCCAAGCATCCCCCTAAAATCCCATAAGAAATAAAAAAAAAAAAATAATAACCCCCCACCACCAAATCCAAATTATAAAAACATAACCATGTTATTGTCCTGTGCGAATGAGTAATGGTATAGTTTATATTTTATAAGCAAATAGGCGATCAGTAAATCAATATTTCATGTTTATCAAAGGGAACTTGTTATATGTTTTTGTCCAATCCAATTAATGAAATGTTAAATAAAATATGAAGTTCTAAAAGAGCAAATAAAAGGCATTGCATCCTATTTGTTACATCGCCATGAAGATGAATAATAAAACAAAAAGAGAAAACTGTTCCCTGTCTATCCTGACCTTTTCTCAAATTCCCCTTTTATATAAATTTTCAGGCAGACTGGGAGGTATGCTCAGTTTCTTTGGCGTGTTCAATATAATACTTTCATTTTCATTCAAACAAAATACCAAATCTATATCATTTTGTAACTGATTTTACAATTAGAGCTTCAACATTTCTATGAAATTCTGCCATAGTATATTGTTTGCAGAGCAGATCAACGTTTATTCACTAGGTATAATAACTTCGTTCGTATTCTACATATTCTCAGGCAGACCGGGGCTTACGCACAGATTCTGTGGCGTGTCCTAGTTCACGACTTTCTTCAGTTTACCATTGTCTTCACAGTCATCTTACTGGCTTTCAGTGGATCCTTGTTTCTTGCACTGAGAGCGGAAAGTTCGATAAACACATTCGAAGAAACTAGGTTCGTGACGATATTACTATTTTTATTTCTCTGAAGGGGTACGTGAGATGCATTATAACTTTTACACATAGTGGCGACAAACTAGTGCGCCATGAACTGACATGATAGACGGTGGCTGATATAATAAACGTTATAAAAGTTAATTTTTTATGCGCTGTGTCAATCTGATTCCTCTTTTGTGACATTATTCAACAACAAAGACAAGCAGTAGAAACTTTTTTTCACAAAAAGTACATGTAGTCACCGAAAATTGAATTACAGTTAATGAGGATTTTCGAGAAAAACGACAGTATAAAAAAAAGATAAGGGGATAATTACAAAAAGACAGAATGATGTCATATTCAAAATTTTAGATCTTTTTGTGGAAAATTCCTTTTCCTTTTCAGTTCATTTTGGCAGATTTTATTTGTTGGTGTACGAGTTTTAATAGAAGGAGAAAGCATCATTGAATATACTACTCTCAAGTAAGACCTTCATTGACATTGCTAAAATATTATAATAATTGCGAAAGTCATAGTTGTTAAGATCTTGTTGAGCATTTCTTATTATGAAAGAGTGCATATTAGGTATAGTTTATCTTATTTTAAAAACTATTTCTTAATTGTAATGATTAGACAAAAGACATTTACCTTCTACTTTAACATGATTCTCTCGTACATTCATTGAGTACTCGATGATCGATTGACTTCTGAAACTTGAGATTATACTGTACGATAAATTGGTATTGTTTGTTATTAGTTATATCATATGTGACTTTTACTTCCAATGAGTTTTATATTCACCAATGTTAATGGTTTGCTGATCAAATTTTATAATACAGATCTTGTCTTGGATTTGTTTACGAAACTTGATACTCTCTTTTTTGTGAAAAAAATCAATTGATCAAAAGGTGGATTTCCTGTTTACAATGTTTTTACCTAAACTGAGCACATTGTGGACTTCATGCTTTCATTGTTAAATGTATGTGGACACTGACAAGAATAATCTTATTGTTAATATTGAATGACCTTGTATTGCAGACCGATGAGCTGTATACTCATGGTGATATTCCTGTTCATTATACTGGTTCTGTTACTGAACATCCTTATTGCCCAGCTTAGCGACACCTATCAGAACGTGCAGCAGGATGCCCAGAGGGGGTTAGAGGTCAACCGGGCGTGGATTGTGGCTCGTGTGGAACTCAACAGTTTACATATAGGCAAGGTACTGTTAGCTCAAATTGGATTTGGTTTCATTTCTTTCATCGTGAAACAGATATATATATATAACATTTCTTAGGTAAGACAATTAGATAAGACAGAAATCTGAATGAGAAGATCCTTTCCAGGAAAATCAAGCAGAATTAGAACATAATTAAAGGACGTCACTTAATACATGTATTCTGTTACACTGAATTGACGACATAGGGCAGTCAATTAACAAACATTGGTGTGGTTAACCCGCGGTGTATGGGCCCTACTGATTACAATATCTCGTCCTATTTTCACTTAAGAAAATCGATATATCTGGCACATATTTTACAAACATATTTCAAGAGTTTAAATTTATGGAATAATGATAAAAGATAAAAATAAGATAAAAATGTGTCCTAATATTAACAGTATATGGTATTCAGTGTTTTATCATCTTATATAGAAAAGGAAGCAAACATTTGGAATAAGCAGTTAATAAAGTTAATTAAGTCTCTCACAACTTTTATGTCACTTCTTACACGCGGATTACCTAGATTACTAATAAGGGCAGAGAAATGTTAAGTAGTATGATGTCTATAAACGTGACAGAAGCATTGTTGACGTACCCTTTAAAAAGCACTATTATGTATACATTATTCTACGATATAATAAATGACAATATGTTGTCATCATCCATGGAGGATCATTCGCAGAATCTGGATTTCACTAAAATCCTACAATTAATAAAACAAATAACGATTGTAGGATCACAGAACCATGTATTACAAAGAAAGCGAGGAAATCTACGACATACGTGATATACTGGAGAAATGGGAGACGCCACCGTTGAACGAGATGAATAAGTATATACAAGACGTGTGGGAAAGTATGGAGTCCCATAAACTTAACTTACAGACCGTCCAAAATCGGCTAGCTCGACAAGAGTCGGCACTCACCAAAATACAGTAAGTATACATAAACCCAACTTACAGACCATCAAAACCGGGTTAGTTTGACATAACTCTCAAAAATACAATAAATACACGTATACATGAAATGTAATTTATATCACTGCCATGTTTCTGTAAGTGCGATTATTTCTTAGGTACCATACACCTCCGGTTATAAGCGACGATTATTTTTTGAAAATGAGACCCGGTGATTTATGGTAACTGTAATTTTTATGTAATATAGGGATTCCATTCAATACACGTGGTCAACCTTTCTTATGAAAACGGTTATACAGTGCTTGGATCAATATGGAAGCTAAATTCTCCTGTCCAAATATATGTATAATTTGTTGTATGTTTGAAAGAAATGCATTTATATTTGTTACACAGTAGTTTGGGAACTGCATCTTCCACAGAAGTTGACCCATTTCGAGATTTTGCTGACCAGTCATTTCATTTAAGTGTTCCTATTCCACACCATTAAAAATGACATAGGTGTATTCTCTTTTTTGGCATAAGAACACCTTCCTTTCTTTTTTCTTTATTAAAAAATTAACAAGAAATGATAATTGTAATCACTGTCTACCTGTATAAGAACTTATTTTCGATGGAGATTGATCAGTATCTAGCAGATGGGATATTAGAGAGCATGGAGTAAATCATTTAGTGTGTACATTAGCTGACTTTTCCCTGATATCCAGGTACATACACGAGAAGATTTTTTTTTATTTGACTTACCTTATCATGAAATTAATACTTCTTTCAGGGAGACATACAGGACTATATAGTGCCCGTATAGGGTCATGGGTAAAAGTCAGACAGCGTGTTAGAAATAATGAAACAATGCCTAAAAGTAACAATACTACAACGCACGGACGCGCGAATGCAACAACGCGCAAATGCAACAATGCAACAGTACGCGAATGCAATGTAACAACACTCGAATGCAGCAATGCAACAACGCATGAATGCAACAACGCGCTGTCGCGATTTTAAAACAATCCTCCAGGAAAGAAGGAACTCATGCGCATTAGAGGAAAGTGGCGGGAAATAAAGACAAGAAGGGTATAATTGCAAGAATGACAAGAAAATTTTTAGGGGTATTAATATATTCTAAGATGGAAAACTTGACCACGGATATGATAGGAGTATGGTTTTATATGCGAAACACAAAGTAAATGAGATAAAAACTTGTACTTGGTTGAAAATTTTTTGCCTAATATTATAAAATCTGACCCTGAACAGTCTTCAAATAACTGTTCCTGATGATAATAGAAAACATTTCACAAAGAAAACTAAAATCTAATTAAGTAAGTAAATTGTCAGACATATTGTCAGATGATAGAAACAAGATATCGAAAAGCAACATTACGTGCGTTATCCATCGTGATAAGCATGAGAATAGGTTGATAGCGTAACTGCGTCTTCTATATTGCTTTCGGTACCTTGATATGTTTCAACAACTGAATCACATTATTACACGCGATTAACTCCTACTTAAGGGTTGTCCATCCCTAAGAAAATTCTGATGAAAAAACCGTGCTTTTTCCAAAATTCTTTTTTATTTGAGGAACATATAAAAACACAAATAAATTGGCGGTGTTAAAAACATTACCTACCGGTACCCATATTTGTTTTCGTTTTAGCAAGAAATCAAAATTATGGAGTCTTAACATGCTTAATTCTTATTTTGGTAATTTCTGAGTCATACATATCCTCTATTAGTTTGCATTGCATGATCAATTTCATGTAAATCAGCAGATTATAAACACTTCTTATTTGTAGTATAGTATCTTTCCTTCATGGTTCAGTATCAAATTTAGAATCCCTGATATATATGATGAGAGAAAAGTTTGTCTTGCATCACTGGTTGCTAAAGTTATCCCCATAAAAATACATCAGATTGTGGTATTTAGAGTGCTGGTATTTTAAAAATATGCGCAAATCTCATTTTCTTGATTTATCTTCATTCTACAATACCATATGTACTTAATAAACAAAAGAAATATGTATGTATCCATGTTAGAAAGTAAGGGTTTATAACCCTTCCCCTAATTTGTGCCCAAATCATTGTTAAAACAACAAGAGGGCAGCTCTTATAGTGATGCGTTATATGTGTGATTCATAAATTTTACACTGCACTTTTTCTACAATATCAGATGTTTATTTGAACTCAGATATTTTTATATAACCATACTAAATTTAAAAAAAAATAAGCAAAAGAAAAGACCACTGTCCTCTTATTTTGGCACAAAATTTATCCAAACAACTTATATAATTTGGTAAGTTATGATAAAATCAGAAATATGTTTAAGACCTACAGTTTTACCTTATTTTGTTACTACTATGATATATATGCTATTTGTATGACGACAAATCAACCAAGTTTTCTTTCCCTCACCCTACCTTCTGACGGAACATATATGACGTCACCTAAGGATCGATAACCCTTAAATAATCATTCTCAGGTGGTAATAATCAGGTATTCTTATTGGCTTATTGGTACACTTGATAATTATTGTAACCAATAATCAGATTGATTTAACATATCAAATTATAACAGCATCCCAAATTAAGTAAATGCATGTACATGGGAGTGGCCAAAAAAATTCCATGTCTTCTTATCATTCTCAACTGATCTTTTATACTGAATGGTCTATTGTTATGTTGATTTCCATCAACATTATGAGAACCAAATGTAGGTATTTTCATAATTACATTTAACATGTATATTTATAGCTGACCTTTTCCTGATACCCATTAACATACAGACTGGGCGTGTATTTTTCTATTTTTCTTAATCCAGGAGGAGACACACAAGGCTAGGTGTATATTTTATTGTTTTGGTTTTGATTGGACTTACCTGCTAACGCAATTGATCCCTATTTCAGGGACACACACATGGCAAAGTGTATATCTCGTTTTAGGCACAACGACACATATTTTGTAAAGGAACAGTCTGATTCCAGCAGCAAGTATAAAGAAAAAGAGATTATCCAAATGTTATAATATTTTTGTGATATTTGGTGGGAAAGTGTTTTAACAGATTGTTGGCATTCCTATGGGTACTAATTACTCTTCTGGCCGACATATTTTTGTACTCTTACGATTCGCAGAATTCATACAGTCTCTGCTCTCTAAAGGCAATAAACAATTAGCATCTCGGTTAAACTTAATATACAGATACATCGATGATGTTTTGTCGATTAACAACCCTGTATTTGAGGATCACCTCAACATCATATATCCGAAGGAACTCGAAATAAAAGATACTACAGAGCGCTCATCTTCTGCTTCATACCTCTATATACTGCTATCAATTAGTGACGATGGTTCATTAGTAAACTCTCCCTGTGACAAACGTGACGATTTCAATTTCATTATTACCAACTTCCCTTTTCTGAGTAGCAACATACCCTTCTCTATGACAAACGTGACGATTTTAATTTCATTATTACCAACTTCCCTTTTCTGAGTAGCAACATACCTTCCTCTCCCGTATATGGTGTCTTCATTTCGTCCTGAGAGCGAGGCTTCTTGCCACGAAACTACTTTCACAAGGATATATTGAGGAACGTTTGAAATTGTCACTGAGGAAGTACTATGGTCGTTACAGGAATCTATTGCAATTTCAGATACCTCTTTTAAGAATGTTAACCGATATTCTGGGACCTGACCATACTAAATAACCATCTTAACTTTTTGACTATACTTGATTTGACATAATACGTGTATACATGTATATACAGATATTTGTTCACCTGTGTTTCCGACACCGAATTTCAGGCAGGCAGCATTTCTTGCCTTGAATGGGGATTTTGACTTTGTGTTCCTTTCTCCTTCGTATCTTCGTGTGTATATTTATGTATTTACCTCCTCGATTTGAAAGGTTATTGCAGGACTTTTGCGACGGGTGTTGCATGCAACTAGGCGACGCTTACTCCTTAAAGGCACCTGGTCTCACCTCGATTTTATTGGCGTTCGCATTTGTCTGAATATGACACTAAACACGATTCGACATTTATTCCATGGACTATGAGATGTGGTTTACCCTTCGATACTTCTTCGTTTTTTACTTCTGTTATGTTTGATTGGACTTACCTGTACATGTAGTTGATTCCTATTTCATGAACACACTCAGAGCTAAGTGTATATTTTATTCTTATATTTTATATTTGACTTACCTCTTAGATGTACTTGATACATATTTCAGGGAGACGCTGGATCGCCTCACTACTGATATTTCCCGCCAAGAAAGCAAAGAAAGTGAAGCATCTACTTCCAAAACGTTATCTTAAAAACATCATTGTTATTTTGTTGTAATAAAAGAAAAAAAAACCCCATTTATCATGTGTTCAATATTTAAGTGCAATCTATCTTACATCAGTAGAATATTCATTTTTCACTCTAGGTAATGATAAGATATATAAGTACTAGAATGATATTTATGCTGAGGTCGAATGTTGGACACAGATTAGCAAATAAGCTATTCTGATAGCCTGTGGGTCGTCGTCTGTCCGTCCATCTGTCCGTAAACTTTTTACATTTTCGACTTCTTCTTCAAAACCGCTAGAAAGATTTTTATGAAACTTTGTATGAGTGAAGTACTATAAGTCCTCTACCAAGTTTTAATATAGTTTTAAATTTGGATTTTCATGATTTTTTTAAGGTTACAAAAGGGCGAGAGGGTTTTGTATTTTTTCACATTTTCAAATTTTACCCTGGAATAACTCAATAGATTTTGATAAAACTTAACGGAAATAAAGTACTATATATGTAGTCTTTTTTCTTCCGGATCTTTCACAGGTGGCGCCACTATAGTCAAAAGTATATCTTAGACGGTACCCTCCTTTGACAAACTTTTTTATCAGAATGGTTGCATACAGAAACAAACTGAATGCATCAGGGTGATATAGAAGGATGAGTGAAGAGGATACCAGTTTGATTTATAATATTTTAATCGTTTTTGACTATATCATTTTAATGCTAAAAAAAGTTTTTCGGTAATTGCCTATTTGAGTGCCAGGAATTAAAGTTTGTGTACTGGGTATTTCTTCTCCCTTTTGCTGAGGCTCCTACTTGCGTATGCTATGACTCGTTTGAATTAATCTTGCTGTTGGTAAAGTACTGCACGCATCTAAACTGCTAGATGATGCATCGGTATGGATTTCAAAAGGCAGGGAGTAATTTGGAAAGCCTAAAATCGGATATGACGTAAGTTTCTGTTTCAAAGTATCGAAAGCTACTTGTTGGGCATTTCCCCTTATCCATTCGCTAGGTGGTGGTTTATACTTGGATCCTTTACGAGTTTTCTTTATGGTGTCAGGTAACAACAGGTTAAGTGGTTGGGCAATGGTTGAGAATCCCTCTATAAATCTTCTATAATACTCCACAAATCCTAAGAAACGCCTTATATCTTCAGGTGTTGATGGAGTGGGCCAGTCTAATACTTTATTGATCTTCTCTGGGTCAGGCTTTATACCGTCTTCAGATACGATGTTCCCTATGTATTTTACTTTTATTTTGAAAAATTCACATTTTTATGTGACAGCTTTAGATTGACTTCTCGCAAACGTTGGAAAACCTTTTCAAGTCTCTCAATATGTTCTTCGAATGTGGAACGAAAGATGATCAAATCGTCCAAGTAAATATAACAAATGTCCAAGTGTAAACCCTCAAAACACTGATCCATTAATCTTTGATATGTCACCGGGGCGTTTACAAGTTCGAAATGCATTCGATTGTACTCATAGAAACCTAGTGGACCTACTGTAAAAGCTGTAAAAGGTTTTTATAAATATTTTCCCTATGGTTGATTTTTGATGCACTTAATTCTTGTATTTTAGCTACAATATATTAAAGAACTTATTTAAGACTGCAAAAGGAAGAAGTTGGGGGATTCTTCATTTTCAGTTAATATCTTCACGACTAGATTGATTTTGAGGAAACTTCATAGGTATAAAGTAAGATGGTCCTGTAGAGTTGTAGATGTTTTAAAAGCGTTTAAACGCTACAGACGTATTTACCACCTACATTCTTGTTTAATACCATTATGTTCAATGTTTCCCTTGTCTCAGGAGAGCGATATACGCCCACTTGGTCTTTAGTAAGATAGCTTAATTACTTTCGCCATCATGTTTTCCTTTTCTATTTCTCTGCACGCTATACCGTTTACATATCGTGAGTCTGTGCAGATTAATTTTCAACTTTAGAATATTCTCGTTTGATCGCCATGAGGACGAGTTGAAATACTAAAACAAGAAATAACCCTTATTTTACTAACGTTTTAGCTACAGTGATTGCTCTATGGTCCCATGTTGATACGACTTGAGTGTATTGTGTAAAGACCCCAGTTGTGACTAATTATTTTCACGGCTGTCAGAAGCTGGTATCCATCGATAGCTAATATTTTACACGGTTGAAATCGAGAATTCCCCCAATAAGGGATTCTATGGTAGGTATCAGAGCTTTCGTAACCATACATCTCTGGCATTTCTTACACATATCTTTGCTATATTTAAGCATTGGACATATCAGTATACATATTGTTTGTATTTGAATTTAAATGGGTTTGCATATTTTAAGACGTCGCATCCCCAAATTTCATCGAGTGAGTTAATTCTGATACATCAGTTGAAATCAGAAATCCGAAATTCGTGAAGCGACTATCGAATATCTCAGTATCATTCTCTAAATGAGAAGTCAGAAGATATCTGACCAAGCTGTATATCACAAATCACCAAGGACATGCACACAAAACATGACTATATTCCCATAAATACAGAAAATGACATAACAAAAATATTCGATTGTATTACAGTTACGATACCTACTCAGGACGGTCTATTAATGTAAAAGACTTGGTGTGGTTGACCCAATTTCCCAATCACCGCAAAAACAGGACGACTATTCAAAACTTCATGTTATCCTCCATATAGAGAACAAGGATCAACAGGTTCCACAAGAGAAGAGGTCATAAATTTTTTTAACTTGAGACATTAATAATATGCTTGTATCAAAATTAAGTAAAACGACATGGATTTAACTCTACTGTGTTCTGCCCTTCTGTACGCAAGTTCAGATCCTTGATCAGCAGGAGTCCCGACAAAGAATCGGGGGCGACTAAGCTTAGGAGGACCTGATTCTCTGAAAAGTTTTTGACAAGGCCCGTCATAGAGTCCCCACCGCCCTGTTAGTCAGCGTGCAACACGGAAGTAAAAGACAGTATAAGCCTGTAGAGGGACCCAATACAAGACCTATGCTTGCCATACTGTCACTGTCAAATACGTTTAATTATTTTAGATGAGATCAAATTACCGGAAATATGGCGATTCTTAGTTTGTACACTAAATCCCGGTAGATATTGAGATGGGAAATTCCTCAGGATACATATCGTTGAAAAGTCACATTTCCGAATTAAGATAAACTGTCTGAATAAGATCTCTAACATTTAACCAAAGTTTTCCGTAGTTTATGATATCTATAACCCTAAATCAGAAGTTTCAAAGTGATTTGAAATTGAATTTTTGCGCGAAAATCAAAATGTTTGTGTAGGCTTTGGCAAATAGAAGCAATTTATCAATATACATATAATATCGTGGGTGTCCAGGGACATCACCATCTAAATAAAGAAAGTTTACAAAAGGAAATCCAATGTCTTCATGTTTATCATATATATATGTATGGATATTGTTGCTTATAATTTCAATATTTAAGTCTAGGAAGAGTGTGTCCTTATTAGAAGTATTGGCTTTGTTAAATTGAAGTTCAGGTGAATAAATGACAGTAATATATTTTTCAAACTCATGGTTATCGACTACTAAAATATCTTTGAGATAAAAAAGGTATCATAGAACTTACCAGTAAGGTCGAAGCGATTCGAGGTTGGAATAAATTGCATGAAGTTCCTGCCATAGCATTTTAAAGATAATCTGCTATAAAGGGAGTACAATTAGTGCCTATGGTTATCCCAATAATATGTTGATAAAATTGCTATGGAATTGCACATAAATATCCATCAAAATGTGATGACCTAACATAACTTAGTATAAATTCAATATATATATATGATTATCATACTTTTTTTTTTAAGAAAAATCCAGATTTATCTGAAGTTTTGATTTAGGGTTTGATTTAGTTTCTCTTTTGAAACACCAGCGTATGAGAAACACTTGGTTTTGATTAAGTTATAAGATAAAGAGGTATATAATGTGGAAAAATCAAATGTAGAAACATGATTAGCAAAAATACTCAAACGGAGTTATTCATTTACTTCGCCAGAATTTTTGATTGACCAAAAGCAATTGGCGTTACTATTAATAAAACGGCATTACAATACCCAATAACATGGTCTTTAACTACAATAAGAACGGAAGTATTATGTTTAGAAAGCACAGTCGTAAAACAAAAGCTAGAACTTGATATGGAACATGATTTATTCTATATTTACATGATTTATTCTATATTTACATGATTTATTCTATATTTACATGATTTAGCTAGAATTTGATATGGAACATAATTTATTCTATATTTACATGATTTATTCTATATTTATTATAACCATTAGGCCGGTGTCACTGCTGGTAGACTGATAGTCCCCGAAGGCATCATGTCTAGTTTTCAGTGCTTTTGTACTGACTTGAAATATATACTTAAAATATTCCGCCATGAAATTATGTAAATCACTCTAAAACTAAGTAGTATCTGCCTCAAGCATAGCTCTGTCCTTAGACTGATTCTTTGGTTCAGTTTTTCGGTCATTTTGGTTTCAATACTGCTCTTCAAATATTTACCTAATATGAGAATTCCAAGCATTCGGCCACGAGCATCACTAAAGAGACATAAGTTGTCGAAATGCGCATCTGGTGCACAAAATTAAAAGTTATATATGTTCTATATTTATTACATGGACTGTTGTGTAATTTAGAAAGACAACACATGGTTGGAAGATCATATTTATCAATGCTTAAATTGAAGTCTCGCACTTCCTACACATGTATTCTGTAATTTGTTTGCAACAACTAATTTCAAATTAGTATCAATAACTTCTAAATTCCAAGAATGTGTTTGATTCTGTTACGTCATCACACCATGGGTATCGCGTGGAGATAGCATTGAGTCTGCGCGGAAAAGAACTTCGTGTCAGTGCGGTGAAGTTCACGCTGCGGGAAAGACGTTTATTTAACACTTAACACTTCGCAGAAGTGATTTTCTGAGTGCTTACTGTCTGAGACAGTTGACTTTTTTAGCACTAACAAACACTCTTTTAGTCTAAACGTAGTTTAGATCTACATTATTTCGTCTAAACGCAGTTTAGAGTATTTTCTTTACTGAGATGTATGAGATCTAGTATCACGCGTGATCACGTGTTACAATGGCACCAGCAATGTTGAAGGCCGCCGAGACGACGGGTAAAAATAAGAAGACGGGTAATGGCAGTGATAATGTGATATCTCTACCGGTCAGTATTCCTATCGGGACTTTTAGAAATACGGATGAGAGTAGACCGAACATTTTCGACTCGCTGAAACTGAAATCGGGCGGAGTTTCTGCCGGCACATCAGGTACATGTACAAGTAATCAGACAGAGAAAACGCAAACCACGAGTGATGATGGATTCGCTAAATTTGCTGATTCATTCGATAGTTTTAGTGCAACGATTGCCAGTGGTTTTCAATCGTTGAGAGAGGATTCTCATGCAATGTACGACGACGCCGACGGAGGTGACGACGATGAATGGGAGGACGCCGCTGACGTCAGTAATGATGTAGAAGTTACAAACAATGCCAGAAACGAAGTTTCTTATTATTCAATAGATGGACTCTGATTGGAGAAAAAATTGCTTCATAGCTCGGGATCGGGTTCGGGAAACGATTTTGCAAATCACGTCACAGACGAAAACAAAGAAGAAAAAGTAGAGAGGACGAAATTATAAACATTATTGAACAGTCCTTGCCGAAGGACGAAACAGGTAGCCCGGTTAATCATTAGCTTGCAGATATGGTAAATGCGCTCATGCACAAAAAAGATGTAGACAAGAAAATCTATTGACGCAAGCGTCAAAGTTTCGGGCCGTAACCAAATAGTTCATTGACTTATATTTCCATTACTATAGGCTTAGACCTACCTATAGTGTACAGTTGTTTAAACATCGTTTTCTTTTTTGACTTCATGTAATAAGCTCAGAACAAATTTGATTATGATATGTTCCTAGAAGTAATGTAAAGATGATGGATAAATCCAAACCACAAATCCAAAAATCATGAAACCATAGGACATACAAAATCAGTGAAAATGAAAAACAAATGGAAAATAACAAAATATGTCTACTTGAAGAGCATATGTGAACCCCTGTGATGGAGTGAGATCAGGTGCCCGGGGAGAGTGAGCATCTCCTGCTTGCTAGCAACACCCGTCACATATACCCCGTAGAAAGAGTCAAATCGTGTGAATTCCATATGTATCTGTAATTTGAAAAAAAAGTTTAATTATAGGAGTGATATTTGTTGTTGCTTATGATTGAATAATATTTGAAAGGATAATGCCCCTTCATACTGAAAAATAGCATCCTAAGATATTGTCAAGAAACTACTTTAAAACTATTTGCAAGTCAAGACTTAGCACATGGCCCTTAGGTACTTAGAGTGTAATTTGGCGACATGCATAATTGTTTTGAAAATTAAAAAAAATCATTACTTCCAAACACGATGTCGCTTGCCGTATGTATACCCATAAACTTGACCTTGAATATGATCTTGACGGTCTCAGTTTGACCTTCGGTTATCATTGTAATAAATCAATCCTGCAAGTTTGATTGAAGTATGGATGTTTAATACTAACTTATGGCCAATAATGTGAAAGCGTGACTGACAGAGAGACGGGTGGACAACGGACAAGTTGATTCAAATGTCGTTTTGTTTCGCAGGCGACATAAAATAAGGGTTTTAAAAGTGCAATGTAGATGCAATTTCGATGAAATCCAGATATCAAAGCGGTTTTAAGGGAGAGGAGTAAGCATCTCCTGTCTAGTTGTGAGGGAAGGAAAGTCATGGCACATTATACATGTCGAGTTATTGCAGACAGACAAAATGACAGTAAAGGTTAATGCTATGTGTTCAGCCATTTCGTGCCAAGTATTTAAAACACTTTGATTGAAATAATCATTATGTATTGCTGAAAATCACTTTGTGTTAGGGCACACCAAGTATGTTGAAAGTCCATTTCTGTATTCTAAATTCTTATTGATACTTGAATATGAATAGAAATGATATGCAGACCAGATGAAAAACTTTTCTTTGGGAAAAACTTGCATAAACAATAGAAAAATTAAACATTTGACTAGCATGCAAGATTTTTGGTCTTTTATTGAAATAAATAATGTTATCAAAACTTACAAAACTTGACTGCAAGTGAATGTAAACAATTATGCTGGGCTCAAATACAGTTCAAAAATAAACTGTAAAATAAAACTTTGGAAATGAAAAACAAATATTGGAATAATTGTTCACCAATTTTTACTTTATATCAAATATAAAATCTGTTGATTAAAATGTTTTAAATATAACCTTTAAATTCAATATAACTATCAATATTGTCGACTGAATCCAAATTAAGAATATTACAAAGAAATCAAACCAATGAATAAAAGTTTGAATTTAAATGTTACAGTTTAAGTTTAAAAGTTCATGGGGATTTTTATTTTTACATTTTATACCTTTGGAATTTTGAACAAAAAGGTTTAAAGTAGTAGTATCAAAACAGATTGTATTATTTTGAATTATTTCTAATTTTCTTTCAATTTCTGATTAATTTCTATGAAAACTTAATTCAAACTTCATATCTACATATTTAGTGATTACAATTTCAAACATGACCTATTGTCTTTATTTATCTTTAAAGTGCTATTAGAATAATCACAATTTTTCTATATTATGTGCCTATCTACATAAAAGTTTCGCTCACAAAATATTATGCTCATGCGTGACGCCGATCTCAAGATATATACAATAAGCAATAAAAAGTTCGATAGCTTTTTTCAGTTTTTAATAGCCATAATATGTGACGTCAGAAGTTGTACAGGTGCTACTTTTCCCTGATTTTTCATTATTACGTTAAACTTTGAATTGTGACGTCATACTAAATGACGTTAAAAGTTGTACAAAGGTTTTGTAACAAGTTAAACCGGAAGTCTTTTATTTGTTCGTGATGCTAGGCAAATCGGTATTTTAAAACATCTCCCAGAGAAATACCGAAGCAGGAAAAGTTGTAATTTCTATCAATGGAGGAATAATTCTATTAGTATTACTTGAAAACTCAAACTTCTCCAGCATTCTAATAGCACTTTAAGTAATCATTTTGTTTATAATTCACCTTTAAAAATATGAGGCGAAATTAGCTAAAATATCTTAGAAAATTTTTGTTTTATGAAGTTATGCCCATCTCGTCTCTTATTTTTGGCGGTTAATTGTAATACCTAAGACACTCTTGTTCCAGACAAACGTATGAACTTATAGATGATGACATGGGATTAAAATATGAATCAATGAGGCTTGATTTGGTATATCTTGACTTAAAACTTATTTCTGTATGCTTCATTATATGTTTCATTAATTGGCATAAGTTTACATATACACTTTAGAATACAATTTATTTAGTGATCACTTATAATTATAATCAGAGGAAATACTGGTAAATTTTTATTCTGTATTTTCTTTTCGGTAGATTTTACGATCTTTTCGTTAAACTAAATCTCTCCGGCAATCCCTACTATACTATGATGTGCCTCTTTCTAGAATGATTGATAATATTCTGGAATGCGACTAAATGACCTGGGTCCGGCGCCATAAACTGAGAATATACTTAAGTCAAAAATTTCATTTTAATTTATTCCATTATCAAACGTTCAAATAAATTTTAATGCAGAATGATTTAATTCTATTTATCAGTAGAATAAAACTAAATTGAATCCAAATCCCAGCTATTAAGTCATTGATGAACAGAAGAATATGAAATTTTGACTTAAGTATATTCTCAGTTTATGGCGCCGGACCCTGTTCAGTGAACACCAAATATGACTTTGTATACCAGTTTTGTACGTTCGTATGTACAATTAGGAAACCAAAACTCTTGATTTTGACATGTTTCTTAAGAACTCCTGTGACGGGTGATGCATACAAACAGGAGACGCTTACTCTCCCCGGGCAACTGGTCTCACCTCGGAATTTCTCAGTATTTCGGGGTTCACAACAGTTTCTCTTTACACGATTTTGTATCTGTTCTTGGACTTTGAGAATGATTAACGGTTTGGTACTTCTTCGATATTGATGATGATACTATCATGTACAGCAAAGTTAAAAATAAACTAAGCATTGAGCACTGCATCGCTGTATATACATATCTATAAATAGCGCCGATGATGTCATAATATGCTGCTGATATAATACGCAAATGAATAAAATATTTTTACTTTTAATAATGTCTATTATATATTTTAATTTAACTTCTAGGTAAAAAACACGTTGTTAAACATGCATAATCATTCCGTAGAAATGAGTAGTAATCCCGCAGAAACGCAGTGTCACTTTGTTAAACCTTTACAGTATACGGACCTCCTCCTGGCGGTCCGTAATAATAGCTAAATAGATATGTAACTCGAGTTTTGTTATTTAGAATTCACAATTAATCTATTTTATAAAATTCATCTCATTGGCATTGATGATTATGTATCATTTTAGTTCGTGATAAAACTTCACGATAATATGTACAAAGGATGTGAACGTAACGTATTTGTCTAAAAGTGCTGCAATGAACGACTTTTTGTTTGGAGGGAACTTACAAAAGAAACTAGATGAAATAGAGAAATCAAACAAAGTAGTAAGCAAAATCATTCCCGGCCAAGGCAATTATTACCCACGAAGA
This sequence comes from Pteria penguin, assembly GCA_035048485.1. Lineage (NCBI taxonomy): Eukaryota > Metazoa > Mollusca > Bivalvia > Pterioida > Pteriidae > Pteria > Pteria penguin. The sequence goes on along the minus strand of CM068581.1, from coordinate 72,055,103 downwards.
GGTGACACTAACAGGAGGTCGGTACATCACATAAACAAGAGGTCACACCCATATTAAAGGAAAGCAAACAACAGACCTGCAGAAAACAGGAGGGCGGGGGGGGGGGAAGGAAGGCCGAGCCCCCACAGAGGCACATACCGAGGAAGAAAGAGATACTCCTAGACACTCCTGGAAGTCACATAGTAAGTAAAATTGGTGACAAGATATATTTCTTTCATAATAAGCATTTTTACGCAGGTAGAATTAAAGATTTCATTCAGAACTGGCAATCTATCACTAATTACCCTTCTATTCTAGACACAGTGGCACACTGTCATATTTAGTTTGTACCAGAAACGAATTTCAATCAGATACAGAATGAAAAAAGCTATCAACTTCAATACACAAGGATGAGAAATCATAAAAATTGAAATAAGAAAGTTTCTGGCGAAAATATTATAGTAGAATGTGAACATGAAAAACACAAGGTCATTTCAAACATATTTTTAAGGAAAAAGAAAGATAACTCTTATAGAATTATAATCAATCTAAATACGTTGTAGAATACCATCACTTCAAAATGTCTCATGTCGGCCATAAAACTTATGGTTTCAAACTACTACATGGCATCACTAGACCTTAAAGATGCAAACTATTCAGTACCACTTGCTGAAGAATACAAAAAATATGTAAAATTTGAATGGAACGGAAAAATGTACAGATTTACATGTTTAGCAGTGGGACTGGAATGCAGTCCTAGGAAATTTACAAAACTGTCGAAACTTATATACTCTCATCTGCGTAAACAAAGTCATATTGTGGTACCTTACATAGATGATACTTACATCCTGGGTCCGGTGGCAGTTAAATACTGGCAAAGTGTCAAATAAACTGTCAACCTCTTACAGACTTTGGGTTTCATTATCAATCATGATAAATCAGATTTTGAACCAACTCAGGAAATCACTTTCCTAGGATTCATACTTATTTCAGTATCAATGACAGTAAGATTAACAAACTCAAAAGTACAGAATGATGCAGAAACTGGAGGGAGTTGGAGCAATATTGAGACTTTTTTTTACATATCAATTCTCAAGAGCTCACAGCAGTTTTGTTTCGTTTAAAGTCTCTCTGTAATAAATATAGAACATATATACCTTTTGATTTTGTGCACCATATGCGCATTTCGACAAGTTATGTCTCTTGAGTGATGCTCGTGGCCGAATGGTTGGAATAAACAATTCCATGATGTATACATAAGAATTCAATCAGATAATGCAACCACAGTGTGCTATATTAATGAAATGGGAGGAATTAAATCAAGAGAATGTAACAAAATAGCTAGAAGAATATGGTTATGGTGCATTGAGCGGAATATATGGATTTCAGCCTCTCATATTGCCGGAAAATTGAACATAACTGATGATAAATGCTCCAGAGTATTCAATGATACAATTGGATGGAAATTGAACCCATTGAACTTTAGACAAATACAGAAATTATATAATGACATAGAAATAGATTTATTTGCTTCAAGACTGAATTTCCAGTTGCTAAGGTATGCATCTTGGAAACCAGATCCTAATGCAGAAATCATTGATGCCTTTTCTGTAAACTGGAGAGAAATTATATTTTATGCTTTTCCTCCTTGCAGCGTGGTCAGTCGCTGCTTACAGAAAGTACAAGAAGAAGGCAGAAGGGGTAATAATCATTCCGAATTGGACGACCCAGTCATGGTATTCTCGATTAATGGAAATGCTGATAGACAATCCGAGAGTGATTCGCATGTCGGACAAGACAATGAGACTTCTGTATTCGCAGGAAGAACACCCACTTTGGAGGAAAATGCCGCTTTTGGATTGTTGTGTTTCTGGAGACAGTACAAAGACGCAGGACTTTCTCAGGAAGTGCTCCACATCATTAAGGAGTCGTGTCGAGAATCTACGAGGGCGCAGTATGCAACCTATGTTAAACGATGGGAACGGCATTGTTATCAATGGAACGTTGATATGCTCCATCCCTTTAATCTGGAACACCATGGGGATTACGTGCCCTCCCTATTTAACTAATTTCTCCTCCTTTATTTCTCTATTTCTTCATTTATTTTGGTTGGCGACAGCTTCGCTTTAAAGCCTGACACGAGGTCCTTTTACGCGCAGACTCAGTGTTATTTCCACGTAATTCCTATGGTGTTCCAGATGACATAACAGAATCGCAATCAAACTTCAACTAACAGGTAAGTCTCGTTTAATTTCTAAATTAAATGATCCAAAATTCGTTCATATTTATGAACAAGTATCCAATAAAGAACGGAAATATACTAGAAGGTTACCTACGTTGACTTCTCCATATATAAGTACATATGGAATTTACATGATTTGACTCTTTCTACTGGGTATATGTGACGGGTGTTGCTAGCAAGCAGGAGATGCTCACTCTCCCCGGGCACCTGATCTCACTCCATCACAGGGGTTCACATATGCTCTTCAAGTAGACATATTTTGTTATTTTCCACTTGTTTTTTCATTTTCACTGATTTTGTATGTCCTCTGGTTTCATGATTTTTAGACTTGGATTTGGTTTGGATTTATCCATCATCTTTACATATTTACTATTTATTTCCATGTCGTCTGTTCTTTCATTGTATTGCTTTTGTGATGAGTTGGATAATGCGCTCATAAAGCGGTTAAACACAGCAATTGAGTAACATTTATCATTTCAATTCACAAGTCGGTACCACTATGTTTTGAATGGAAAAGTTACATAGTTGTATTTTCATAAAATATACATCTGTATGCAGATAAATATATATCTACAGTAAGTGAGGTTGATTAACTTAACACGTGGTTTAATATGGATGACTCCAACATATTTAATCTAGTAGCTACGCTCAGTTAAGACTTCCGCGTAGTCCCTTACAAATCGAATTGAGCCGTTTTATATGACCGGTGTTCTATGATTTATTTTTCTTATGATTTACTATCGTGAAGGTGACCACTTAAAAGGTCACTTACCAGAAATATTGTGATCGGCATATATCCTTCCTTGTTTATAATTAGATTACTTGTTACTTAAGAAGAGGAAGGTTTTTATCTTAAGTCAAATGTTATTTTATGCATTTTCAAGCTAAACCTTTGGTTTTGTCATACACAATTTTTCAAGTGATGTTATTGAGATAAATATTGGAAATAAATGGAAAACAGAACTGTTTAAGGATTTTTCGAAATTTTTAATATTGAAAAGGAAGGATGATGTAGAATTTGTATGCAATAATAAGCTTTGATATACTTTTTATCTGATGAAGTAAACAACGAAAAAATATCGAAGGGGTAATTATATCTCGAATTCCATGGAACAAAGGGACAATATCTGGTTTAGTGTCAATTTCAGACAAATGCAAATCCAAATTAGAATGAGGTGAGACCAGGTACACCGGAGAAGTAAGCCTCCCTTGTTTGCACGAAACACTTGGTATGAATGAAATACCGAAGATATATAACAACTGTTGTTGTTTTTCTTCCAAAGCCGTCAAGGGATGGGTCCATGGCAGGACATATGTCCAAGAAGGTAACCTACTTTGACAAGGTTTTTTCAGACCGGCTCCATAGATCAACCAACAGAAATAGGTTTCTTTGGGAAGAGTCGTTCTTTTTGGTTCCATTCAGAAGTTAAATTGTTGTTTTGACGCCTTTAATTCTTTTTAATGGAATTTGAGCTTTTTAATCATTTTAATGGTAGGTTGCTTAAAATGCATTAATTTTCAGTATATCTTATATTGTTTTTTTCCAAGTATTGTAATTGGAAATAAATTGGAATACAAATAGTATTTTTAGGGATTCTTTTGCTATTTTGTTTTTAATTTTTTGAAAAGGAAGGATAGATGGCAATTCCGTGTTTGATATAAAGCACTGAGTTTGAACTTTTGACATACCAGAGAGTGACAACAATTGAAAATTTATTTGTAACAATTCCATTTATTTCTTCAATCAGAGTTGAATTCACCATAGTTTAAGAAATAGAATTATATTTTTAAAATCGAATAATACGGTATAAATTTAAAGCTACAGGTCGTTAATCAAAGTTTCTTATTGCAAGAATGTCGGTTTGAATATTAATTAAAGACATTCCAGCTTTGTGAATTAGGGCTAAGGCCATTGTTCTGTAGAAACCTGTTCATAAGCTAATGTAATAGAGCTTTAACAAGCCTCTATTAGGCAACGCTGTATCTAGGTCCAGTATAAGACACAAGCATGTTTTTCTGAATTTTTCCATTAACTAAAACATGGATATGTACACATGTTATGGTGGCATAGTATGGTCACACCATTTGCACTCTACTGTTGTACATCTGAGCAACAGTAAAAATATCATAACAATTAAACCATGAAAGGTCTTTGTCTTGCATGAAGATTTTCAATTTTGTTCATAATGTCTCGACTTTCATAAAATAGTCACACTTTCTTTTGCAAATCTTGATAGATTAAAGAGTTTTCGAAAGGACAATCCCATATGTATCATATTACAAACAAGTTTGACTCGAATATTTAATAGATTGTTATGGTGGTCGTGCAAATCTTCTTAGACATTATCGCATATCATACTCTTAACGCAAAATCCAAGCATGAAACAAATTTTTGTTTGTCAGAGGGTCCACACCATTCACAAGTTTCAAGAGAGGATCAAACTAAGTCGTTGATGAAAATCTATTCAATTTATAAATTTTTGCAAAATTTTAGAGATGGATACAGACCCCGGATCACATTCATTGTATCCGTGTTATAAACTATCAAACACCAGAAATAAACAAGTGCCTGTTTAATTATAAAACTATTAAACAGAAATATCATGAAAGAAAAAAGAGGAGTTACCGGTTCAGTTATGTGGCAGAAGTCACCATGGAGCTATACAATGCATGAATATAAATAATATAATAGAACATTTAACACATTACAAAAATATTTGATTGTAGTGCAATTACGATACCGACTTAGGACGGTCGTTTAATTTGACAAAAGCCAAACAAATGGTGTGGTTAACCGGTTTACGGGCCCACCTTCCCACTCACCGTAACAGCAGAACAATCAAGAGACGTACATTTAAAAATTTATAAATAATCCTCCATGTAAAGAACAAGGGTCAACAGGTATCGCATATTGAGAGGTCATAAAAATATAAACACGTAAGGTATTGTAAAACACATAATGGTATAAAAATATATGCGAAATCAACATGATAAACCGTGCTCTGCCATTCTGAAAGCGAGCTAAGACCCTAGATCTGTAGGAGTCCCGACTAACAGTCAGAGGGGACGAGGTTCAGGACCATGTCTCCTCTGAAAGAGGTTTGGACAAGGCCCGTCATATAGTCCCCACCGCCCTGTTAGTCAGCGTGCAACGTTCAAGTAAAAGTCTGCATAAGGCTGTAGAGGGGCCAAATACAAGACCTATAGTCTTTTTGATGATCTCAATATCATATTGTCTATTTAGGAGACGTTTGACTATTTTATTACATGATGAAATAATGTTATCGGAGCCTTTTACTTTCTTTAGTTTATATACAAGATCCCCGTAAAAATTAGGATGGGAAATTACATTGGATACATACTGTTGAAAAGAAATATTTCCAAATTTAGATAGAAGTTCTGAATAAGATCTGAAGAATTTGCCGAATGTTTTTTATGCTTGTGATATCTGTAACCCTGAGTTAAAAGTTTAGTAGTAATTTGTAAATTTCGTTTATGAAAGTCCAAAACATCGGTGCAGCCTCTGACAAATCGAACTAATTGAGATATATAGATACCATATGATGGGAGTCGAGGGACATCGCCATCCAAGTAAGGGAAATTTACAATAGGAAATCCAAAATCCTCACGTTTATCATAAATATTAGTATATATTAGGTTGTTGATAATTTTGATGTTTTAATCTAAGAAAGGTGTAGATTAATCTCAAGTATTAGCTTTATTCAATGTGAGCTCTGGTGAATATATTTCTGATATAAATTGTTCGAATTCAGGGTTGTCGATAACCAAAATGTCATCCAAATATCTGCAAGTATTATTAAATTTGTCAATGAGGTCAAGACGTTTTGATTTTTGAATAGAAACCATAAATTCCCTCTCATAACAATAAAGAGATAAATCTGCTATCAGAGGCGCGCAGTTAGTACCCATAGGAATCCCAACTATTTGTTGATAAATCTTGCCATCAAAGTGCACAAAAATATTATTCATGAGAAAATCCAGTGCTTTACATAATTCCTTGCAAGTCCAGTATTTATATGAAGTATATTGTTTGTTGGAAAAGAATCCAGAGTTATTGGAAGTACATATGTACGTTTTTGATTCTCTGTGAAAACACCATTGTATAAGAGACAGCAACTTGCTTTTAATCAAATCATGAGGCAGAGATGTATAAAGTGTAGAAAAATCAAATGTAGAAATTTGACTCGCTTTGAAATTTAGCGAAAGAAGTTTGTCTATAACTTCATGAGAATTTTTAATCGACCAAAAGTAATTGATGTTACTATTATGAAATGCGACATCACAATATTTGATAGTATGATCTTTTATAGCAGTTAGAGCAGACGTAATATGTTTCGATAGTACCGTAGTAGAGCAGTGGCTAGAATTAGATATGAAACGTGATTTATATGGACTTTTATGTAGTTTTGGGAGCCAATACATGGTTAGTAGATCAGATTTATCAGTTTTAATTTTGAAGTCGGACATGGTCATGAGGTAATCGTGCAAGGTGCTCTCTTTTGAGGTAGGGCTTTCCACATATGTATGAGTGGAGTTTAATTCGTTTTTAAGTACTTCAATATAATATAGTTTTCAAACAACTATTATGTTATTACCTGCTTTATCCTGGACGGTAACCTATATTTAGGTCCTTTTCCAAAAAGGGTGCGCAATTTCTTGTCCGAAATACAGTTGTGAAATCATAAATACTGGAACGAAATTGAGATCAGATGCCCAAAATGCATAAATATCCTCTAGTCAAATAAGGTAATCTATTTAATTTGGAGAAACTATTATAGGTATATACGAAATAAATATCCTTTAAAACATGTTGTGTCCTTATTAAAGCGGTTAATTACTATTAAATTCTTCATGATTGGATGTTTAGTAGTAGCGGATAAGTAAAACTCTTCTAGTGTTTTCACTGTCCGAACTAACCGAAGCATTAAATCGGAGCACGCTGAAACAAGTCTCTCGCCTCTAGTAGATCCCGACTGCATTAAGTGAGAAAAAGTGTTATTGCGCCTCCAAAAGATAAATGTACATTTTCTCTATTGACTTGGGTTTCCTTTGTCACTAAACGTATATAGTTCAAAGTAGTGATCTAACTTTAGAATGCATATAGAAAATATATACATTTTAATTTTGTGCACCAGACGCTCATTTCGACAACTTATGTCTCTTCAGTGGTGCAAGAAATTATTCTAAAATTAATGAATATCACCCTCATGCATAGTTTCCTCTTACTTTTAGGTCAATTTGATAGTAAGTTTGGTCTTATTATGTTTAGTATCATAGAAGAGACATCTGTTTATGTTTTATATTGATTGACGACTACCATACACATTTCTCCACCTCAGACGCACCCAAACACTTACCACCAAAAATGTCATGAGAACTGTTTCATAGATTTATCTTCGCTTTCATAGTCAACAGAATTTGGACGATAATGCTGAATACGTTTGTCATTGGGAAATTGCAGCGTCAATGATGCTTTAGGAAAATATAAGTCACCTACGTCGCACCTTATAAATATATGTCACCTTCCAACTCAACACGATAGCCTGGATGGCGTCATATTTGTTCAACGTACGGCTGAAATACTTTAAGAAATAGATGTTCAGGAAGCAACGCGAGTGATTTTCCTTGTCTTTTCGAGATCTTCTACGCAGGCTGTTGAAGGATACCAATCAGAACAGTCATGGAGTAGTCGCACGTTCACAATGCAGAGTAGGCTGGGCAGACCTTTGATAAAGATGACATCATATGTCTTGTGAACCGCGATGATGTGCTAGAAAGGATTATCCCAACAACATACATATCATGTATGTCATCAGAGGTCAAAGAGAAGACGGAAGACATATGACCAAGCTGTATTATAGCTGGTTATATTTTACTTTTTATCGAATAATAGTAGGAAATCATATCATATCTAATAGAATCTTAAGTGAAGTGCGATTTCCTTTGTACTTTGAATTCGTTGTATATGACGTAACAATGTTATATGATCGATTAACAACAGGGAATCACTGTTCCATAAATAGAACGTGGTTTCGCATTCCAGAGGAAAGAAGTTCCGGCATTTGTAACATATCTGCACTCAAAATGTTGTTGATGCAGAAATCAACTCAATTTTTAACCAAACACATTAGCCGCAAAACCATCAACACAAAGAAAATTAAATGATTTATGTTATCGTTCGTATAGTCTCACTTTCCCATACTTTTAATTTCCTAAAACACAGGATGTTAGATAAACGCTCTTGTCACATTTAAATGTACAGAAAACATGAAGAGAAATTACGCTCGCGATATATAATAGGCGGATGTTAACACTATACAAAAGAGTATTAAGTAGACAGCGAAAGATACATTTAAGTTTAGAAAGAAAAAAGAGGAGTTACTGGCTAAGTTATGTGGCAGAAGTCACCATGGAGAAGAATGTTTTTTATTGTTAATTAATTTTATTCAAACTTGATCAAGATTAAACTCATAAGAAAACGAATAAATCAAGTCATATCCCTCTGAATATTAACAACAAATATACATTCACTTTGGAAAACGATATCGTACATACATTATGACGGAAATACTGACCAGGAAGAAACTTTTTCTTGGTAACAGAGCATTACAGTAGATGAAATCATCATGGTATGACACAACGTTCCTATTAAAAAATCTGAGCTTAGTTAAGGGGACTAAATTGTAGCAGTTTTAGTCATTTCGTATTGAATTTTGTTCAGCACTTCACTCAATATTATTGAACTCGGAGAATAATATAAACGACAGCATGTTTGGATCGTCTAACAACTTGGATATACGCCAAAGCATATCGTTACAGTCACTGGCGTCAGCGTTAAGTGATGACTCATTTCAAAGAGAGGTAATACAACATTTTTAACCTTACCAAGTATTTCACAATCTATATATTGTTGAGTTTACAAAGAAATTTATGTTGTAGTGATTTTTCATAGTTGAACCATCAGTGCCACATCTCGTATGAAATATTTGTGTCAGTGTAGATTTAGTCTATTGGGTTGGTAAAACCCCTCTGAGAACTTATGTGTAGATGTCAATATTTATCATACACACGACAATATTCTCTCTTTTGATAACCTTGCTAAATCACTGAATTGTCAGCCTTTCTCTGGCCTAGCCAAAAATCAATATTGTAACCCATCCTATTAGATTTTTAAATAATCAAATTGCCAACACTTTAACTGCTAGGTTTGCTGTATTGTGATTTGTTTCCGGGAAAAAAACTCGTGAGGTATACCATTTGTATCTTTTGTTGCTTTGAAATTTCAGGTTACAGAAAAGACACAGATGTACTTCATCGGAAAACAAGAAGCCGAAATTGAAGTTCAATTAGACCGAATAATACGTAAAGAGGGAAATAAAGACAAAGCTCTGCTTTATATTGTTTCTGAAATTGATAATGAATCAAAGTTAAGTATAATGAAAAATTAATTCTTTACAAGTTGCTTAACCTCTTAAAAGAAATATTATTATATATCAGTATCAATCACTTAGAAATATCATTATATATCAGTATCAATCACCTAGAAATAGTATTATATATCAGTATTAATCACCTAGAAATAGCATTATATATCAGTATCAATCACCTAGAAATAGCATTATATATCAGTATCAATCACCTAGAAATAGCATTATATATCAGTATCAATCACCTAGAAATAGTATTATATATCAGTATCAATCACCTAGAAATAGTATTATATATCAGTATCAATCACCTAGAAATAGTATTATATATCAGTATCAATCACTTAGAAATAGTATTATATATCAGTATCAATCACCTAGAAATAGTATTATATATCAGTATCAATCACCTAGAAATAGTATTATATATCAGTATCAATCACCTAGAAATAGTATTATATATCAATATCAATCACCTAGAAATAGCATTATATATCAGTATCAATCACTTAGAAATAACATTATATATCAATATCAATCACTTAGAAATAGTATTATATATCAGTATCAATCACCTAGAAATAGTATTATATATCAGTATCAATCACCTAGAAATAGTATTATAGATCAGTATCAATTACTAAGAAATAGCATTATATATCAGTATCAATCACCTAGAAATAGCATTATATATCAGTATCAATCACCTAGAAATAGCATTATATATCAGTATCAATCACCTAGAAATAGTATTATATATCAGTATCAATCACCTAGAAATAGTATTATATATCAGTATCAATCACCTAGAAATAGTATTATATATATCAGTATCAATCACCTAGAAATAGTATTATATATCAGTATCAATCACCTAGAAATAGCATTATATATCAGTATCAATCACTTAGAAATAGCATTATATATCAGTATCAATCACCTAGAAATAGTATTATATATCAGTATCAATCACCTAGAAATAGTATTATATATCAGTATCAATCACCTAGAAATAGCATTATATATCAGTATCAATCACCTAGAAATAGTATTATATATCAGTATCAATCACCTAGAAATAGCATTATATATCTGTATCAATCACCTAGAAATCACCTAGAAATAGCATTATATATCAGTATCAATCACCTAGAAATAGTATTATATATATCAGTATCAATCACCTAGAAATAGTATTATATATCAGTATCAATCACTTAGAAATAGTATTATATATCAGTATCAATCACCTAGAAATAGTATTATATATCAGTATCAATCACTTAGAAACAGTATTCTGAATTCTTTATTTTTTCTGTTCAGCTGTTACCAAACAGGGCAGTAAACAACTGCAAAAATACAATACAGTCTGCACTTACAAAGATGTTCACAAACCATTAAACAATTCAGATACAATAAAAATACAAGTGAAATATATATATGCAGAAAGTATATTCTAATTCTGCACTTACAAAGATGTTCACAAACCATTAAACAATTCAGATACAATAAAAATACAAGTGAAATATATATATGCAGAAAGTATATTCTAATAGCTATAACGTTTAGTGGTGAAGAACACCTTGTAAAAACAAAAACTGGGCCAATGCACAATGCGTCCTGCGTACGTGACTTCGTTGTACTGACAATAATCGTATAAAAAGCTGATTAGACAAATGACAGCTTGCAAAACACATAGTATCTTAAAATAAAAGAGTAGATTTTACTCACTCCATGTCGCCTACACATGATGTATTTGCACAAAAATGAAAACTACATCGCAAATATGTACTTGGTACGTCAACGAAAATCGAGAAGGTGCGGGAAAAGGATGAAATGACGTAGTACTGAGTACAAATCAAAGATATTAATACGATATCCACAACTCGAAGTCGAAGAAACACGACAATACATATGTAAATAAAATATTATAGCAATCACGAACCTCTGTCAGTGGTGGGATCAGGTGCCATGGAGGAGTAAGCATCCCCTGCCAACCGGTCACACCCGTCGTGATGCCATAAGTATAAACAAAAAAGTATAAAACATGTATAACGGGAGTCAGTTCGAGAGATAAATACTTCGTTCTGAAGTAGACAATACGAAACATGACAAATACAATAAGGATTAATATGGAGTTCTTAATCAACATCTATGTAGAATGAAGGGCCAAAAGTATCATATTTACACAAATATCTCGATATTCAAGGACTAATCAAATTCAAGAAGTAACTTATACGCACAAACAGAAACTATAAATTCCCAAGCAGACCTAATCAACAAATGGTAAAACTGAATAGCGATATAATAAAGTAAATTTCACCTTCTTACTATTTTCACTTTCCTTTGCTTAACACCTATGCGAAGTGGTAAAATACAATATATTACGGCTCTGAAAGCTTTATAGGCAGAGGAGACATTCATGACACTGTGATAAAGAAAATTGTATATACATCACTTTTAATTGTGATCTTTAACAAAAGTAAATAGGGAGCGTTTAAGAATATGATATGATTAAATGTAAGATTTGGAACTACAAAATTTGAACTTTCATTCTGCTAAAGTACATTTCTAACTTTGTTGTAAAATGTGTCAACAGGGCACTCGTTACATTGGGCAAATGACGTTGGCCCAATGCAATTTTACTCATCGGCCCAATGTGGTGTGTGTTTCCTTCTTACATTGGTCCAACATTGGGCTAATATTATACCAACGTTTGTGATGTTTTTAAAATGATGCTATTCTGCACATGATGTAGTCCTTCGTACCTACGTTCATTAACAAGAAACTGCTAGAATGGTATGACCAAAGTCGCTCAACCATAAAAATACGTCATAACAAAGGTTAACCCACATACTTCAAAAGTGCTTGTCATTAGTAATGTACAGACCAAGAATCAAGTTTATACCTTTCATCATGTAATAAAATATTTTTATAAATAATAAAATAAAAAGTTTATCATGTAATAAAATAGTCAAACGTCTCCTAAATAGACAATATGATATTGAGATCATCAAAAAGACTATAGGTCTTGTATTTGGCCCCTCTACAGCCTTATGCAGACTTTTACTTGAACGTTGCACGCTGACTAACAGGGCGGTGGGGACTATATGACGGGCCTTGTCCAAACCTCTTTCAGAGGAGACATGGTCCTGAACCTCGTCCCCTCTGACTGTTAGTCGGGACTCCTACAGATCTAGGGTCTTAGCTCGCTTTCAGACTGGCAGAGCACGGTTTATCATGTTGATGTCGCATATATTTTTATACCATTATGTTTTTTACAATACCTTACGTGTTTATATTTTTATGACCTCTCAATATGCGATACCTGTTGACCCTTGTTCTTTACATGGAGGATTATTTATAAATTTTTAAATGTACGTCTTTTGATTGTTCTGCTGTTATGGTGAGTGGGAAGGTGGGCCCGTAAACCGGTTAACCACACCATTTGTTTGGCTTTTGTCAAATTAAATGACCGTCCTAAGTCGGTATCGTAATTGCACTACAATCAAATATTTTTGTAATGTGTTAAATGTTCTATTATATTATTTATATTCATGTATTGTATAGCTCCATGGTGACTTCTGCCACATAACTGAGCCGGTAACTCCTCTTTTTTCCTTTATTCATCACCACGAATTTGCTTCAACCAAAAATGTTGACGAACAGACAGAGAGACAGACGGACATTGCCAATGAAAAGACCGGCAAAAACTAAAGTTTCTTATAAAGTTGATCACCAATAAGGCTCAAAACTTTTTCTTTCAATCCTGCTTAGAAACAAGCTATCCTATCAAAAGTACAAGTAACATCTGGCCTAATTGTTTTACTGCTACAAATTATCAAGACAAAATAAAATATAAGTGGTTAGATTTATTGTGTGCACACAATTAGAAAAATGCAGATCTAACATTCATCTGTATTTAAACGTAAACAATAATTAGTTCTTAGAATAAATGTTTCCAAGTTTATGAACACGGATAATGTACTCTATGTATGTTATTAAATGACAGGTATTACGCGCTGTCCTCAGTTTCATTTTGTGATGTTTGACTGCTTTCTTTCTTTTTTTTTCGTTCTTCCCTTTCTTTTCCTCCCATTTCACGGTCAAATGAATAGCGAAACAATTCCTTTATGATGTTAACGATCTCAGAGGAATCAGCTCATAACCTGTTTGCTCGAACTGCTCCTTTAAATTTAAGTTAAATTTACTACTTTAAATGTATTTCTACAAATATATAAAAATCTATGTTCAATTAATTTTCTGAAGAAATGCAAAAGAATAAGTCGATAAGTATGTATACTAAACATACCGCGTAACTCTTCACACTCATCACTTAATCTAAATGAACTTTTATGGATTACTGTGAACTAGACTTGTTCATGTTGCTCTCGGGATAACTTACTTCGAAAAGGCCAGCTTGCCCACTTTGCCCATCCATTTGATTTCTCTGGCAAGTTTTTGAGAACATCAGTGAAGGCTAGTAATCTTCTGTTTTCTTCATGATCTCCCCACCAATTGGAATGAGAATTGTAACCCTAAGAAGGTTTTTTTGTAATATAGGTATCACCTTATATTACACAGAGCTGAATACATAACTTGTCCTTAATTATTATCATTATTTATTACTATTTTTGTTTTCCTATTATAGTTATTACAACTATTATCTTTTATACTATGAAGATCTCATTTTGTAATGGGCACCTGGTCTCACCTCTGAATTTCGGGGGTCCGTGAATGTCCGGTTTGGTACGTTGTTATTAACTCCATAGACACTTGACACCAGTAACTTTCGTAATTTGCATTTATATGTATTCACCCCACCACCATATATATATATATATATATATATATATATATATATATATATATATATATATATATATATATATATATATATATATATATATATATATATATATATATATATATATATATATATATATATATATATACATTCACAAGGGCTAACAAATTGAGGTTATATAGAATTGATAACAAGACAAACTATTTGAAAAACATCAAATAGATTTTATGGCTTATTGAGCCTTTAAAAAATCTGGAAATTTGAAGATAAATGATATACTTACATGTTCTTGATATATGCCGGGGTGAATTGAACAAAATCCACAATAAAAATACCTCTTTCCTTTTTTTTTTTTAATTTTTGGTTGTTGTTGTAACTCTATGCTTTGTTCTGTACTGGTAAACTTCCGAAATATCAAGCTGGACGCGCAAAATTAATACAACTTTAACCATCCCTACATATTAGATATCTAGGTTACCATAGTAATTGGGCAGTCTCCCACTGTGAAAAATTCTGACCTAATTACTTGGTCAGTAAATGTGCACTTATCTTAGAATCTACTTCTCAAATCCAATAATCAAGATAGCTGTGTAATCGAGGAATTTTAGTATAAGTTTTTTTTTCTGATATTTGATTTCATTGTTTGCAATTCTTTATGCATGATTAGAGTGTATTTTCATGTATTTTGATAAAATACTGTTATTTAATCATGAGTGTTTATAGATTTATATGCATTTTCAAATTTCTGATTAAACATTAATTCATAGATCTTCAACATTTCTGGCCGTTCACAATTAAATAAATGATACTGTTATGTACATCGCCCCAAGGTACGTTGGTTTAATGTTCTGCATCTACGAAATAAACCACATCAAAATATTAATGTTGGCCCAACTTCGGGCCGACATTGTAGTTTAAAGTAGCTCCGACATCTATTTTGTCAATCTTTGGAATGGATAAAATCTATTGCAGTACTGCTGAGATCAAAAATTAAAAAATTACAAGGCTCTGTAAACACCAGATTCGAATCTATTTTTTAAAGATCCTGATATTGTCAGAGAACTTACCTTCCTCCAAGAACATTATATCATTACACCCAGCAGATAAAGCGTCTAATAATTATACATTTATTTGTATAAAATATTACTTTGACAGCTTAGTGAAAGAATTAGGATTAAATTCAGCTCCAGGAAATCCTACTTATTCTCTCACGAACCTTTCGGTTTCGGAAGTACTTGAGAATAAATCTGTCTTCAATACGTTTGGTATTGACACAAATAAATTAAATTTAGAACTTCCATATTTGTACTGCATTCCCAAAATGCACAAAAATCCTTACAAACAACGCTTTATCGTTGGTTCCTCGAAGTGTTCCACAAAATCTGTAACGATGCTACTCACGAAAATATTATCAGAAATTAAATCTGGCCTTCATAGATATTGCGAAACAGTATATTCCAGAAGTGGAATTAATCAAATGTGGATCCTTAAAAATTCAAAAGAGTTATTAGAACATCTGAAATAAAAAAGTTTTAATAAAATTCACTCCATCAAGTCTTTTGACTTTTCGACTCTTTACACAACGATCCCTCATCAGAAATTAAAAGAGAGATTAGCGGAAATTGTTCAAAATGCATTTCCTAGTAAAAACGGAAGCCGCAAATTCAAATATATATAGTTATAGGCCATGATAAAACTTACTTTGTAAGGGAAAATTCTGACTCCAAAAATAAATACACTGAAACAGCTGTCATACAGATGTTGAACTTTCTTATCGATAACATTTTTGTGGTGTTTGGAGGAAAGGTTTTTCAAGAAATTGTCGGCATTCCAATGGGCACTAACTGTGCTCCGCTTCTGGCTGACATATTCCTTTACTCATATGAAGCTGAATTCATTCAGTCTTTGCTTTCGCTAGGAAAAAAACAATTGGCTCTTGGCTTTAATTTTACTTACAGATATATAGATGACTTGCTTTCAATTAATAATCCTTCGTTCGCGGATTACCTTAGCATCATCTATCCAAGTGAACTGGAAGTCAAAGAAACCACAGAGAGTAGTAATTCTACTTCGTATTTAGATATTAAGTTGTCTTTCGACATTAATGGTCAATTGAACACCTCACTCTATGACAAACGTGACGATTTCAATTTCGCTATCACAAACTTTCCTTTCATAAATAGCAACATTCCATCATCGCCCGTATTCATATCTCAGTTAATACGTTATTCCAGAGCATGTTCAAATTACAATGACTTTGTTCTGAGGGCTAGGCGACTTTCAGTTAAGCTGCTCAATCAGGGTTATATAGACTAGCAACGTCACTAAGGAAGTTCTACGGTCGTTACGAGACTCTTATTACTCCATATGATATCTCGTTATCCAGACTTTTAAATGATATTCTGGACTGAGACCGATTCCGATCATTTTACACCGATTTGACACCTTCTATACTAGAAGGTTACCTACTTTGACTTCTCCATATATAAATACATATGGAATTTACACGATTTGACTCTTTCTACTGGGTATATGTGACGGGTGTTACTAACAAACTGGAGATGCTCACTCTCCCCGGGCACCTAATCTCACTCCATCACAGGGGTTCACATATGCTCTTCAAGTAGACATATTTTGTTATTTTCCACTTGTTTTTCATTTTCACTGATTTTGTATGTCCTCTGGTTTCATGATTTTTAGACTTATGGTTTGGATTTATCCATCATCTTTACATTACAGCGTTGGCCCAATATTGGGCCAACGTTGTGTTACCAATTAATTTCTGAACACTAGTGAGAAGCTGCTATGATAAGATTGGCCCAATGTTGGGTCAGCGTTGTATGCCCAATGCCAACGGTCCAACCATTAGCCATCGTTGGCCCACGTTTTCATGCTATTTGGGTAGTTTGTGCCCATTGAAATGATTTAATCAGAAGGTTCAACATCTTGATGAAATCTATTTCCGATTCACTGTTCTGACATTTAGAATAAGAAATTTCCTTGTCAAAATCATTCTAATTTTTGTAATAAATTGGAATTTGCGGCTCTCATTTATAATATTTAACGCATTTTGTATAGTTTCACTAAGTCTTTTTGTTAGATTTTGGATGGGAAGATTTTTGTGTGAAGGATTGAGAAATCAAATGACTTGATAGAGTGAATTTTATTGCAACTTGTAGGCATGAGATGTTCCAAAACTTCTGTTGAAATTTTAGGAACCATATTTGATTAATGTTTTGTGAATGAGATCGATACATGTGGAGCACCGGCAATAAGACGTTGTTTGTATGATTTTGGTGCATTTTAAGAATACAAGTGTGGGAAGTCTAATTTATATTATTCACTTATGTTAATACCGAAATTAATGAGAACGGAATTATGCTTGGCACCGTATCAGAAAAATGTATAGATCTACATAGATAAGATAAATAAGATGAGAAGATGTAAAGATAAGAGAGGTAATCCGATTCAGTCTCTGGTTACGGCGACATATCAGCATTTGACTCTTGAGGATTTTTGTCGCATTTGAATCTGGTTTTGCTTGCTTGCTTGTTTGTTTGTTTACTGTTTATGTTGTTATTTGTCTCTGGAAAAGTTGTCCAGCTGATGCTGTAAATTACAGACTCCACCTAACGCTGAAAACAATAGGAAATAGGAAAAAGGAAACAGACACCAATTGAATAACGCTAGGTGAACTCTGTAATTTACAGCAGCGAATGAATAAATCGCACCTGAATAAGTAATAATTTTCAAAACTTTGATCATCATAGGTATTTCAATGAAAATTTGAAAGTTATAATCAATTATGCAATTTATTTTACATGTCCAAGTTTTAGTGAATACGATTTTACACAGAGGCGCAAATCCCTCCGCTCGTGATAGTAGTTCATGGACGCCATTACATTTTGCTGTTAAGAGGCAGTTTAAAGGTGTGTGTGGCAAACTGTTAGAAAATGATGCACGGCCAGACGCACGTGATAAAACAGGTGTGATGCCATACACATTGGCTTATGAGTCCCGAAATGACGTCATTTGCGCCATGTTACTTACTAAAATGGACAATAAAGTGTAAGTGAGTCGCTGCAAATATTGTATAAATGTTTTAATCTTTTTTATTAAAAACCACCAGACTGATAATCGGACCAATGAATTGTAACAAGATCGATCTGACAATACTAAATAAATAATTCGACCCAACGACCAAAGATGATAAAAAAAAATCTTGGGTAGGACTTTGCATTATTATAAATAATTAAAACAATAGAACTGAAGCTCAAAGGGCTTGGTCCTGAAAAAGTAGCATCCTTTTTCATTTCTGGTCTCCCTTTTATTTCTTTAAGAAATGCCCTTGTTTCCAGTTTTATGTATCAATGACTGTTCAGTATTTCACATATTACTACAGCTTTATGCAGACTTGCAGTCTTACATTGCAGTGAAATCTCTCATACGGTCCTTGTCTAAACCGTTTTAGTGGAAGGAGGGTCATGTGTCTCATGTCCTCTGACTGTTATTTTGGATCCCTGCAAATCGAGCACAGCACGACCAGCTCTTGTTGATGCCCTTTTTTTATCGGTGTATTTTAGAAACTACGATTTTATTACAATATCCATGTTTGTATGTGACCCATCGGATGGTGTTACAAGGTATCTCCCTGTTTGCTATGTAGGGAAAGATCATAAAAGATCAGAAAATGCTTACTCAAACTGCTCATATGGTGAGTGATAAAGTAGGCTCGTAAACCGGCTTACTATGACCACTTTATTTGACCGTCTTTAGTCGGTACTCAAGTTACTGTTATTGCTGTATAGTTGAATATTTTTGTGGGGTCGGTTTGTTTACTTGTTTGATTTGACCAATAAGGGTTTTGTCATAGAACGAATTCAGATCTTTCTCTCTCTTTTTTTTTATCTGCAGTGTTCGGAAACTACATGTAAGTGACGGAGTAAAACCAGCACAGTTTAGCTTTAAAAACCTTATACTTAATGACATGCAGGTATGGACGAGGGACCATCTCTTAAATAAAATTTGTCCTCATTGGTTACAATGCTAATTTCTCTTTCTGGCTTATGTCTTTCTTAAATGTCGTTGGTAAAATTTAGTAAATAAAATCCTGTTGAGTTCGGATACTAAATTTTAGACAAAAAATTGCATTGCCGAATCATATGTACATTCCATTATCAAAATAATGTACATGGTATTTGATAATTATTGTTATAAAAAGGTATTGTAAAAGATCATGGAGCGTCTTTTATACATTGATAAAGTTATTTAAGAAAAAGATCGTCGTTATAATTGTACTGTTTACATATTGATTTTAGAATGCCATTACATTACATTTTATATATTCATATTGGTCTCGTTGTAGCGTACCGTACTTGCTGTGTTAGATTGTATGATAGAGCACAAAACTCCAAGTAGAGAACAAGTTGTTTATTATCATCTGCTGGAGTCAGATGAAAACGGAATGACTCCAGAGCATCCGGGATTTAACACCTCCTCAAAATCACCACTTCACATCATTGCAAGAAGCAGAAACAAAGTAAGAATGGCAAATTAAAATATGATAATAAAGCGTATCCAATATCATGAGCAGAAAAAATCTAATCAATATTCCTTAACAATATTCTTAAACAACCAAATTTGAAAATATACATAAAAATTTATAAGTAGCTGGTAAAAGATCAGAGATGAAACGTATCGAAAATTTCATATAGAGTCTTTGCTTGTTTTACTCATGATGTAGCATATTTTTAATACTTTGTGTACTTTTATACTATTCTACCTCGAATGGCAGTTAAAGTTTGCTCTTATTTTGGATTTCCTATTGTAAATTTCCCTTAATTGGATGGCGATGTACTTCGACTCCCATCATATGGTATCTATATACCTCAATTAGTTCGATTTGTCAGAGGCTGCACCGATGTTTTGGACTTTCATAAACGAAATTTACAAATTACTACTAACTTTTAACTCAGGGTTATAGATATCACAAGCTAAGAAAAACATTCGGCAAATTCTTCAGATCTTATTCAGAACTTCTATCTAAATTTGGAAATATTTCTTTTCAACAGTATGTATCCAATGGAATTTCCCATCCTAATTTTTACGGTGATCTCGTATATAAACTAAGGAAAGTAAAAGGCTCCGATAACGTTATTTTATCATGTAATGAAATAGTCAAACGTCTTCTAAATAGACAATATGATATTGAGATCATCAAAAAGACTATAGGTCTTGTATTTGGCCTCTCTACAGCCTTATGCAGACTTTTACTTGAACGTTGCACGCTGACTAACAGGGCAGTGGGGACTATATGACGGGTTTTGTCCAAACCTCTTTCAGAGGAGACATGGTCCTGAACCTCGTCCCCTCTGACCGTTAGTCGGGACTCCTACAGATCTAGGGTCTTAGCTCGCTTTCAGACTGGCAGAGCACGGTTTATCACGTTGATGTCGCATATATTTTTATACCATTGTGTGTTTTACAATACCTTACGTGTTTATATTTTTATGACCTCTCTATATGCGAAACCTGTTGACCCTTGTTCTTTACATGGAGGATTATTTATAAATTTTTAAATGTACGTCGTTTGATTGTTCTGCTGTTACGGTGAGTGGGAAGGTGGGCCCATAAACCGGTTAACCACACCATTTGTTTGGCTTTTGTCAAATTAAATGACCGTCCTAAGTCGGTATCGTAATTGCAATTACAATCAAATATTTTTGTAATGTGTTATATGTTCTAGTATATTATGTATATTTATGTATTGTATAGCTCCATGGTGACTTCTGCCACATAACTGAGCCAGTAACTCCTCTTTTTTTCTTATGAATAGATTTGTCATTAGGGCATACATCGAAATGAATGTTCCTTTGATTAAAATCTGACATCGGAGTATAATATTTGTCATACAGTGTTTTACAGGGGGGATACGAAAATATATGGGGTCCATGAAGAAAAGTTGTATTAGGCGAGGCGAAGCCACCGAAGGCCTTTTTCACCCAATACAACATTTTTTTTTCATGCACTCATTATTTCCGTATCCTCCTTTGTCATACACTGTATAACTTACTTATTTCACTTAAGGCCTTTTTGAACTTATATCGATGTTTTCGTAATATCCTCACTGCCTTTTAGCTGCTCTTAATAGTGCTCGAGTTGATTTGCGTTCGAAGTCTGTTTTTTTCATCCTCACTTCTATTTGCAAACCGTCCCTCCGCCATATCGTTTATTCTCGTCTAGCAATAAAATGACGTCACCAAATCGAGGCGGGGTATATCACAGGTATATTCGGCGGAGGGGGTATATTAAAAATTACAAACGGCTGATGGTGAAAATGGGTAGTCGAATACAATAAAATATTTGGTTCTTCTTAACCAATCAGATTTCGAGATTTTTGCCTGAGGTGGGATAAAGTAATATTCGGTTGAAGATATTCTTTATCGTAAAGATTGTGGTACATCTCTATCGCAATTAAAATACTAATTATAACGTTTTACCAAATGTGACTACCATGTACTGAATGTGATTTTGAGTTTATAATGACCTGTCGGCAGGGGATGCTTACTTCCCCATGGCACCTGATCCCATCTTTGAAGTTTTGCTTGGGGTCCGTGGTTGCCTTTACTCATTATTTTGTCTTTTTATGACGATTTTCCGACGGAACATTACTCCAGGTTTCATTGTTTTACTTACTTTAAGTGACTGTTGCTTTGTGTTTTAATATGAATACTTTATCTGTTAAAACTGTTATTCCATTTCAAGAAGCTATCGGTAGTGACATGTCATGATAGATAGCTATTCTGATTTGTCTTTGTCTAGCCTCTTTTTGTATATACAGATATCTGTAATAATAGTATTCACAATTCCTAACTATAAACAGTTTCGGATATGATATAAATAGATCAATTTATGATGACATTTATTACATTTCTTTGTCGTTGATAGCTGACTTCTACTTATTTTGCGCAACATACCAAGTCGTCTTATGGACAGCGTGAACAGTGACGGTTTTTTATGTGATTGAACATAATCTTGCAAGCGGAGTCATGATTTAGCAAAAAGGGTCAACGATAGCTCCGCTAAAATGCGACACCAGCCAAAATAAGTACACATGTAATCATGAAAGTAAAAAACGAAGAAGCACCGAAGGGTAAACCATATCTCCTAGTCCATGGAATAAAAGGAAATTTGAGTTTTATATTTTCAAATTATGAGACCAATATTTTCTCTATATATTACATATGTTATTGTTACAGACTATAGTATATCATGACGTGGTGAGATTGCTCATCAGAAAGAAATGGAAAGAGTACGCCAGATTACGATTCCAGTAAGCATTATATTACGTATATATTACTATACTCATTGTACACATATGAATAAATAGATGAATACTTATATCTATAATTATCGAAGATAATACTGAATATGTTACTCTTGATATTTAGATAGACCAAATGTTTCGCATCAAAAAAATGAAATAAAAAGAAGAAAAAAAAAAAGATTTCTAGAAAGGTGTATCTAAGAATTAGGTCTAGATTTGACATTAAAGGCAATTCGTTAATACACAATGTGTCCAATGCAATTGCAATTGCATTAATATATATATATATATGAAATTTTAGAGTAGGTTTACTGCATTAGATATTTAAATGCTTTTAACTTAGATATTCCACTGAATAATGGTAGTGATGGTAAACCTGCCACTACACTTTCATTACACAAACGAGACGGCTTCAATTCCATTTTGTTACCATTCCATATGTATGTAGCAATATTTCTGTGTCAGTTATGGCCTCCATATGTCTGATCTTATCCGATATGCTGGAGCTTCTTCTGAATAATCCAACTAAAAAAATAAAAACAAAATTAAAATATTAATAGTACAATTACGTCTTAAGACAACATTCGGCAAATATTACGGTCGCTATAAACACCTTATTTGCACATCAGAAATTGCTGTCTGGTATGACCTCTTTATGTGATTGTAGTTCTTGTGAATCCGTTTGCATTTTGGTTGTACGATATCACATCATTCATACTAATTATGACATTTTACTTATTGTGACTACGAAATGAACTAGTTCGAATAAACCTATAGAATCATGGCGGGCGTGGTCGGTCAGCAGGGGATGCGTACTTCTCCATGACACCTGATAACTATTCTGTTTCCTCCAGTAGTCCATGATTGCCCATATGTACTATATTGTTTTGTATTTTAGGAATCCCTATTTTACGACAGAACAGTATCTTAGAATTTCATATGAAGTGTTTAACTCAAGGTCGGAACGTCTTAGGGACGACTTCTGTTGGAATAATGTCTGTCTAATAAAACATTGCAGTAAAAAGTCCCATGTAACTTTAAGCGTTACTCTACTCTACTTCTACTGCGGATCGTCTAGTTGCATACGTCGAAATTTATTACGTGAGATGCATGGATGTTGAAATTATTCCAGATGTGATGTTAGCATCACCAATTAATCAAGCAATCTTTAAATCAATAAATGAATGAATGAATTACTCACTTAATCACTCTTACCGACTCAATTAATCAATCAGTCAGTCATTCAATCTATTTTGTGTATTTTGGTAGGTTTCAGCACTTGAAATAAGCTTTACAAATTTATGACTTTAATTTTTGCTTTTGTTTTCTGCCCAGGGCAACTTCAATTATGTATGTGCTGTCATTAATTGCCTTGTCCTTCGCTGGAGTCACGGCGGCATCTACCTCTAACCCAAAGACTTATGACACTCCACTTCAAGTAGCCAGGGCTGTGTTTGAATTTTGGAGCCTAGGAATGGCCTTTCTCACGTTAACTGGTGAAATAAATCAATTTAAAAAGTATGATATTTATACATATCAGGCTTGCGCAATGAAGGGCTTCGAAAGCTATTAGTATTTTGGAGTGTGGGTTATATTACAGTAGTACAGTAAATTTACATGAGAAAAGTTAAAACACCGCCCACACCTACACACACACACACACACACACACACACACACACACACACACACACACACACACACACACACACACACACACACACACACACACAACTCCAATAATGATAATTATAACAAAACCTAAAAGCTTAAAACATTAAAAAAAAAAATAAAATAAAATAAATAAACAACCCCCCCCCAAAAAAAAAACTCCAAACAAACAAACAAACAAACAAAAAAACCCCCAAAAAACAAAACAAAAATAAACACTAGTCCGAAAGTACTACTTTCTGTCTATGAAAGTATAAAAAAAAACAAACAAAAGGCCATATCTTGATTCTTGCACACTTAACTTCTCAATGAGGGCTATGTGCCTTTGAAGCTTCATATTGATACGTCTTATACATTTTGTAATGTGCTCCGGACAAAATTTAAGCATGAAAAAGGGTAATAACCCCTAAATTATGCAAAAGAGAGTTGTTTTTGTGCACCTTTAAAGCTTTATATTATATTTCACATTCTTTTTTTCATGTCTCGGAAATATTATGATGGACGGACGAAGCGGCGACTACATGTTCTCTCTTCAGGGAGCGTAAAAAATTACAAAAATTTTCTAAAGAAAAAGTTGTTTCTTCTCCATTTTTTTGTTCCAGTGTAGACTGATCAGTAGCATATTGTTTTGTCCTGTCTGTTGGTTCGCATGTTTTTCTGTTTATCAGTTTTTTTCAACCTTGCTAATGACTGGAATACCGATGAAGACTTCATATTTAATATGTGTATACCACTGATGAAAGCTTTTCAAATGAGATAATGATCAATGAGTTTGCGTCCTTGACCGTGTAGAATAATTTCTTGCATACAGTGCAGCCAATGTATAGTGGTGGTTAAGTATATCTCTTATACACTAACGGTCAATGTTTTAACCGTTGAGAATTATTTCTCGCATATAGTGCAACCCCTGTTTAGTGGTGGAGGATTATAGATCCTATACAGTGACGGTCAATGTTTACTGGTGGAGAAGTATATCTCTTATATAGTGGCTACCAGTGTTTAATGGTGGAGGACACTGAAAAACTGGGAAAACCCTGCCGACTTTCAGTATGTATATTGGCGATTGAACCCCTTATGTCAGAGTTTTTTAATCGTCAATAATTATTGTGAGTGTAAATCAAATATGAGTGAAACGATTTGAGCACCTTTGTGCATTTAGCTCTCGACTTTGTATCGAAACTTGTTATGTTACATGTATATATTCAGCAAGTTTCAGTGTAGTGTCAACACTAAGCCTTCATCATCCACGTTTCTTTAATAATGTTTGTCCCTAAACACAGATGTATGGAGAAATATTTGGACGCCAGTATCCTTGTTTATCGTATTTCCCCTACTTCTGCCCTACAGCTAAGTCTTTTCCTTTTTATTCATATAATTGCAGACACAAATTGGAGTATTTCAGTGATGCGTTTAACTGGGTTGAATTTTTATCCTCATCGCTGATCATCGTTATATTACCACTGCGACTGACGGACCGGAACGAGCAATGGCATGTGTTTTCAGTAGGATATCTTTTGTGGACGCTTCGGATATTCAAATATGCTGCGGTTTTCAGGTACCAAGTACATTTGTAGAGATACTTGACATTGTCATTAGGACCTGTTATTGTCAATTGATCACTAAATGTTTCCCTGTAAGAGACTCTGTAGTTCGGATTTCAAAATAACCAAACACCTTCGTCAAAGACAATATGACCCGGAGATCATCAGAAAGACTATATGTCTTGTATTGGGTCTCTCTACAGCCGTATGCACACTTTTTCTTGAACATTGCGCGCTGACTAATAGGGCGATGGGGACTAAATGACTGGCGTTGTTGAAACCTCCTTCAGACGAGACATGGTCGTTAACCTCGTTCCCTCCGACTACAAATCAAGGGTTTGAGCTCGCTTCCAGACCGGCAGAGCACTGTTTCCTTATTTTGATGTCGCTTAATATATTTTGATACCATAATGCTTTTCTGCATTGCCATACGTGTTAATATATTTTTATGACCTCTCAACTTGAGACACTTGTTGACACTTGATCTCTGTATGGAGAAAAATCTATATTTTTAAACGTGTGTTCTCAGATAATTCTGCTGTTGTGGTGAGTGAGAAGATGGGCCCGTAAACCGGTTAACCACAACAAATGATTGTCTATTGTCATATCAAATGACCGTTCTAAATGGGTATCGTAACTGCACTATTATCTAATATTTTCGTAATGTACTTATGTGGGTTTTTTTCACATCATTACATTAAATATTGTGTGTTTCCGTGGTGATTTCTGTCATACGGCTGAGTCAGTAACTTTTCTTTCTTCCTTTCTAATTGAAATGGTATTAGTTTGGAATGTGTTGTTATTGTTACATATCCGAAAAGGTAAATCTGAATTGTCTGTAAACAGTTCATTTATCTAATCAAGATTTGTCCTTTTAAATAAAATTTACGACAGACCAGGGTTTATGTTGAGATTCAGTGGCGTGTTCACTATAAATCTTATTTCCATACAAATTTAACTTCATTTTGATATTATTTTAATGTTAATTTTACCGAGGAGCTTCAGCAATTCTCACGAAACGCTATATTGTCGTGTGCAGAGCAGGTCGATTTCATCACTAGATATATTAACTTCGTTTTCTACACATTCTCAGGCAGACCGGGGCCTATGCTCAGATCCTTTGGCGCATTCTCGTCCACGACTTTCTACAGTTCACCATTACCTTCACAGTCATCTTACTGGCTTTCAGTGGATCCTTTTTTCTTGCACTGAGAGGAGAAAGTTCGATAAATACATTCGAAGAAACTAGGTGTGTTATTTAATGGTCTGTGAAAGGTTTGCTAAGATGGCGAATTTTTTCTACGACCACATGAAAAAAAGAAGAAATTATTCACTAACTGTTTAATTTCAGTGATGATAAAAAGCTAATTACGAAAACACGGAATTATATCGTACTCAAAATTTTAAACTTTATTGCGGAATTGTGAAAATTTTATCTTTTTTCAGTTCATTCTGGCAGATTTTATTTGTTGGTGTACGAGTTTTAATAGAAGGAGAAAGTGTCATCGAGTATACTACATTCAAGTAAGGTTCTCATTGCTTATACCTCACTAAAATAATATATTAGTTCCGAAAAACAAAGCTGTAAAGATTATAGATATGGAATGCTACACATTATTAAAGCATGCAAGTGTTGTACTGTGTGTATTTCTTGGAGTAGCTTACCAGACATGACAAGGACAGAAGTGGTTTCCTATGCGTATTGATCAAACAGTGGCCTATGTATTTGCCACATTAATGTTATCCTTTCACATACTGATGAAGGTCTCGCTGGTCGACTGATTTCTGACACTCGAAAGGAAATCATAAGACTGGATTAGAAATCCTTGACTTTTATCAGCAATGACTTTGATTTGTATTCTGTTTTGATTTCTTTATGAAAATTAACATTCTCCTTTTAGAGGACGTATTATTTCATCACAAACTGGATTTTCACTCTCAATAATGAATGTCGTTGTCCTTCACTGATCACAAAGTGGATTTCTTGTTTTCAATGTCGGACGTCCTTTTATTCTGACACTGACAAGAAAATCTCATTGTTATTGAATGGCCTTGTATTGCAGACCGATGAGCTGTATACTCATGGTGATATTCCTGTTCATTATACTGGTCCTGTTAGTGAACATCCTTATTGCCCAGCTTAGCGACACCTATCAGAACGTGCAGCAGGATGCCCACAGGGGCTTAGAGGTCAACCGGGCGTGGATAGTAGCTCATGTGGAACTCAACCGTTTATATGCGTGCAAGGTACTGTTAAATCTAAGTGGTTTTGATTTCATCTGTGTTACCTGAATACACAGGAAGTCAATTCCATGCCAATAAAGAGTGTCTGATTTAATGGCAGAAAATAATAACAAGAATAAATAACAGATCACATGACAAAATCCGTCCTAGAAAACTAAAACAGAACAAACACAAAGTGAACGTCACAGAAAAGTATACCATTACATTGCAAAGACTGTACCGACTTATGACGGTCAGTTAACAAACCGTCAATGCATCGATTCAGTTTCCTTTAATGATCACAAACTATTTACCGGAAAATTTGATTGTACTGGCGTCATTTAGTTTGGCAGGTCGGACATTTGATCATTTGATCAAACAGATAAACGAAGGTTGTGGACTACTTTATGTGGATTAGTGTATTGAGGTGGTGGACTAGTTTATGTGGATCAGGGTATTGAGGTGGTGGACTAGTTTATGTGGATCAGTGTATTGAGGTGGCGGACTAGTTTATGTGGATCAGAGGACTGAGTTGGTGGACTAGTTTATGTGGATCAGTATATTGAGGTGGTGGACTACTTTATGTGGATCAATATATTGAGGTGGCTGACCAGTTTATGTGGATCAGTGTATTGAGGTGGTGGACTACTTTATGTGGATCAGTATATTGAGGTGGTGGACTAGTTTATGTGGATCAGTGTATTGAGGTGGTGGACTAGTTTATGTGGATCAGTGTATTGAGGTGGTGGACTACTTTATGTGGATCAGTATATTGAGGTGGTGGACTAGTTTATGTGGATCAGTGTATTGAGGTGGTGGACTAGTTTATGTGGATCAGAGTACTGAGTTGGTGGACT
This sequence comes from Pteria penguin, assembly GCA_035048485.1. NCBI lineage: Eukaryota > Metazoa > Mollusca > Bivalvia > Pterioida > Pteriidae > Pteria > Pteria penguin. The sequence goes on along the minus strand of CM068581.1, from coordinate 72,026,010 downwards.
AGTTTATGTGGATCAGTGTATTGAGGTGGTGGACTAGTTTATGTGGATCAGAGTACTGAGTTGGTGGACTAGTTTATGTGGATCAGTATATTGAAGTGGTGGACTAGTTTATGTGGAATAGTGTATTGAGGTGGTGGACTAGTTTATGTTGATCAGAGTACTGAGTTGGTGGACTAGTTTATGTGGATCAGTATATTGAGGTGGTGGACTACTTTATGTGGATCAGTATATTGAGGTGGCTGACCAGTTTATGTGGATCAGTGTATTGAGGTGGTGGACTACTTTATGTGGATCAGTGTATTGAGGTGGTGGACTAGTTTATGTTGATCAGAGTACTGAGTTGGTGGACTAGTTTATGTGGATCAGTATATTGAGGTGGTGGACTTCTTTATGTGGATCAATATATTGAGGTGGCTGACCAGTTTATGTGGATCAGTGTATTGAGGTGGTGGACTACTTTATGTGGATCAGTATATTGAGGTGGTGGACTAGTTTATGTGGATCAGTGTATTGAGGTGGTGGACTAGTTTATGTGGATCAGTGTATTGAGGTGGTGGACTACTTTATGTGGATCAGTGTATTGAGGTGGTGGACTAGTTTATGTGGATCAGTGTATTGAGGTGGTGGACTAGTTTATGTGCCCTACTGATTAGACATATCCCAGTTTTTACTTTATTAATCGATGAATTGTACATCTTCTGTTATTAAATGCCAAGTGTTGGAAGTCAAAAATGATATAGAGAATAAGGAATAATTATCAGTTACTGAATTTTGAGGGAAAAAAGGTGGTAGGATAGAGAGAAATACCCAAGATGAAAAAAGGTAAACTGAATTAGTTCATTGAACAAGTTTAATATCGCCTATTTGCCGTGGCTTACTTTAAAAACAGACAAGGGCAGGAAACTTATCTTTCATTATGCCCAGTAGTATTATACTTATAGTTGTCACAAATTACAGGGGTGTTGCTATAACGGAGATTGTTCGAATATACACTATGTTTCATACGTTAAGGTTGGTTGGTTGGTTGATTGGTTTTTTACGTCGCTTTCAACAATATTTCAGTCATATCGCGACATGGAAGCAGGAGGTTACCAACCTCTTAAACATAGTGGCGCAACCCGGGAATCGAACCCGGATCGTCGGCTCTGCAACGTACGTTAAGGAACATTGCCCCTATTGTATATATGAGTCTATGACTTGTTAAATGACAATATGTCCTTATCCGTGAAGGAACATTTGCAGCCTCTGGATTTCATTAACTTTTACAACTAATGACTTGAAAAATGTTTGTAGGATTACAGAACCATGTATTATAAAGAAAGTGAGGAAATCTACGATATACACGATGCACTAGAGAAATGGGAGACACCACCACTGAACGAGATAAATAAGTATATACAAGACGTATGGGAAAGTATGGAGTCCCATAAACTTAACTTACAGACCGTCCAAAATCGGCTAGCTCGACAAGAGTCGGCACTCACCAAAATACAGTAAGTATTATACCTGACGAGTCGGAGTGTTTGGAGTCTAATAAACTCAACCCGAAAACTACCCAAAGCAGCCTAGCTCGACAAGAGTCGGCAATCACTAGAAATACCGTAAGTATATAAATGACATGTGGGTGAGTATGGAGTCCCATAAAGTCAACTTACAGACCGTCCAAATCAGGCCAGTTCGACGAAAGTCGGTACTCATTATAATACACAGTATAAATGTAACATTTCAGTGGCGGATCTAAAATAAAGGGGGAGGACATGTGAAAGTCAAGTATCAGCCAAAATTCTCAGCCTCCCCTCCCCACTTCTAGAAAAAAAAACACCCCAAAAAACAAAAGAACGGAGGAATGGGGATGTTCCAGGACCCCTTTAAATCCGCCACTGTATATGAAATGTAGTTAAGTTATGTTACATCAAGTGCAATTACTTCTCGTGGACTGTTAACTACCGGTTAATAGCGACGAATATTTTGTCACATTGGTATATATGCCATGTTTTTTTAATTTACTTGGGATGGTAATTATAATCTCCTCCCCCCCCCCCCCCAAGTAAATTCAAAAATTAAAACACGACATATATCCAAAAAAGAGGCGTGACGACCTATATTCCCAATAAAGTTTTTCTTGGAATTGTATTTTTCTTTAAACCATATACAGAAATTTTCACGGAGTTCTATTTGTAAGAGAAACATCATTGTGAATCTTGCTTATGAAAAACGGTTTACAGTGTATGAATCAATATGGAAGTCCTCTCCAAACAGACATACAGATTATTTTATGTTTGTATGTAATGCACTATATCATCAAACGTTTATCACATTGTATCAACAAAAGTTAATCCACTTCTTTGCGGTGCTATCCAGTATTGAGTGTTTCCGTTCCACACCACCAAGTCTCACACGGGTGTGTTAGTATTTGGCAGGAGAACATCCTTCTAGCTTTTCCTCCACAAAACATTCAAGAAATAGAAGAGAACTGTCTATTTGTATATGAGAACATTTGATTTATTTAGTAGATGGTTAGCATCTAGCGAAGGATGAAACCAGACTACAACGAGTAGAGCATTTAACATGTATATTTATAGTCGACCCTATCCTATTACCTACGAACATACAAGGCTAGGTACATATGGTATTCTATTATTTTTGATTGGACTTTTATAGATATCATAAACTTAGGAAAACTTTTGGTAAATTTTATAGATCTTATTCAGACATTTTATCTAAATTCGGAAATGTGACTTTTCAACAATATGTATCCAGCGGAATTTCCCATCCGAATTTCTACGGTGATCTAGTGTACAAACTAAGGAGGGTCAAAGGTTCCGATAATTTCATATCGGCGGGTTCTAAAATTATTAAACGCCTTTAACATCGGCAGTATGACCCCGAGATCATCGCTAAGACCATAGGTCTTATATTGGGTCCCTCTACAGCCCAATGCAGACTTTTACTTAAGCGTTGCACGCTGACTAACAGGGTGGTGGGGACTCTATGACGGGCCTTGTCCACACCTTTTCAGAGGAAACCAAGTCCTGATCCTCGTCGCCTTTGACTGTTAGTCTGGACTCCTGTTGATCAAGGATCTGAGCTCGTTTACAGACGGGCAGAGCACAGTTTACTTATGTTGATGTCGCCTTAAATATTTTGGATAGTAACATATTATTTATAAATTTTTCTTGTGTAATAAATTTTTATGACCTCTCTTCTTGAGAAACCTGTTGATCCTTGTTCTCTATATGGAGGATTATTTATAAATTTTTAAATGTGTGGCCTTTGATTGTGGTGCTTTTGCGGTGAGTGAGAAAGTGTGCGCCCGTAAACCCATTAACCACACCAATTGAGTGATATTGTTCACTCCAGTTGACCGTCCTAAGTCGGTATCGTAAAAGCAGCATAATCGAATATTTTTGTAATGTCGTTCCTTGTATATTCTACTATTATCATTTTTTGTGTGCAGGTCTTTGGTGATTTGTGTCATAAGTCCGACATGCATTTAATACTTATTTCAGGGAGACGCTGGATCGCCTATCTAGTCATATTTCCCACCAAGAAAACGAAGAAAATGAAGCATCTACTTCCACAGCGCCGTTTTAATGACATCATTGTTATTCTGTTGTAGTAAAAGGGGAAAACCCCTAGTTTTCGTCCGTTCAATATTTAGGAGAAATTATGTATGCTATTGCAAGGACGTAAATAGTTACTGTTAAAGGAATTATCGAATTATTTTTCGTAGAGGATGATGCATAATTTTCCATTCTTTTTTTCGGGGTGTATCTCCATCCGTAGAAAAAAAATCATACTTATGGCTTATCATTTTGTATTTTTCCAAAAACGTAGACCTCAAAAGTGAGTTTTATTTTGAGAACTATTTGTCTCGAACAAAAGAAAAAAGTCGCATTTATTAAAAGAAAGAAGAGAAGACATTTGACAACTGCACGAGAAAAGTATGACATCCACCATCCTTGTAAAGAAAATGGGCCCCATTAGATCTTTTTATATATAGAGATCCTTTGTAAAGATACTGAAGGACCAAAATTAATCATTATCATTATTGTTTTGTAATTACTCATATTCTTTTACTCATAGATACATTTTTTTCCTCAGTTTTCATTTGTCTTTCTATTCAATTTTGTTCTTCAATTTCATTATCAATATTTTTCTTCAGCAAATTGCAAATGGTCTTATATAATTATTTATAATTAATTTTTGGTCATTATTGTTTGGAAAGATATTTTGTGTTATCCTAGCAGAGAGCTTAATATAAGTCTCACCACTTATTGCTTAATCGTTGTACAGTTTATATATGCCATTGTAATGATTGTATTATTGCAACTTACTTTGAATAAATACTGTTTAAACTAACTAGTGTGAAGAATAACTTGGAGAGATACAGATATACCATCAAATAACAGAAAGATAAATTTAATATCATGGCCGTGTTGTCATGCATACGATTAGCTAATGATTGGCTATTAAAGCTCTGTATTTGTGGAGCTCTGTACTTTCAGGTGTTTCAATGATTCTAATTGTGTCATTCATCTATATATGTATGATATATTCCGTGATTTTACCGAAGTAGCACATGGCATTGTTGAACTATACTCATAAAACCTTAGAGTTATCCGATTGAAATAAATAACCATTACTGCATATGAAGCACGATCCTTTACATACACATTCATCAGACTATGTCACTGTGAAGGAATGCGAGTCAGAGCCATAGGCTACTTTCAAAATAGTCTATATCTCTGATGGGAGCTTATTCCTCTATTTACCTTTTAGACAAATGTATAACATATCCCTTTTTATAACATTAATGGTGGTTTTTTTTTCAGTTTAGAAATTCTTGCTTAACGGAGATCTCAAAGTAAACAAATTCACCTAAAGTTCATAATATTTATTAGAACATAAAGACATACCCATGAAGTTCTCAAAAGTATTGATGACATTTTCCTAGATTTGAGAACTTTGTTTCAAAACAACTTCATATTTTCTTACTGTTCAAAAATTAAATTTGATATTCGCTCTTAGGACCGACTCTAAGGTTTTATGAGTATAGTTCAACAATGCCATGTGCTATCAATCTGCAAAATGCAACATCCTCACCCATCCATCCACACCCCCATCCCCCCCCCCCCCCACCACACACACACAAATCGCAAGTAAGTCAATTTCATAGGTAGACTTCCCGCTTTCTATCCAAAAGACAACTCTTCAAACATGAGAGAAAATTAAACAAATAAACCCAAAAGAAAAACAACGTAAAATGTTGAAGTAAAGACAATATTATTAAACACCCCAATACCTCCCCCCCCCAAAAAAAAAAAAACAAAAAAAACAAAACAAAACAAAACCCACACACAGAAACGAACAAACAAAACCCAAAACATTATATGTCTAGATTCATACTTGACCTACATGATCTTCAGTAACAACCTAGATACAAATCGTGTTTAAAGTCTATACTTCTGTAGTGTTGCCAGGGGATCTCTAGCTGTCTTAAACCGTGCTCCTATCCTATTTACTTACGATTCAAAAGTTACCATCTTCATCTTTGATCGCTGTCGACCCATACCATGCTATAACAAGCATGACTCCAAAGTCACGATCAGCTTGAAAATAATATTGTCCTAACGAATTAGCAAAATTCTCTTATTAAGCTAACACAGTGTACACTTTGGCCAGGCACATTGTCTTGGGAGATAGTCACTATACACAATTATGATATATCTCTGCGATTTTCAGCAGCTGTATGTTCCTTGCCATAAGTTACACACATCATTCTTCATGTAATGATACCATGTGTTGTGATCTGACTTATGCTAAGAATGATTCGAATAAAAGGAGACAAAACGCCCTAAGACAAACAATCAACGAAAAAGACCAAAATTTGAAGACAATTAAAGCCAATCCTTGGACTAAAGTTATTTCTCAGAAATGTATCCTTCCAAGTTTGGTTGGTGTAGATTTAATAAAACTTCGTATTCTAAATTACTTAATTTAGATACCACTGTCATGGAGACTGCTGGTTATTTCAATAAGGTGATTTATCTGCCCCTTCTTCATTAAGGTAATCAGCAGAAGTGAATATGGAGTACTGTTAAATTTTTGAAATTCTGTTCACATTCCTGTATTTGTATGGCCAATTGACAATCGTAAGATATAGTCTGTCAAGTAACAGTCACTTTACATAGTTAACACTATCAGCGATATGCAAAGTGCGAGAGAGTTCTTATCAAGGGCAGACAAATCATGGTGTTGAAATGGCCTATTACAGGCAACCCATTATTATAATGGCCTCTTTTCTCCTCTATCTCCTAATCAATTAGTAATATTTGGAGATCTTTAGGACATACATGTATAGTTCGGTCAAGATTTCTTCACATATTGTCATACGGAAACACAGTCACAAATTTTAACAAACTTTCATAATGACAATGCAAATGGATACTTAAAAAAGGTGGTTTTTCGTTATGGGGAACAGATAAAGATGAGTTGAATAAACCTAACCCTTTACTGAATAATACATTTTTATTTATTAATTTTAAGGAATACATCTTGAACATGCATGAATTATTGCCATTAATAATACCCAAACTTCGAAAATAAGTTCAATGAATGCGTCATTACACTTTTAACATAACGTTCACTTTAAATATTATAAATAAATCTTAACGATAATTTACAATATGCAGGTGTTAAAAGACCTACAAAATAGTTATGATAATACAAGAAGAATGTATGAGCCCTCATCTCTTACAAGACTGCACAATTAACAAGACTGCACAATCAAACACATCAGATTCAGCATTATTTATTTCCCCATGGATTAGCTTTAAGTGATAGGAAAACCAACAGTGTAGCGTACTGTTCCAATACAAATATGTCGCCTGTGAATATAATTTAAACTGATGTGTATCAGACAGGCTGATAAACAAGACAAAGATCTCTAGGTCTCGACGAATCTTTACTTTGCAAAGAATACTGGCCGACTTCTTCCTGGTATGTATCATGCACCAACTTTCTCCAGATATCCGGGCAGAGGTCCCATGTAACCAGCACAGACCCTCTCAGAATAAAGACCAAAGCTAATCATACTGGCAGAGGTCCCATGTAACATGCACTGGCACTCTCAGAATAAAGACCAATGCTAATCATACTGGCAGAGGTCCCATGTAACATGCACTGGCCCTCTCAGAATAAAGACCAATGCTAATCATACTGACAAAGGTCCAACATAAAAAACACCTGACCTTCTCAGAATAAAGACCACTGCTTACCATACTGACCTGACAGATGTCCAATGTAACAAGCACTGGCCCTCACAGAATAAAAACCAATGCTAACCATACTGGCAGAGGTCCCATGTAACAAGCATTTGCCCTCTCAAAATAAAAACCAATGCTAATCATATTGGCAGAAGTCCAATATAACAAGCACGGGCCCCTTTCAGAATAAATACCAATGCTAATCATACTGCAGAGGTCCAATGTAACAAGCACTGGCCTTCTCAGAATGAAGACCAATGCTAACCATACTGACAGAGGTCCCATATAACAATCACTGGCCCTCTCAGAATAAAGACCAATGCTAACCATACTGGCAGAGATCCCACATAACAAGCACTAGCCTTCTCAGAATTAAGACCAATGCTAACCATACTGACAGAAGTCCCACATCACAATCACATAACATGCATTTGTCCTCTCAGAATAAAGACCAATGCTAACCATACTGGCAGAGGTCCCATGTAACATGCACTTGTCCTCTCAGAATAAAGACCAATGCTAACCATACTGGCAGAGGTCCCATGTAACATGCACTTGTCCTCTCAGAATAAAGACCAATGCTAACCATACTGGCAGAGGTCCAACACAACAAGCACTGACCCTTTCAAAATAAAGACCAATGTTAACCATACTGGCAGAGGTCCCATGTAACAAGCACTGGCCCTCTCAGAATAAAAACCAATGCTATCCATACTGGCAGAGGTCCTTATAACAAGCACTGCCCCTTTCAGAATAAATACCAATGTTAATCATACTGGCAGAGGTCCCATGTAACAAGCACAGACCCTCTCAGAATAAAGACCAATGCTAACCATACTGGCAGAGGTCCGACACAACAAGCACTGGCCCTCTCAGAATAAAGACCAATGCTAACCATACTGGCAGAGGTCCGACACAAAAAGCACTGGCCCTCTCAGAATAAAGACCAATGCTAACCATACTGGCAGAGGTCCCTATAACAAGCACTGCCCCTCTCAGAATAAAAACCAATGCTAATCATACTGGCAGAGGTCCCATGCAACAAGCACAGGGCCTCTCAGAATAAAGACCAATGCTAATCATACTGGCAGAGGTCCCATGTAACAAGCACTGGCCCTCTCAGAATAAAGACCAATGCTAACCATACTGGCAGAGGTCCAACACAACAAGCACTGACCCTTTCAAAATAAAGACCAATGTTAACTATACTGACAGAGGTCCCATGTAACAAGCACTGGCCCTCTTAGAATAAAGACCAGTGTTAACCATACTGGCAGAGGTTCCATGTAACAAGCACTGGCCCTCTCAGAATAAAGACCAATGCTGACCATACTGACAGAGGTCCTATGTAACAAGTACTGATCTTCTCAGAATAAAGACCAGTGCTAACCATACTGGCAGAGGTCCAATGTACATGTAACAAGCACTGGCCCTCTCAGAATAAAGACCAGTGCTAACTATACTGGCAGAGGTCCCATGTAACAAGCACTGTTCCTCTTAGAATAAAGGCCAATGGTAACCATACTGACAGAGGTCCTATGTAAGAAGCACTGGCCCTATCAGAATAAAGACCAATGTTAATCATACTGGCAGAGGTCCCATGTAATAAGCACTGGTCCTCTCAGAATCAAGACCAATGCTAATCATACTGACAGAGGTCCAATGTAATCAGAATTGGCGAAATACACTAAAAATCTGCAGGACACAATGTCCTATAGATTCCCAGAAATCATAGGACATGACAAAAATCTACCGGACACCAACAATTTCTATATATATCAATCTATGTTAATTTTAAACATGCAATATAATAAACAAAGTTGTCAAATTCAAATTTTATTCTGTTTCTATCTCTAATATTAATTTTTCAATGTAATGTCCATTGTCTTCCTCCTTCATTGTATATGAGCCAAGGTCGCTTTTTCAGCCACAAATTATTGAATTTTCTTTCTTTTTTGAGTTATTGTCGTCACCTTCGTCAGTATTAATCTTATTTTTTCTTTTACCGGTATTTGACTGCGACCAACGTATCGGCCACATGGTCAAAGCCTATTAATTCCATTTCCCATAGGGTCCCATTTTAAATTACCAAACTTCCAGCAACATTTACACAACATCCCACATTTTAGCTATATACAATCCACATATCAAAATGTTTGTCAGACCCTCCTCTATTAGAATTTTAACAGTTTACCATAGGTTATCCACCTTAATTTCGAGAAAATCATGCTGGAAGGGGGCACCCCCACATGGTCAAAGAAAGGTAATTAACGAGAGTCGTGATTGGCTGATGTGGTGTAGGGGAAGAGAGGGACTACTATTTCAATGTATCAGGAGCTGTGACTGGATGAAATTATTTGATCTATGTATAAATAAAGATTGATTCTGCTGTAAAATCATGAATTTTTATCTCATTTCGCTACTGTAAAAATTTAATGACCTAAGAAGGGGTGGTTGTTTACATTTGAATTTTGGCCAATTTTTGGGGGTATCCCCCTTCCGACATGATTTTCTCAAAATTAAGATGGATAACCTATGGTAAACTGTTAAAATTTTGATAGAGGAGGGTCTGACAAACATTTTGATATGTGGATTATATATAGCTAAAATGTAGGATGTTGTGTAAATCTTGCTGGAAGTTCGGTAATTTAACATGGGACCCTATGGGAAATAGAATTACTATGCATTGACCACATCGTTTCAGAAAATGGAAATCGGCGTTAAAACCTAAAAGGAAAACCAAACTCGGTCTTTGCATTTCCGATCTCTCGATAAACTCATTAAACATAACTTTTTTACGATTACTCTCAATGTAAAGTAATCTTTAAACTTTGATTTTATATTTGATAATATTGTCTTCTTTTTAAATAAAATCTTTAGAAATATCAAAGAAAAACATTCTATGTGAGACAAAAATTTACCAGACACGGTGTCCGGCACAGGTTCAGAATTTATCGGATATTCATAAAATCTGCCGGGGATCGCCGGTGGGCCGGCGTATTTTGCCAACTCTGCATGTAAGAAGCATTGGCCTTCTCAGAATAAAGACCAGTGCTAACCATACTGGCAGAGGTCCCATGTAAGAAGCACAGGCCCTCTCAGAATAAACACCAATGCTAACCCAGGGCTCTTGATCTGCCTGATTTGGGGCCGATATTCGGCCCCATTCCCAATGCAAAATAGTATCTTTTTTTCCCAATTTAGACCCCAAGTTTTCCCAATTTGACACCTTGAAAAAATGGAAAAGTGGAGGAAAAAATGACAAATTCGAGAAGAATAATACGTGAAATTGAACGTCGATCAACACAAAATAATTTACCGATCAAAGAAACATTTGCCTGGTTGTGAATATGTTTGCACCTGTAAGCATCCTACTGACCATGAATTGCTCTACTGGAGCAGGTTTGCATGCCGTTGTTTTCAAGTTTCGGTATTTACGAGTAAAACGTTAATTACGATAAATCAGCTACTTTATTTTACAAGGTGACTAAATATCAATTAAAACAATAAATATCTAATTGGTTTAGATACCACCCAATTATATTTAGTTCACGAATCTAGTTAAATAGAAAACATCGACTATAGTCTTTGTAAAAGAAATTACTTTAGATCGATTTTGATACATACGAATTGACTAGAAGATTAATCTGCAAAATGTCACCAGAGGATCTGCAGAACCCCCAGTTACTACTCAGTAAACTTAGTGAAGATCCCATTATCCAGAGGGCATACCCTGCCATGTATCTTTTGGTGGTGTATGCCAGCCTCATACCAAGTTCAACGGCTGGAGTTGAGAGACTCTTCTCTCTTATGAATACCATATGCACCCCAACTAGATCTAGTCTCAAGCAGAGCTCACTAGAGAGTATCATGAGATGTATTTCTGTGGGTGGACCAAGTTTAAGTCCAGCGCAGCTTGTTAAAGCCATGCAACACTTCAAAAGTATCAAGGACAGAATACTTGATTCCTAAAAGCACTCTGATTGTATGTAAGATACCATTAAAGGAAACAAGTATATGGATAACAAAATATGTCTTGTTTTTTTTCCCCAATTTTAAGGAAAACGCCACTATTTTTCCCAATTCCAAGGGCCCCGGGCCCCAGTCCCAAAAAGGGGTGTGAGAGCCCTGTAACCATACTGGCAGAGGTCCCATGTGAGAAGCACAGGCCCTCTCAGAATAAAGACCAATCCTAACAATACTGGCAGAGGTCCCATTGGCCCTCTCAGAATAAAGACCAATGCTAACCATACTGACAGAGGTCATATGTAACAGCACTAACCTATCTGAAATAATCTGGCAGACTTTTAAAGAGTAAGGATGATGCAGACATAGCAGAGTCAACCACCTGCATACGGTTTGTGGATACTGCCATTTATAGTATACTTTACACTAACAGCAACAATATAGATGATAAATAAAACAAAAATAAAGATAATATTTGTAAATTGAATAACAAGAAGACCAATACTTCACATACAATAACCAATTACACATGTATATTTCATTTGCATCATATAACTCTGCTGATTTTTATGTTTATATACATATATCAGTACAAGTACTTGATAGTGACGTATGCATATTTTAGGCGTTTGCTTAGTGAGATCTGTCTAGCTGCTCGTGTAAGACATATATAGCACATAGTGAATCTTAGCAATAATAGCAGTATTACTATGCATGTAAAAAAGTGCATACAGTTACATAATGAACACTGAAGACTTTAAGCCCGGCTACCTCTCATGCACATCGATAGTATTTAGTGCAATGATGTTGACATTGTAGAATGTAATGTATTGCATTAACAGAATCGACTCAGCTTGTAACAATTCAGTCTTTTTCTTTGTCCGAGTCTGCCTCCACTTCTAGCATTTCAATAGTCTGGTTTTCAGTGTGATTTTCTCCCCATGACTCACTGTAAGTCACTTTGTCACACTGTACGACTGTCACAATATCACCTTTCTCTTGGACTTGTAAGTCTGCCCTCACTGTGGCCACAGCTTGCTGTATTGCTAATTCCTTTTGTGCTCTCTCCTCAATCAGGGCTCTAGACAAGTTCATCTGACTTTCTAACCTCATCTGGTTCATGATCTATAAATGTCAAAGAGTACTTGTTACAGTAATCTATTAATAGATACTTCATTTATATAGTTTATGCATTATCTTTAAACATGTGATAGTAATGTTGCTACTGTTATAAACTTCACAGCTAGAACATTCGGAACAAACATATCAAGTACTACTGAAGCAATACATGTACCCTGCCAAAATCCTTGAAATTTACTTAGCCCAAGGGTAATGACTCTCCTTAAAATAGGTCAATCATGATCAAACTCGAACTTTTTGTGAAACTCACTGATACAAAGCTACAAACCAAATTTCAACTCAATAACTTTTATGGTAGCAAAAAAAGTTTGGTAAACCAAAGTGTGTCAGACAGATGGACAGACAGACAGAAGATGGTTGATTGATTTTTATTCAACGTCACACCACGAATATTTCACGCATATGGTGATGGCATCTGTCTGATGCGGGGCATACAAATTTGGATTTTTGACCTTTGCAACGGATCCACCCGAAGCAGTGAGGGATCTTTAATGTGCCATGTTTACCACAACTTGGGGCCTCGGTTTTCACTGTCTCATCCGAAAGACAGGACACCGGCATGACCAGAACGGGACTCGAACCCTAGCCTCCCGATCAGGAGGCCAGTGCGATACCACTAGGCCACGCCGATTTAACAGAAGATGGAGAGGAAATCTATAGTCCCCTCCAGTTTCATCAGTAGGGGATTAACTAGCAAGCAAGGACACTATGTAATACAATCATCAGATATCTAATAGTGTATTGTGTAATTTGTCAGCATGAGGTTTATATTGGATCACCTTATGTACAATCTCCTGTTAAGAACCACAAATTGCGTTCTGATTAAGATGCAATCTTTAATCTGCTCTATTTGCCCTATAGCAGCTATGGGGTCATATTCTGATGGGGTCATATTCTATTAAGCACAGTTGATGGGTTCATATTCTGGTGAACACTGCTGACAGGGTCACATTTTGGTGAACACTTGACGAGGTCATATTCTGGTGAACACAGCCGACTCGGTCATATTCTGATGCACACTGTTGACAGGTTCATTTTCTGGTAAACACTGTTGAAGGGTTCATATTTTGGTGATCACTATTGACGTAGTCATATCCCAGGGACATATCTGGAACTTGGGCTTGATGGGCCAATGATCACTATTGACAGGGTCATATTTTGGTGAACACCAGGGCTTTTTTTAACTATTTTGGGAACATGGCCCATGGCGCTGGAATTGGGAATTTCGCGAAATTTGGCTCCAAATTGGGAATTTTTAAAAATAAAATATGTTATATACTGCTATTAGAATATAAAAGAAATGATACAATATATTGTTGTAGATTCATTGATGCAGTAAATTTGAGTATGAGATTGCAACAGTAGGTTGGGTAGTTTTGGTAGTGTTTGGTGTTTAGGAGTACTGCAAAATTATGGGCGTACATTTATCCCATTCCTGCAATCTACCATAACTTTGTATTTTATCATTATCAAATATCTTTATTCTAGTTGATCACAGCAGGTATCAAATATTTACGGCAGTTACATGTTGTGGTCAATTAACTCCCCTATACAAGTGCCTTTTGAGATATAGAAAGGAAAAGACAGACACTTTATTCAAATAATTGGATATATACAGAGTGATTGTTAACACAGAATCTTTTATCGGACATCTGGACAGATTAAGCACGATTTCTAGTTGGTCTGTAGTTCTGCCTTTTAAGACTGACGGTCCAATACTCCTCATGATTGGTGCTCATGATTGGGAATTTCTTGGCAAAAATTGGGAAAAAAAGATACGATTTGCGATTGGAAACATAGCCGAATATCGACCATAAAATACACAGAAAAAAAGCTCTGAACACTGTTGACAGGGCCATATTCTGGTGAAAACTGTTGAAGGCTATATTCTGGTGAACCCTCGTGAAGTAGTCATATCCTCGTGTACAGTGTTGACATTCATGTCAGCCTCTAAGTTACAATCCTCTCAGCTAATCATACACATTTGGTTAGTAAAAAGCAGTATCATGTACCACCATTATCTTTAATGAAACTTGATATGACAACTGTTCTATGCAGTTGTTATTCTGACACTGTGTAACTACAACAATATATCCCCTCCTGACTCGTTGACCCTTTATTGAGTTTTGCCAGACCTTTACTTCTGTAGAACAGATAGAGAAGTGGAGCAAAGAACTGGTTTTAAACAGATTTGGCAAATGAGTAAAGCATAACCTGTTATGAAATTTAGACTAAATAAACTGATTATGTGAATGCTTCAAACACAGTTAAACACCACAGGAGAAAATACAGTGTATTATAAAATGCAAATTTCAAGATAATGGAGCTCATTCTTTGTTCACCTTCATGAACAATGATTGAGAACTAAATTGTCCAGAAATATTTTATGTGCAAATTTTGACTTTCCAGTCCACGTCAAACTGAGGCCAGGATCAGAGGAACTGATATCTTACTGATTAAATTTTGATGTATTAAAACCACACAAAATATAAAATTTATGAACTTTGTCATTACTGTTTACGACTGGAATTACTCACTTCCTGCTTTTCTTTTTCTGCTTGAGTTTTCACTTGTTGCACTGCTGCATCTCTGGACATTTGTGCTTGTTGTTTAGCTTGCTCTATCATCGTCTTCAGTTGTTGAGCTTGTATCAACAGGTTGTTGGCCAACTGTATAATAAAAATAAACACAGGATGATGGAAAGGCACATTTTCATAATAGCTATAGATGAGACACAGATGACTCTCGTTATCTCAAACACTTGATGTTTTCATGAATTCAATCTGGTTTTAAAATTATGATTTGAATTTCTGTTCATAAATATACTTCCCTACTTTTAACTTTATATAAACTCAAACCGTTTAAATGGATCCTTCGAGTTCAATTTATTGATAATCAACTGTACTTACTCAAAACAGATTAATGATTATTATAAACAATTTCTTTATCAGTGATGATTACTATTAGCAATTATGATACTCGGTACTTACATGTAAAACTCATTTGTAGTATCTCTAATGAAATTTTATAGAGACTTAATCATAGCATGGTTTATTGTGGGAATAAACCAATCATGAAAACATCAACCATAAACAATGTCCATGAATAAAATATAGTAATCAGTAGTTATATTTACTGACTGAACAGCAAATATTTGGACTAAGTTAAACAACTGATTGATTGATTGATTGATTTTTGTTTTATGTCACACCACAAATATTTCACGTATATGGTGACGGCATCTGCCTGATACGGGGCATACAAATTTTGACCTTTGCAACGGACCCACCCGAAGCAGTGAGGGTTCTTTAACGTGCCATGCATACCACGACACGGGGCCTCGGTTTTTACTGTCTCATCCGAAAGACATGACACCGGCATGACCAGAGCGGGACTCGAACCCCGGCCTCCCGATCAGGAGTCCGACGCGATACCACTAGGCCACGCCGGCTTAAACAAAATGGCATATGTTGTATATCTAGTTAACTCACTAAGTCAGCTATAAGGTTTTAAATAGCTCATATATTTAGTAAACTTCTCTTTTAAAAAGTGCATACTGTTAATTTATCTACCAGTATACATGTATATGCATATACTGGTATATATATATGTATACACTTTCTCTCTTTCAGTCACCTTTGTAAACCAATAGATTTGCAATTTGCACTAGTCTTCTTTGGGACAATTAAAGGACAAGGGGAAGATGGGTATTATGCTGATGAGTGAAAGGAAATTTGTCCAAAAATGAGCTTGAAGAAAACCTTGCAATTGATCCCACTGAAGTACAGATAACCTTATGTAAATCCGAGACTGAAGAAAATTACGAAAACACAAGTCGTCAAAAGTCTATATTCAAATAACAAGGCATAAAACATTAATCAAATTCTGAAAAGAACAAGAAGTGTTAATAAAATTCCATGCAATCAAAAATCTAGAATAAATATTTACCTCTTCCAGTTGCCACCAAACACGCTGCTCAGACATATCTGGTACTGAAACAACGGCAGAGGCAGCTCCTCCATTGGTAGCCTTAGGCGTCATGGGAACAGGAGTCATCATCACAGCATCTTAACAAAATACAAAAATATGAAATAAAGAACAATAAACTTGGAATTCACCAAATATTGGTCTCCTGGCCTTCTTCTGGTGAATTTATTAGAATTCGTAAAGACAGAGAAAAGAGCTACAAAAACATGGAATCAGATACTCATACATCCAGAAGTTCATGGATACAATTTACCATGACATTTTATTTCACAACTTTTGTGTCATATGGAACAAATAGAACTATTTCATCGTACAATTCCTACCTCCTGTTATAATATTGCCAGCACCGTCTGTGGTAAATATTTGCACTGTTTCCCCTTCAGAATTTGCCATTCGGATTGGATGTGCTGTGCCTGTGTGACCAGCTATGGACACCATCATTCCTGTGGAGGATATACTTATCACTGTACACTATATATAAATATTTACATGAAAGTCAATAAATAGACTTGAAAGCTCTACCGGTAATGATGTTTTTATTGTTATAGTTTTTTATCTCCAAGTTCAGACAACTACTGAACTAAGAGAACTGGTCACAATCAACTTGACCACAAATGCATAATTTTTTGGGTATGTTAATTGTCAAAACAATAAATTTCTGGGTATCAAAATTTTGAAATGCAAAAAAAGATAGGAATATCAGTAAATCTGATGGATGCAACCCGAACTGTTTCAAACCAATGACAATTTGTCTGTAGAATTATCTTGAAATGTTGGTAATTTCCTCCATTGTCTAAACGTCCCTGGCCAAAGAATCCCTGCTCCATGGAAAACTTTGTGTGAAGAAAAGATAAAATTTTGATTAATGGTCATTGAAATATGCTGGAATAAAGGCCTTTCCTAAAATTTTACTGATATGTGCTGAGTGACTTTGACCTTTCAGAAATGACCTTTGTCCAAAAGTCCCTGTTCAAAAGAACATTTGTCTGACATCTGATACCATTCTGATGAATAGTTTAAGAGATATGAGACCTTTTCCGATATTTTATGGATATATGCTAACTGCTGAATGACCTTAACCTTGCAGAATTGACCTGGAGTGACCTTTATTTTAATGTTCCTGTCCTAAGGAACAAATGTGTGAAATATCATAAAATTCTAATAAACGGTTTAAAAAATATGAGCTCAGACAGACAGACATGACAACAACTATATGCTACCATGAAATTTTTCTGGGAGTATGAAAATATGTTGGATATTACATGTACATTGTATACAAAACATCATTATGCCCACATGTTTGTTTTTTCTTTTATACGACACCAAGATTTTTTCATTCATGTAGTGACAGCACATGCCTGATGTACTTTACAGAAATTTTGACTTACATCTGTATGCAAAGGACTCATCCAAAGTAGGATAGGATATATTAAATTTTATATCCCACTCTCTACTTTGACACAGACCTAGATATCTGCTCTCTTTTTCAAAAATCAAGACATAAATTGGCCATTAGTATGTTCTGAAAAAAATAATTTCATGGACACAGAGGCACAATCAGTATTTACTCTTTCAAAAAATGTATTTTTTCACTGCAATGAAATTAAGTGAAGTCAGACAAATGTTCAACATGTGATGTATTAATATATATGATGTCATAAGTATAACAAGCAAATTCAGAGAATTGTGGTCCCCAGCTTTGGGCCTTCTATCAGTAAGGGTGCAGTGATCTGTGACATACAGTCATGATTGTGCATGTCTACAGACACATGCGAAATATGAAGGTCCTACGTCTTACTGTAAAAAAGTTACACTGAAGTAGGTCAAAGGTCACGGTCAAGGTCACATGATAAAAATTTCTGGTACCAACGGAAAGGTATTGCAATTAGGGACACACATGCCAAATATGAAGGCCCTACGTCTTACAGTTAAAAAGTTATGACCAATGTTAAAGTTTTTGTGACAGATGGACAGACAGACATTTCTTGGACAGAGGATGTTTTATGTACCATGCTTACTGTTCTTTAACAGAGGACTATTTTCACTGTCTCATCCAAAGGACAGGACACTAGCATGTCCACAGCTGGAGTCAGACTCAGGACCTCTCTGTTACCAGTCCGGTATCTCATCCATTGAGTCACAGCAGCTTAAAAGTTTTGGGGAAGTCAATGATAAAGTATTCAATCAGTCTAGTCTTGTGCATATTTCATTTTATGATTTCTTTCGTCACCTACCTTGCTCTTTGGATATTGATGCTGGCAAGGCAGTAGCCATACTAACAGTAGGAACTTGAACAGATGTTGGGGGAGACTTTGCGGAATTAATTCGTTGTTTTTTGGGTAGACTTGGTTGAGATGGGGATGGGGGACCTGTTTCACTATCTTTTTTCCTTCTTTTGTAGGGCACAAAAAGTCTCACAGGTCCAGTCTGAAAACAGTAAAATATATATATATAATTAAAGGAGAAAACTACAAAGCATGTTAAGTATAAATGCTTAATATCATTTAGTGTCTATTTTACAGCAGCTATTTATTGGAGCAAAGACTATGAATGTGACCTTGACCTTTGCATTGCACTGAGTAATTTTCGTTTGAAAACTTATGAGTAATATTTATTGTGGGTTAGACTTTTGTGATACAGATTTAAAATTCAATTAAAGCAATACATAAAGAGAGCTTCTGATTAATATTGATTCAAGTGACCTTCCATGTGTTAAGATGCTTGGACTGGATGAGAGCAGGGCTCAAAATTAGTGACTGTCTAGGTCAGGTACATGTAGATTTGCATGTCAGATAGGTAGAAGTTGTGCCTGACATGTCCTACGAGACAAGTCAAAATAACAAATCAAAGCATAAGTAAAACTCAAAATACATCCTTCTAAACATGTCAATATCGTTTTGTAATAATTATACATCTCACTATTAAAACAAACCAGGGCAATACCAAACGTGGCATTCCCTGGCATGGCAGAAAAATCCATTTTTACCCCAAAATCAAAAGGAATCTTTCATTCATTTTACTAAAGCTATGTGTAAAGTATGCACTCAAATGGACTATAATTGTGGCTTCTAAAGTACAAGGTTTTTCTATGATGACCTCTAGTACCTTAACCTTTGACCTTTTGACCCTAAAATTAATGGGGATCTCCCTCTCTTCATAACTGTGACTTCTAGAGTGTCTGCAAGGTCTTGCTACAGACACACGCACCCATGCATCCACACGAAAGCGGCACTCTTAATAGTATATGCCCTCTGCAACGCCGTTACAAGGGAATAATAACAGCATCATGAAAGACATTGACATAATATTGCCTTATCTTTGTCTTCACAGTGTTAGACTAAGATGACCACATGTTTAGCAGTAATCTCTCAGACTATCCAGATCATACATAACTATGTATCATGCATACATGTATAATGCAGCAAGGTGTCAATTTGTCTCTTTCAACAATTTTTCAGTTATATTGCGACATGGAAGCAGGAGGTAACCAACTTCCTAAACATAGTGGCACAAACTGAGAATCGAATCCGGATCGTCAGCGCCACAAGCCAAGCGCTTAACCACTACAATCAGTCACAAGGTTGTGCCATATCAAAACATTCACCTCTTTCTGTAAAGCTTGTATTTTGATCTTATATAGTAAAAATTGTTGGACAGATGCATATAGAGGGAGTAAAATTTGCTGCAGAATCTAGGGGCTAGTCGGAAATCTTAGGAGTCCAGGCTTGAAAGTTAGGGGCCCAGCTGTTTTTTAGATGCGTTCATATAACGAAGTTGCAAAAAAAAAAAAAAAATGAATGAATGCCTCAATTTTATTCAAATTCAATTTCTCTTTCCATGTTCATTAGTGTCATACAGCTTTGTCAGATGTCTTCTGTTTTCTCTTTTAGTGTGTTACAACAGTGCCCTCATCTTCTGATTCATGTTTGTCTTTACTTTCATACTCTGTCCAGTTTAATACTCTTGCAGCACATAATAAACTGATTTTAGCATCCTTATCGTGCTGCATAAACTTTGATAAAGTATGCATATTACATCCCCCCCCAGTTGATCAACCATGAACATCCTTTTAGTTTTTTGCATATTCCTTGGAGGGAGTACTCTGTGGCTTCTGCTTGGCTCTTGTTTTTTAATCCAGCAATGTAATGTCACAAGCCGAAACGAGACCGTTGTGTCGATGGATACTGGTGATCTTGTCAACTAACTTGTTAAATGCAAATATGGTTAAACGTAACACTGTGACATACTTAGTATTAAGCTTCTTTATGACCCAAAACGTAACACTGTGACATACTTAGTATAAAGCTTCTCTATGACCCAAAAAGTAACACTGTGACATACTTAGTATAAAGCTTCTCTATGACCCAAAACGTAACACTGTGACATACTTAGTATAAAGCTTCTCTATGACCCAAAACGTAACATTGTGACATACTTAGTATTAAGCTTTTCTATGACCCAAAACGTAACACTGTGACATACTTAGTATTAAGCTTCTCTATGACCCAAAACGTAACACTGTGACATACTTAGTATTAAGCTTCTCTATGACCCAAAATGGATACTGACTAAACAGAAAGAAAAAGGCAAACCAACAATTTACAGATAAAGTTGTACTTGCCATCTGGGCGACAAGTGGTCAAAGTTTGACTGCCCAGTTGTAATGGTCGCAAATGGGCGAGTGCTAATTTTGCTCCCTGATATATCATTCAGATATGTAATTTTAGCAATGCCCTGTCTGACAGGACAAGTGTCACAAAACATTCATGCCACCCCCTGGAGAAATCTAAATATACAGTACAGTCCGGGTTGAACTTTGAATGCCCACTGTCCACAGTGGGCAGTGCACCTGAAATTTTAGTGGGCATTAGGAGTGGACATTTACCTGAGCTATACCTGTATGTTAATTCTAACTGGCTCTTACAAGAATGTCGACTGGACACAGTGGACATTTTTAATGCCCACTCTAAAAATGCCCACTGTGACCAGTGAGCAAATTAAGTTCCACCCAGACTGTACTGTACATGTACATTGAAACATTTAATTCTAATTAAGATCTAGACCTATACATGTAGGTAATGATAAACACTTACAACAGATTCATCATCACAACAGGCAGCACAGGTACAGGAAGTAGCATGTGGATGTAATATTCCATCCTCTATGAGACATTGTAATGTACGTCCTCCATATCGAATGCTACGTTTCCAGTCTTTACTGCTAGCTCTGCCACTACGTGCCTCAAATTCATTTGGAGTGAACCACTCGCCCTCACTCTTGATACAGCGCCCTCTGCCACCTACAAAATGTGACAAGCAGTTACTACTACATGTGTAACTACAACATATGAAAAGATGAGAAACCATTGCTCAGATAATTTATTGAAATTAGATAATGAAATACAAAAATGTATCAGTCCACTTAAAGTGCCATTTCAACCTAATTTTCAAAATCTAATTGTTCCCACTCAATTGATGCATGTTTATACAATAAATAAATTGCTGAAAACCCTAAGTTCATATCAACTGTAAATAACAAGATATTTGTGATAAGCTATTACGCGCTGCTAAGCCACACCTGGTATTTATACAGAAACGCCAGATTCTGCGATGAAGAGATGCTGATGTCATGTTTTATATACAGTGCTGGACTTTAGTATAGAAGTGTCCGAAGAGCAGAGTTGTTTAATAATACAGAAGAGAAAAAAATGCCTAAAGAGGACAAGGGCGAGTCAAGCGAATCCGGTCGTGGGTGTTTGGGGGGGGGGGGGGGTTGTGTTACTGCTAATTGTGGGAACACCAATGCAATGGTGTGCCAATGCACAGTTCTCCGAAGACACCCAATAAACGATGCCAGTAAATTCAGTTTGTTAAAGAAAAATGAGCAAAATGGGTTGGTCCTACAAAATATTAGACCTTATGCACTGTGCATTTTACACCAGAAAGTTTCCCATTCATTTTGGAATGCAACAAAGTGGGACAAAACCAAAGAAAGTGTTGTTAATTGCCAGTGCAATACCTACTGTCCAATGTCAATCAGCAAATGCATTTGATTCACCTGGACCTCCAAGTAGTTTAGGAGCAAGTAACCCTTATTATATACCGAGACACTGATCAGAAGGAACAAGGCATCAATCAGGCAGAATCAGATACCCATGTAGATACAATGGATGAAGATGAGGTAACTAGAATAAAGGTGATGGATTCAGGAGGTTAGTGGGAGGTTGCAATCCCAACCCATCACTCACCCGGAAATTCCTAACATATGGATCACCAAGGAACTCAGTTCTTTAAGGTTAATTATTTTCACAGATATGAATGTACATATACATAAGATATTTGAACTACATTTTACATAACAATATTGATGAATTACTTACGGCCCTTGCAGAGGCACATACTAAATACTGCAAGAAACATATTATTGAAATTATGTTACATGTATGAATGTTACAGAGCAACATGGAAAATGAAGATTTGCCCCAACCAACAAAGAAGTCTTTTTTCTTGTCAATTTTCAATAAAATTGAACAAACGGTCGAAATTCTGTCAAACAACATCAAAATGGATTACTGGTACGGCTCTACTGACGTATGCAAAGTACATGTACCTTGGATTACATCACTTGTTTTCTCGTCACTATCATGTTCGCCTTCTTCGAATGACAATGAATCGCAAGAAAGATGAACATCACTCTTTGTAGCAAGGTCCTACTTCAGGACAGTCTGCATTTTAAATCTTGACCTTCAGTCAGTCACTCTCTTCTACTTAATCTTATTAAAAGAATCCTGTGTACTCATTGTTTTGCTTACTAAATTTCATATAATATCCTGTTTACATGAAGTGACCACATATTGTGACGTCAGCGATCTTGATTCCAGACAACAAAGATTTATTGATACTCTCGCATGGGCGGCTGCATTAAACAGGTAAACATCTGGAGTTTAATCAGCAATACCTACTTAATGCAGCATCTGATTGTAAAAGTTTTGAAACCAAGTGGTTTTATTTACATCAAATTATAAAACTGGTATGAGAAAAAAACTGGTGTAGTGGCACTTTAATTTATATTTGTAATTGTTGAAAACTTTCAAGAAATTATCATGCCATACAAGAAATGAAAATTTCCCTTTTCATCTCATTTTAAAATTCTATTTAAAATTGTATCCATCTACATGTATTATATTTATTAATTTCAGGTACAATTGTTCCCATTAAAGATTCAATGTACATGTATATTACTGTTTTCTTTTTTTCCAACATAAAACCAGACTGTGAAAAGTATAATATACATGTACATGTATTGGCAACATTCTACATTCTTGACTTCTTTCATTTTTTTTAATAAGCGCTCATTTTGAAGTCCGATATCGGGGTTACGATAACGAGCATTCATAACATTCGGGGTAAAGCACTGGATTCTATCGGAAAGCGATGCCTATTTTGGTAAAAAAGAATAACATGTTTAACACATTTCCGTTCGTATTTTAGAAGAAAAACCTTTAGAACTGGTAGAGAAGAACTTAAAAGTTGTATTAATGTTACTTCTTCTTCCAATACGAAGTGTACTCAAAAGTTGAGCGTTATACTTCATAAACCCCCGAGTTTTACCGTGTCATGGCCAGACTCCTCCGGTATTTATGTAGACTATTGGAGAAAATGAAGTCACGTCGACTTTGAAAATCATTTTATTTTGAATTCATTAATATTATTTCCAGAAAACAAACCTGATCCAAATTTTGATTTGTGAAGTTCTCCATTGGAAGTTTTACACCGTACTGGAAGAATATTAGATTGATGAACTGAAGAATCCCATGTGTATCGAAAGCCTTTTGATCTGCTGAGTGGAGTGGCTGGGGTAGGAGGGGGGAGGGGTGTAGTTGGGGTTTTCAACCCTGAATCTACTGTCAATGTTTGATCATGAATAACAATATGTGTAGTTTTTATTCCAGCAGCTTCCTGAAATTGTTCTGCTGATAAAAGTCCCTGTGATGTAGCAACAAAAACATGTTCTGGTAAAGCATGGACCGCACCATCCTCTTCCACATGGCCCGAGTCTTCTTCGTTGACAGTTTGGTGGTTCTCATCCGTGAATGCCGAATCGTCACCATTCGGAATGTCTTCGGAAATGTCGACTTCAGACATAGCGAATATTAACGGAAATATTGTTTAGCGTTTTCAATGATTTTATGAGTTTGGCATCGTCTTAATTGGAATACAGTGATTCACTGTGATAGATTGAATATATTTTTGTACAATAATACATATCATTCCACAATGAAATAAAGGAAATTTGTTTTGATCCCTGTATCACGGAAACTTCCGTTGTTTTACGAAAGATGGCGGAAAAGTTCGTTAAGGCCAAATAGTCTCTAAACTCCACTTAACTTTTTTCATATATGCAATTCATACTAAATATTTGACACATGTAAAAGTTATTGTTTTAAATATTGAAATAATTATAGTATTCTTAGATGGATTGCATCTCTTTTTCAACAGAAAGCAGCTTATCAATGTTAGAGAGTAAACACGACATTGAGGAGCCGCAATGACTTGATGATGGAAGAAGGTTTATCGTCCATGGACAGGGCTTTTCCTGTAATGCATAACTTTCTTAAATCAGATACATTAATATTTTATTCATTATTTAATGACATTTCATTGTAATGATACTCATATGTGATGCATATTATTTTTCTTAAGTTCATGTGCTGCGCGAATTACCTCAGTTGGTGTGCACCTGTATATTTTTTACTACAACTACAAGTCTCTTTTATCAGGCACAGAAAATTCTTCTATGATACATACACAATTTTGCTTATTTCAAAATTCTCTGACCAATAAACCCACTTATTATGTTGAATTTGAGTGAATGTTGACGAGAGAAACTTCATTTAATTTTACATGTAACTCATTACATTTTGATTCCTTCGAAAATTTAATAATAGTGGTATATCTCATCCAAGAAAATTTTTCCTTGAGGAGGTAATTTTCCAGCTTCGTAAATGTGACATTAATATATTAACACCACCGCAACAGAAGTTGACAGGTGTTGAGAATTGGTGCAGACTTAATGTACAGTCTAGGTAGTGGCTATTTACACAATGGTCGTGTACTTAATTGAAACAGCTATTTATATAATGTTTATGTACCTAAAGTAGTGTTAAATCTAGGATTCCAAAAGGGCACACAAATTTCCCCATCAAAAGGGCACTTTTTAACAAAAAGTTATATTTTTATATATATAAGTTTTATTTGGTAAAAAGGGCATTTAATTTAGCAACTTTAAATGTCACCAAATATATTTTAAAATTCAGTTTAAAATTGCATTATTTCCTTGTTTTATTTACATAGATGATATTTGAAAATGTAAAAGACAATTGCTATAGATAATTTGATGTAATTTGCAATCCTTAACAGTGTTTTTCACCAGTGCAATTTTTATGCCGTTATTCGGCTATTTCCCCTCGCCAAAATAAGCTAAAAATTCCCAAAAAATGTTATAAAATTCCCAATAAAACAAAATAAAGAAATCCAACATTTCGATCGTAATGTATCAATTCCGAAAAATATCATTTAAAGAAATTTTGAGTTGTTTATATCGTAATCAGTCTGGGTTTCTTAAATGCTTTGTATACAAACTAGAAGCATGTGTTGCGGGCCCCGTGTCGTGTTGTAGTGCAAGATGTCGCACAATTTAAAGTACTGTATTCACTCATGTATAGTACGCACCCGTGTATAATACGCACCCCCAACTATTGAAATATAATTAAAGAAAAGTCTTTATCTTGTGTATAATACGCAGGTAAAATTGGCGCGTAAGCACATAATCAAGAACCTTGAATTTTCCAGGGACGTATATATTTAAATAGATCTTAGATATATATGTCCCTGAATTTACCTAAAAGAATATCTGTATTACAGATTCTACTTTACGGAAAACACAAAAGGTTACGCGCCTGAACCTTATGATATTCAATGAATGGTATAAACCCAGCAGCCGTAATAAAATTTATTTGTGATCCAAATATTGTTTTGATAGAAAGAAAACTAAAGAATGGTTAATAAAATTGTAACAATTAACCACTGTAATTAGTATTCTTGATAAAATACCGATAATGAAGCAAAGTCGTCATTTGCTATATATTTTACACTCGTTCTCTCGAAGTGTCAATGTTTGTATACAGCAGTTAAGGTAGAAGAAACGCGAACAACCAATTATCCCAGCAGAGTGTACGGTAATGTTTGACCGTGAAGTCATTTCACCTTGATCGACGATAAGATAATTGGATTGCATCGGCACTTGTAATTTTAAAATATGCTAGTCTCATTTGTAAAAACATCTTCATTTTAGCGCATATAAGTGTTCAACACTAGGAGGTAAAACTGTAATAATAATCTCTTTATCAAGTGTCTCAAATCCATTTTAGTGGTCAAGTATGGGTTCCCAAAGTTTAATGGTCAGTACCGTCAGCAGACATTTACACTAATATCGCTGCGGAAATATGAATTTTTACGTCTGGAAAAAAGGTTCTTGTTTTAGTTCTCGTGTATAATACGCACCTGGAAAATCAAAGTCAGATTTTATGGAGAGAAAAAAAGTGCGTATTACACACGAGTGAATACGGTATTACGCGAAATGACTTCGGTAGAAAGATTCTAAAGGACTTATTAAGATAAGTGATGCTTTTAAGAAACAAGTAAAGACGCCTAAAACTAATTTTGAATTAGCCAAAAATGACACAGTAGAGAGTCACATTACGCCAAGTTCAAGTATACTGTCAGTATTACGTACTTCGCCGCCTGCCAATTCGGCCTCGGAGCCCATCCCGCTTAATCATGGAGCGCAAATCGAACTCCAAGAATCTGATAACATGTCGCAATCTGAATCAGAATCAGAAAATGCTGGAAGTATGATGGTCCCAGATGCCCGTAGATTCTCGACTATAAGTTATGAAAAGAGATATGATTGGCTTTATCACTCGGCATTAGAAATGGCTTCATGTGCAAAGTCTGCGAACTATTTTCTCACAGTACTTCAGATAGGCCGTTTGTATCAAATTCTGTACAACTTGGAGATCATCCAACTAGAAAGCTAGAGGCTCAGTCTTGTTGACATGTTCAAATGTTACAGAAAAAGAAAATTGAATTTGTGACTAAAAGTTAATTAAAAATTTCCAATTTTATATTTTTATTGTTGTTTTTCCCAATTCCAGGGGCATAGGGCACTTTTGAAAAAAAGTGTGAAAAACACTGCTTAACATTGCTTTGGTTGAAAATCTTAATTCCAGCTTCTCTTCAGAATAAATTCCTTTTCACAGTTGTAGGAGCTATAATTACTTAATATCTGTTACAATTACATTATTGCAATCATTATATGCTTTTGAGTATTGCATAAATTCCCCAATTTGTAAACTTATACTGCTTCATGTTCATAAAAATTTATTCAAACTTCTCCAAGACCAGCACTGCCCCTTCTGTCTATTACTGGCAACTTGAGATACTGCAAGTTTTGTCATTGCACCTTGCACAGTCTTTACAATGTATCATTATTTTTTACATAACTTAAATATTTGAATGACATGCCATTATTTTAACTGTAAAGAATGTGTTATTAAAGGAAATGTTATGTGGGATCTAGAAGTATGCATGTGCACAAAGACATAAACAAGTTTATAAGTCCTTGATGTGCAGTTGTATTTCTGGGTTGATATAAATTTTTAATTAACCTCACCAGTATTTTGATGAAAATAAAGAAAACAGTTTGTTACTAACAAAACAAAAATTTCTCTCAGCCTCCAACATTCACTCAATTTTCCTTCACAAATAAACTCCTGGATCTCAGTGCTACAGGAGGGATGTGTGACTGACGCTTGAATAATTCAAAATCTTAGAGGAAATTGCTGGAAGCATTAATAATGGGAAATATAAAGTGTATCTGTCCCCTTAAGGTTATTAGTTACTTTAGTTTTGTGACTGCTTTATACCACGATCTTTGTAAATAAGTTGCTGGCCCAAATGATTGTCTCAGCTCAAAGTACTTAAGTAATACATGTAGTAATAAATTATAATGGTTAATGTTCATTCACATTTATTGACTTACAAATCGTAAATATTCTATTAATTCTAGCAAGGACTTAGCCCTTGATTCTAGAAATACCAAAAAGTCATCTTTTATAATCAGTTATGTTTTTCAGCTCTTTGATTGTAAAAAACCGACACGTCTGATAGTGTGAATGCACTTCGTGTGTTTGTTGCCTCTCTTGTTGCAGGGGCAGGCTTGGTGTAGTGGTTAAGCGCTTGGCTTGCGGCGCCGATGATCTGGGTTCGATTCCTGGGTTGCGCCATTATGTTTAAGAGGTTGGTAACCTCCTGCTTCCATGTTGCGATATAACTGAAATATTGTTGAAAGCGACGTAAAACTACAATCAACCAACCAATCTCTTGTTGCAACTACTTATGATGATATTGTTGTATCAAATAAAAAAGATGTTCTGAAATATCATCTTCGCTGGAATTACTAAACAATATTCAAAATTATCAGAGGAAATGTAGAGAGTAGATCATTAAATATTTGGTGTCAAATTGAGAAAATTAGTTAAATGATATTAAGTAAAGCATTTAAAATGGGTAGCGATCGTGACCAGTCACTTTTCATTTAATGTTTTACTTTTCGTATAATCCTAGAATAATTGCTTTTAAAGATCAAACATCCTTTAATTTCTTAAATATCTGACTGATAACAGATGTGAATTTGACCTGCAAAATTACTATTTCGGCATTTAGACAACCATGTCAAACTCTGTTCGTGTACGGATGTAATCTAAATCTAAGAAGGTATCATTGATTAAATTGCCCAAATTAATACCTGAAAAGTAGCAGACAGTGCAGTACACAGGTTACGGCTGATATTTAGCAGGTCAAACAGCTGACTTAGACCATTACGTAATGTTGTACGGAAAGTGTTACAAAATTCTAAAGAGGGCATGTCCCAAGCGATATTTGTAATATACTGGCCCTGTAAATAACGATCTTTTTGAGGGTTTCATATTACATGAACAAAGATTGATCTTCTTTAGTGTCATAAAATAATCACATAGGGAAAATAAGGGCATGGCGCTCAGGAAAAGGGCATGGCGCCGCATAAAAAGGGTATGGCACGGCGCCATGCTATTTTGCTTTAGATAAAACACTATAAAGTTATACAGCTATTTATACGATGGTTGTGAACCAAAAGTGATATGGCTATTTAGTTAATTTACACCACCGTTGCGTTATTTGTGTACATTGCCTAAGTAGATGACTTGTTTATAACCTGATACCTGTGTCGTGAGGTGCCCCTTTTCTCACAACTAACGGATTTAGAGAGTAACAGGCTGAAGATGCCTGTAAAGAAGACATCTCATTAACCAGGGGCAGGCTTGGTGTAGTGGTTAAGCGCTTGGCTTGCGGCGCTGACGATCCGGGTTCGATTCCCGGGTTGCGCCACTATGTTTAAGAGGTTGGTAACCTCCTGCTTCCATGTCGCGATATAACTGAAATATTGTTGAAAGCGACGTAAAACACAAATCAAACAACCAATCTCATTAACCATTCCTGTGATCAGATATTTTATTCAGGGCTCGACAATAGCATTTTTCCCTACTTGTCCATTTGGACAAGTAGCCCTGAAATTTACGTGTCTGAATATAAATTTTACTTGTCCAACAATTTGTCAATACTGAATTTCTATAACTACTGTATTGAATAAAATAATATTTAAACAATTTACTCATTGTGTTAAGGTTTTTAATTAACGCGTATACATGTAAAGAGCTCCTGACAAGGGTTGGTTGGTTGGTTGATTGGTGTTTTACGTCGCTTTCAACAATATTTCAGTTATATCGCGACATGAAAGCAGGAGGTTACCAACCCCTTAAACATAGTTGCGCAACCCGGGAATCGAACCCGGATCGTCGGCGCGCAAGCCAAGCGCTTAACCACTACACCATGCCTGCCCCTCCTGACAAGGGTAAATGGGTATTTAACAATAGCAAAATTAGAAAATAAGGGACAAATTACAGCCAGATTGTCTGTATTACACAAATAAAGTTTCTGTATCAAACTTCCCCAGCATTTGTTTGGGCACGAGGTATCTCAACAGGGAGTCTATTAGATACACCCTGACACAACCGTTGTGTAAATAGCCAAATCATATTAGGTACACGACCGTGGTGTATATAGCCATATCACTGTAGGTACACCACCATTGTGTAAATTGCCATTGCATACTCCCTCATCTATTTACATGTACATGTATTTACATGTATATAGAAATTCGTTTCCATACATGACTGTCATGTGAATAGCATTGGCCTACAGTCAACAGTGAATATGAAATTGTAAAACATTTTACAGGACATTCGGTCAGATAAACTACAGTACAGTCCGGGTGGAACTTTGAATGCCCACTGTCCACAGTGGGCATTAGGAGTGGACATTTACCTGAGCTATCATGCTGTCCACTTACCTGTTTGTTAATTCTGACTGGCTCTTACAAGAATGTCTACTGTGTCCAGTGGACATTTTTAGTGCCCACTCTAAAAATGCCCATTGTGACCAGTGGGCAAATTAAACTCCACCCTGACTGTACTGTAGGACAATTGGTTCAGAAATATGAGGTCTTTCTCATGTTATTTGAATGAGTCAAATAAATTAAAAAATGGAAGTATATTTAATGTTGATTTACTTCATTGCTGATAGTTAATTTTATGAATAATGTTTGTTGTGTATTGGTCATTCTTTGACCTTTGATATTGTTTATTTTCCAGGCCCTGGGGGCAGGGAAGTACTTAAACAGTCAATTGATGGAGGCTCCAGAAGATGAAGACACCATAGATCTGATGAATGATGAAACATTTGGGGAAGGCATTGATGGTAACAGTGTTTTTATGCACCTGTGGTAGAAGGAGGTATAATGGTATGGTGTTGTGGGTCTTTGGGTTGGTTTGTCCACACATTGTTGACACAATACAGATCATACTGTTTAGGCTAGGACTTTCAGACTTGCTACACTTCTTTCTTATGGCATGAGGATGAATTCTATTAATTTTCAATATCAAGGTCAAAGGTCAGGGTCATTTTGAGGGCAAAAATAGCAAATTTTTGAGAATGTAACTTGCAAACAATGCACAGACCAAACTGTTTATGCTAGAACTTTAAAATTTTGCACTCATATTTCTTATGACTGGAGGATGAAACCTATTGATTTTCATAGTCATATCTGCACGGTCAAGGTCACAGTGCGTAGATTCTTGTCCAGGCCTAGCTTCAATATTTCGCCACACCAAACGTTATTTATTATCGGCCATTTATTTTGTTTGATGGGGCTTCAATGCCATGACTATGCTGGCTTTGGTGCAGGGCCGATTGTGATTCTCAATCAGCATTTTTTTGCACAATTGCAGGAAATAAGGTCAGAGGTAAGTAGTACATACCTTATATTAATTAAAAACTGCAAGCTCTCTTGTAAAGAATCCATTTAACATACATTATTTCACGTGTAAACTTTTGTAGCGATTTGAAATCTTTACTAGTCGGCCATTTGCAATGACGTCGTGGGGATAAATGAGTCGTGATGTCACATGGTTTCCTTATTTGGGATCAATTTCCTATTATGGAAAATCGTAGTAAACATTACAATAGAACTTTTAAAACATATTCATTTTGGAGTTGGGTTAATGCTTCTTGAACCACCCATTCAATGTCCATTTTTGCCAACTTTTGGCACTAAAATGTCGAGATATAGCCTTTTTTATGTGTTGCACAAGCCTTATTATAATATTTACTACGATTACTACAAAATAAATAGCCGATAATAAATAACGTTTGGTGTGGCGAAATATTGGAGCTAGTCCAGGCCATAACTTTTTACACCTTGCATGGATTTGAAAAATATTTCACAGAATTCTTGCTGAGGATCTTAGGGAGTGTTATGACCTTGACTCAAAGGTCATTTTTGCAAAGTCAAGTTCACCATGCATATGATGGGTAAATCTTTGTTTGGGCCGTAACTCTTTACCCTAATATGGATTTGATTAATATTTCACAGAATTATTGCCCAGGACCCAAGGGTATTTTTGACCTGAAACCAAGTTTATATCTTAAGGTCAATGTCACACTGCATATGATGGGTAAATATTTGTCTGGACCATAACATTTTACCCCTTGCATGGATTTGAGTAATATTTCTCAGAATTTTTGCCCAGGGCCGAAGGGTGATTCATGACTTTGAACCAGTCATATTTGCAAAGTCAAGGTCATGATGCATATGATAGTTAAATCTTTCTCCAGCCCATAACTTTTCCCCATTACACAGATTTGAATATTTCACAGAATTGTTGGCAAAGGGGAATGTTTCCATACTTTCAAATTTCATCCCTTTAAAATAAGCGACGGGTGTATTATGCCACACTAGGCATAATTTTTTTATTTTTTTTTTTTCTTCAAGTCGGGTCCATTGCGAGGACCCTTCCCAATAGCAATTTCATAGATTTTTCCAAAATTTGTCTAAATTTTTCCCAAAAATTGATTTTTAGTATTAAGCAAATTCCCAAATGAAAAGGTACGGGCACCTTTGAAAAAATAAAAAAATATTTTAGAATATTTTGACTGAATGTTTGTCTGTCTACTGATCTTTCCATGTATTTGTTCTTCTTTTTGTACATCTGTTTATTTATCATCGAAACTGCACATGGTTGGTGCTAATTTGACTATTTTGAATAAATATAAATTTCAGTTACTCAGCTGAAAAGATAAAAGGTTGTAAGCAATTATAATCTCTTTGGCTGTGTTATTTTTTCAAAATTACAGTGAAACCCATAGATGAATTATTTAATTTCTGCATTGGTGTTTTGACTTGGTTACTGTTCCATTGATGTATCACTGTGCTTCTTTCCACAGAGGACTTTGATTGGGAAGATCAGCATGAAAAGTTTTCTGAAGTCATTGATGCTGACAAAGGTCTGGGGTATGACTCTGGTTACTATAACAACAGCAACTACCAAACACAAGAGGTATGTTAGTATGAAAATTGAAAGCAAATCCTTTCATTAGATATCAGAGCATACCAAATACAGCATACTCTTTGGTAAAATCTCTTCATTTAAATCAGATATAAGATACTGGAGAGGAAAAGAAATCCTTTCTTAATGTTGGCAATATTAACTTTTCAGTATCCTACTTTATACTCTTCATTTTATTTAATGAAATTGGAGTCCGATATGTTTATATGATGTGGGGAATAAAGAGTATCGCAACTATAATAACGTCAGCATTGCCCATATAAAAGTACCCACATCGAGAACAATATATTTGGTAGGTGACTAAATGCCAACTTTGAAAGAGTTTAGTAGTTGCAATGCTCCATATTGAACAACATTTGTAGTAAATATGTAGTAGTGACTGGTACACATAGCTGAAATATGTGACGAGGACAGGCTTAGCATGATGAAGGTGTCATGATGAGGGAGGGTTCTCTGCAATAAGTTAAGATGTGAAACGTACATCAGTATTATCACTACAATCATGACAACAAAAGTGAGAAGTTTTTGGCAGTGGTTTACATGAAATAAACGAAAGTAGACGTAAACAGTAAAACTTTGATATCTCGACATCGATATCTCGACTAACTGGCTTATCTCGACATAAACCGTAGGTCTCGGCCGTTTTTCTTAATAAAATGATGAAATTCACCTCGGATCCTATGTCGACTACCAAGCTTATCTTGATGAAACTATTTAGTCCCAATGTCAAGATTTACCTGGTTTATCATGACATTGACTTCTACAGGTGACCACAACTTTGGTTTATTGATCTTACCGCTGTACATTCACAGTTTAATTACTCGACTGTTACAGCCCACGTGTCGACAGCTTGGCTTTTTAACTTAAGTATGTGAATGATGATGATGATTCTTGTTACAATTTCATGTAAAGAAGAAATAAGTAATGTTGATAACAGATGATACTTAATTAAATTTTCATCTAATGATAATATAGTAATGTAGAGACATTACATTATTACAAGAACAAGCTATTGGCAATTACATGTAAATATTTAAAAGGGCATTTATTCTGACCTTTAATCAAATCTCCTCACCCTAAGTCTCCGAGCATTGCCCGCCCCAACTTACAGGTAAAACCAAATGCGGGTCAGGTAAAGCGTAAGTTAAAAGCCAGTTCTATTGAGACTAAGTATGAAGCCATCACTGAAGTAGAGAAAGGTTTGTTAAGTAAGACATCGGTAGTGAAGAAGTTCGAAGTTCCTCACAACACATTGTCTACATGGTTTAAGCTACAGTGGGGGATAACTTTGTATCCAGTTGAAACAATGTATAATATGAAAGTATGGTGACAAATATCAATTCAACTTTCAATTTCGGATATATCGACCTACTGATATCTCGACATATTTTTCTCGGTCCCTATGATGTCGAGATAATGAAGTTTTACTGTATTTCAAAACAGTTTTTTGTCCTATATAATTTAGGACTACATATTATGTATATTCTTTATCTTTCTTAAGTAATGAAGTGTATGCAATATAACTGTCATTGATTTGTTGTAGGACTTTATGGAACAAAGCATTAGTCATATCGTTGATGATGAGCTTGACGACCCTGCTGTACTTAACGTCAGTAAAAGTCGTGCCATCCCACAAGTAAGATCCCTCAAACTTGATTAAATCATTTTGGTGTAATGTGACAGTTTTATGTACAAATTAAGTAGGAATTGTCATTGAGAGATGTTTGGAAAAAGACTGAACTTTCTAAATCTTTGTAAATTCTTGTTGAAAGATTTATAGATTTTATTATCTTCTCATGTCGGCAGTCTCATATTGTACAGTTCACTTTGTTAATTTTGATGCAATGACTTTCAGAAAGCACAAAATTTAGATGACATCTTTGGACCTGCTTCCCCTCCAGCACTATTAGATACAGAACATTTGGTAAGAATTAATTTTTTGACAAAACACATTGATCAGTTTTATAAGGTATCATGTAGGTCCGTCAGGGTCCAAATTTTTTTTTTCAATCTTGTCTTGAATTCTTTCCTTGATCAAATTCTTTCATTTGAAACTTGAGTTAGAAGTGACTTTCAAATGATAGAATTACAATTGAAATATTTTTTACACATTGCAATTTTCTGACGTAGGATTTCATGTTGTAGGTATCGCCATCTAGTAAGAACATTTGGGGCTCTCCCATCAAAGAATCCAACATGCCACAAGTACCAGTCAATAATCTTCAGACACTGTTTGACTATGCTAAAGCAGCTTCCAGTTCTCCCCATCCACAGGTAAGGACGATAATAATATAGGGGTTTGTTGCTTGTATTTTGTAGAATAGAACTGGCATAGATGATAGATCATTCAGTAATTTGATTGGTTCAGGAGTGAGAGGTCATGGATTCTAACAACACCAGTAATCCATTGGTTTCCTGTACTTCAGATGAGACCGTGGAAATGCGAAACATCTGTGTCACATTACACATTGATGCTTTAAAGATGATTCTCTATGTTGTGACTGAGTTTTAAGCAGTACATCAGAGAAATGCATGGACTGTACAAATAAGATAATTGTGATGTTAAATGTTTATAATCTTAAATCTCTAGTGTATAATGTAAATGTACTTCTTTTAAGCACAACTAAATTTTGTTCAATTTTTTTTTTTTTTTTGCAAAAATTTGTTAATATTAAAAAATTTGTGTGTTCAGATGAGTGGACCACATAGAGACTTGCAGTCTCCTGTTGTCAGAGGCAAGACATTAGAAGAACTAGAGGAACAGCTTCTACCGCAGCCTCGTCCAGACTCGCGACCTATCACTGCCGAGGAGTTGGAGCGACAGATGATTGGGGAAGATCAGAGGGTTCCCCAAATGCCCCCAAGAGACATGAGGTTCTCTCAGCCTCCTCCAGGTTATAACCCTCCTCCAGGATCCCCGGCTGCCCGCTACATGCAGATGAATGCTCAGACACAGGTAGTTATGTATTGTATGCATTCAAGTTAGACATTTTTTGTTGAGCTGTTTAACAGATTGATCTTCCTGTTTCAACACTAACTGATTGATGAGACCGTTTGTAAGAGAAAGATCTCTGTTAGAGCACTGAAAAGCATGTTTGACTGTTGGAGTTTGACATGCTAACTACTGGTGTAATGCTTGGAAGCTGACAAGCAGTTTAATGATCTACTTGACATTTATATTCCTTGCTAGGGTCCTAGGAAATTGTTCTGTCTGTTAGATGATTTGACAGACTGATCTGTAGTAAAATGTCCGAGCAGACAGTCTTCTTGACATAATAATAGTTTCATCTAGATTTCTATGCATGATTGCAGTCCATTACTTTCTGTTTAAATGCAAAAAGTTTTTCCTTTTCTGCAAACACCCAGAGAAGAGTGTATGTATAAGGAATGTTACTCTACTTATAGAGAGTTCCACCAGGTTACAGCCCGTATCATTTCCCTCATGCCATGATGATGGAAGGCCGCAGGTCGCCACTAGCTCATCTACAAGGCACTACACCACCAGGTGTCATACCCTCTCATTTTGTGGATGGAAGGAAGTCGCCTTTAGCACAACTTCAAGATTCAACTCCACCAGGACACCCCCTGCTTGATGGACGAAGGTCACCCCTCTCAGCTATTCCGGGTACTACCCCTCCCACACAGAACAGAGGATCGCCAGTGATAGTGATGCATGGCCAATCACCATTAGCTACTGGCAGGTTTATTTTGTAAATTAGAGATAATAGTAACATTGACACACAACAGCATATAACTCGAAAAGTCCTATATTACTACTTGCTAAAAGTGGGACGAAATGATGGTAAATTACTACTGTGCTTCATATTATGCTTCGTATTATAAAATTGATAATTAACATGAAAAAAAAACCAACAAAAACAAAACCAAAAAAAAAAAAGAAAAAAAAGCCTCCCTGCCTTAGATACTGAACATTAATTTTGTTAAGCCTTAGATACTGAATACATACAGCTTTGCAAAGAATATGCATTTTACAAATAACTTTACATTATGTATACTTGAGTATATTTCATACCTTCTACATTGATTAACATGAATATATGTTTGATTATTTAGCACTCATTGGTAGAACCACTCCTTCCCCACCTCCAGTAATTGGATCTCCTCAAGTACCACCACAGGCTCGCATGATGTCCCCTTATGCCAATCGACCTATGCTTGGAATGATGGGTAAGGTTTTAATACACATACTGAATTAGGATTGTTGCTTTTTTGTTAAGAGATAGTATAAATGTTTTTGTATTAGTCATGATATGACACTGGTAATTTAGAATAGTAAAAATGGTTGAAATTGAGATGTTGTTTTAACTCTCGATGATTCTGCATTCTCATTTGATGAGTAATTATATCTATCCCCTTGGGGGGGTACACTAGGTGTAAAGGTTAAGTGCTTGGCTTGCGGTGCAGACGATCGGGGTTCGATTCCAGGATTGCGCCACTATGTTTAAGAGGTTGGTTACATCCTGCTTACATGTTGCAATATAAAAGAAAAATTGTTGAAAGCAGCATAAAACACCAGTCAACCATGTCCCCTTGTTTTTCGGAGTCCCTTACAGTTTATTCTTGATAAATGGAACAGTAAGGGACTAAAGGCAATAATTTGAATTTCTACATTTTAGGTATTATATATATATTGATATCGGTTACACTTGAATCAGGACTTTCAAATTCAGCTTACTCTATGGTACATGTTATTGCATTACCGTTACCAATTTCAGGCATAAAACGTTTGAAGTAGAAGATTGTGCTGAATTGATGTAGTCATGAATTAGCATTAGCTCAGCTTGAGTAATGTGCTATGTATCCTAGAACTCATACTTGTAGTATCTTGATTTATGAAATTATGACTTGGGCTGAAATAACAAAGTAATTGGAAGTTTCAGTTACTCTCTTTCAAGTTAAGGCGAATCTTCTATATTTTATGGTATGATCTGGAATGCATAACATTAATGACTTTAAAAGAGAATTAGGGATATGTGTAAAAGTGATATACAAAGAATTAATAACTTAGATTTAGATGCTGTAAATACTTACACATATTTGAAACGAAATAAATATCTTTGGTTTCCAGGAAACAGGATGGCAACACCTCCTATAGGGATTCCTAGACAGATGGGGCAGAAGCCACCTCAGCATCCTCCCCCTCACAGTCCATATAACCACCCCCCTCCTCCACATGGTCCATTTGATGGGCCACCACCTCCCCTTCCTCATCACAGCCCACACAAACATGGCAGTCCTTATGGTACTCACAACCATGGTGGTCCATATGGACCACCTTTTAATGGTCCTCCAAGGTAAGAAAGTGGTATTGAATAAACTACATTTGTGTATAGCAAGATCAAAGTTTATAAAATGGTCTGAGCATATGCTTAAAATTATCCTGCAGATTTTGTAAATTTACCAGGTTATGCCATAAATTTAAAAATATAAGGAAGTAATGGACTTTTATTGTGCTTTAATGAATTGCCAAAAAAAAAATCCCTCCTCCTATCCCTCTATTTTCCCGCCTCTTTTTCAATAAATGAATTATGATAATGAATTATGATTCAATGTTGTATTACATGATCATCTGATCTGGTTAAAAAAAACGTTTTAACAGACCAAATGTCCTGTAAAAATTTGAAGACTTTCTGATACACTTCAGATAGCTTGTCCTCACATTTCCTCCTACACTTTAGAATGGAATTGAACCAAAGTCACCAGGAGTGTATATATATAGTATTTAAAATGACACATCTTGTTGTCTTGAAATTGGATTGGTTTATGCTCTAACATATATTTCAGTAATGATTTTTTAAACAGAAATCCACTATTTTGAATCCAAGAAGTCAATAATTTCAATAGGTCTTTGACATTTTGGCAAATTGCATTTTTGCCACAATTTGTTTCTGTTTTTGCACTGATGGAAACTGTTTATGTGGTTTAGTCCGTAATCTTGATCTCCAACGCATTCTTTCAGCCCTTGACGTATATATCACATTGTAAAGTGTATTACCTGCCCGGACATTGATTTCTGATGTGCTTTGTTACAGATTAAAGGCAGTGTAGAGCCTTCAGAATGCTATATTTCTTCAGTGGCTGGGTCCTCTGGACCCTTTAGGGACTCTGCCCCAGCATCCCATGAAGGAGACTCAAGATGGTCCCTCGACAACCAGCCTATTCAGATATTTTTATCAGCACCTTAAATCATCACTAATATTTGGAAGTCTTAGTCTGAAGAAGTTTAAGTTTTTTATATAATGTATTAATTTCAGTTTTGTTGATGTTAGGATTTCACAAAAAAACCAGATCTTATTAACCATTTCAGGCCACCACATCCAATGAGTGATCCCAGACACATGAGAGGAAGAGGAGGACGTGGTCCTCTCAGGAACATGTTAGTATGATGTATATTAGTGTGATAGGAATGATTGGTGTTATATCCCTCACTGAGCAGTTGTAACTCTGTGAGCTGTTCTAGCTCAGTAGATAGTGTGATCAGAACCATGAGGTCCCAGGTTAATGTCCCAGTGATATCTGGTTGTTGTCCATTTTTTGGATGAGGCAGTAAAAACCCAGGTTCATCGTTGTCATAGATGTTGGCAAGTAAAAAATATGTCACCATTTCCTATTGGTGTGTTGCATAAGTTTAAATATTTCTGCCATGCATCACGAAGATGCTGTGAGCATTTAAGAGATGGGAAAAGGTTCGGTGCAGTGGTGGCATGCTATTAAGAGGATTACACTGTATCTGTTGAGAATTGTACAGGTTTGACACATGGTACAATTTCCTTTGTAAAGCCAATGAATGATGTATGTTTTTATTCATGTTGTAATACATGACGACCATTTGCTAGATAGTATCTGACATTGGCTAAGATGCTTATTTTGAAAAAAAACATTGGTCTTAACTTTCTATCCTAAATCCTAGGTAAAAAATTAACCTTTGCCGTTTGCCTTTTGAATTGTTTGCCTATTGAGATACACTGTAGGTGTTATCACTTATTATAAGTTAACCTTTGCCGTTTGCCTTTTGAGATAGGTGTCATCAGCTTTTATAAGTTAGTTCTATAACCATTGTAATTAGGTTAAGAAGTACTCAAAATGAAGTCAGTATATTTATTTCTTATATATAATTAGATTATATAAATCATAATTTCATTGTGAAGATTATATGAAGTTTGATACTGATTGTACTGAACATTTGCTTATTTGTATACATGGAGCTTGATTCATATTTTAACAAATAAAGTGCTGAAGTTTGTCATAGCATTTGTTTTGCACTAAAATTTAGTCATGCTTAATTAGTAGAGGAAAGTACATATTCATATTATTTCTGAAGAGAACATTTTTATGCAATTGCTCCTTTTTATTGAATTTTTGAAAAAAAAAATAGTAGTTTTTATTAGATATATATCAGAATTGGGTATATATACATGGACTGTATTACACATCCTTAGATTGAGAAATTATTGCCATTTTTTTTAACCCAATACTGTCCAGTTTAATTGAACTGATCATTTCTTGGTGTCTATATGAGACAAAGTAAACTGCATGTATATACAATGAATTGACACTTATCACACATTATACTTTTGTTATTGGTAGGGGTAACCGTGGCATGCAGCACAATGGAGACAGTTGGGATCACCGACTCCCTGGTGACCACCGACCTCACAGAAGGTATTATCGCTTTAATGAAGAGGAGGACAAGAAAAGATCTGTAGACGGTTATGCTGGGTTGATGACGCAGAAAGAGAAAGATTGGATCATAAAGATTCAACTGATTCAGCTTCAGACAGAAAATCCATATTTAGATGATTTCTACTACACTGTAAGTACAGTCGGACTGCCATTTACTCAAACAGTAATAACCTGAATTTTCTGTTAACTATAGTTCTAGGATTTGAACCAAATCCTATTAGAAGTACACAAAGTTTGCTGCATATGGCTGAAAAGTCATACTGATATCTGAAAATTTCGGTCTCAGCACATTTATTTGTGTAGCACTTGTGTCCTTCTTCGTGTTTCATTTCTTTCTGTATTCATACAAAATGTGATGAGTGTACATTTTCTTGTTTTTTTTTTTAAGTTTTGGGTTTTTCTTTGTATACTTTGGCATAAAAGATGTAATAGGCATTGTGCTAGAAATCATAATCAGTTATTGGTGTGTCATTGGAATGGATCAAATGATTGATTGTCATCAGTTTCTTAAAATGGAAGAGATTAGAGGAAACTTTTTCGGTCAAGTTTTTTTGTGTGTGTATGTG
The DNA here is from genome assembly GCA_035048485.1 of Pteria penguin. Taxonomy (NCBI): domain Eukaryota; kingdom Metazoa; phylum Mollusca; class Bivalvia; order Pterioida; family Pteriidae; genus Pteria; species Pteria penguin. Next base: position 71,984,317 of record CM068581.1, on the reverse strand, counting down.
TTGGTGGACCATCTTTAACCTTAAAAATTACCGTATTTACTCGAATATAAAACACACTTTTTTTTGCCAATTTGACCCCTCAATTTCTCACTACGTATTATACATAGGGTTAGAAATCTGGAACTTTTTTTCCACGCTTTTAAGCTTCATTGGCTAATTTAGAGGAGTGTGTGTGTCCGTTAAAGTATCTAACGCCGTCAATCAAGCCCACGAAGCGTGAGATATATCTATTGTCTGTATACTGTCTGCTTCCCGTAGTAAATGCCCAAAGCGATAAAAGGAGTAAAGTCTACAATGTGGCAGAATACTTGCGCCGTGTTATTTAGCAATGGTTTCTGATTAGCAGATTGTACGGGTGATATGATTTATCCTTAATTGGTTAATCGATAGTTACGCAACAGGTGAAACTACTTGACCGTAACGGCACGAGCATCGACTGTCTAGATAACATTCATTTATTAGTTTTTTTTTTTTTTATATATTTTGTCTTCACAAACATTTGCGATCTCTGCGTAAAGTTCACATAGTATCAGGGACGTATATATCTACATCCCTGATAGTATAGTAGACACGCACGTTCATTCTAACGAGAGAAAAAAAAAATAGGCGATCGTTTGGGACGAGGGTAATATTTAAAACATTTTAAGTCTATGCGAGTTTGATTGTAAATGAAATGAAAGAGAGAAAAGCGTTGATATCACACAATGAATAAAGGCTGGTCGTTCTCTGCCACTTTTGATAATAATACATGTTACGCGATTACACTGAAAAAGGTATATGGCAAAGCAAATTCAGCTCGCGGTCTTGAAATTGACATCTTGTTTTGGATTTTATCCCTGCGTATTATACACTGAGTTAGACGTTTTTTATGATTTTCGATGTCATTTTGGGGGGTGCGTATTATACTCGGGTGCGTATTATATTCGAGTAAATACGGTACTAGTAACCATTGTTATTGTATAGAGATTCATTTACTTGGTACATGTAAATTTTCATTTACATCTGTTGTCATTTTGCAACTGGTCTTTAAAAACCAATACTGAATTCAAAATGTCTGTTAAGACATTAATAATCAATTATGAAAAGGTAATCGATAAAACAAATTCATTTTTCTAATATAATCAGCATTTTGCTATGATTGATCATCCTTGTGCTATCACTGCACTTAACACAAGCTGCCACTGTATTGGTGTTGTCATCTCATTCCACAATTCAGGTCTATTTATGTTTTCACAGACATATTCTATCAAAAAGAAGGCAGAGGAAAGGAAAAGACGACAAGAGAAAGGAATTTATGATGAAAAGGACTCGGAATTAAATTTGATTATTCCAGCAATGGCCAAACTTGAGACAAAACCTTACAGACCAGGTATGGTTAATATATGATGAAATTAGGTAAAAGAAATAAAGTGGAAACTTTCATTGATAATACACAATAAATTCAAGAATTAATACAGTATGAAAAACCAAAGTTAGTATAGGGTTTTGAAAGATGTTTTTAAAAAGTATTGGTTGTCTTTATATCATTGCTGATATAGAAGGTAACCAAATATCAGATAAGATTTGCATGTAAATATGTGTTCCAAACTGGTTGCTAGAGGTAGCTGTGCTTATTGGTACCCCTATTGTTGAACCTCACACCAAGATTTTTCCACTTACATGGGGATGGTACCACTTACATGGGGATGGTATCTTTCTGATGCATTGCACAAAGAGTTTTACCCACACCACGGACAAGTCTAATCAGGAGGGATCTGCTACATGCCATTGTCTACAGCAACACTGTGCTCTGATTGTTACTCATATGAAAGACAGGGTACTTACTAAATTAAGAGCCACGCATGTTACCAACAGCTATTGTCAGCAGTAAATTGGGAATGAAAACGAATACTATGTTTAATTTCTTTGATATCGCTGTATTTGGATATATGTTGTCACTTTTTTTGTAGCCCAATTTGAGGGGTCATTAGGTCGACTGACCACATCTAGTGTACATAATCCCCGCCAAATCATTGATGTAGGCTCAGATGGTATGCAACATATGGAGGAAAGTGACTCAAAGAACGTAAGCAAGGAACTTCGTAGATCTCGCCAGCTTCTCATGGAAATAGAAAAGGTACAAATATTAGAAATGATCTGTTGTCTACTTCTAGGTCAAGTATCAGAATTGCAGGTAGATGTAGTCAATAAGATTTCATTGTGGATCAAAAAAACTTGTAGAAATTTAATGTATTGATTGAATTGTTTCACACTGTACGGACAGTATGGTAGATTGTTTTAAGTGGTGAAAAAAATATTTGGTATCCTAGAAACCATCAACTTTCAACTAATGCACTGGCTACTAACTCATTTATTACAACTAATGCACTGGCTACTAACTCAATTATTACAACTGATGCACTGGCTACTAACTCACTTATTACAACTGATGCACTGGATACTAACTCACTTATTACAACTGATGCACTGGAAACTAACTCACTTTTTACAACTGATGCACTGGATACTAACTCACTTATTACAACTGATGCACTGGATACTAACTCACTTTTTGCAACTGATACTCTGGCTACTTATTCACTTATTACAACTGATGCACTGGATACTAACTCACTTTTTACAACTGATGCACTGGATACTAACTCACTTATTACAACTGATGCACTGGCTACTAACTCACTTATTACAACTGATGCACTGGCTACTTACTCACTTATTACAACTGATGCACTGGCTACTATCTCACTTATTGCAACTGATGCTTTGGCTACTAACTCACTTATTGCAACTGATGCACTGGATACTAACTCACTTATTGCAACTGATGCACTGGATACTAACTCACTTATTACAACTAAGGATCTATCCTATACTTCATGGGATAATTTCTGTATAATGTAACTTTACATGGTAACTGTATCAGTAACTGTCACTGAGTAACTGTCGCTCAGTAACTGTATCAGTGACTGTCACTGAGTAACTGTCACTCAATAACTGTGTCAGTGACTGTCACTGAGTAACTGTCACTCAGTAACTGTATCAGTAACTGTCAGAGTAACTGTACACTCAATAACTGTGTCATTGACTGTCACTGAGTAACTGTCACTCAGTGACTGTCACTCAGTAACTGTATCAGTAACTGTCAAAGTAACTGTCACTCAGTAACTGTATCAGTAACTGTCACTCAGTAACTGTCACTCAGTAACTGTATCAGTGACTGCCACTGAGTAACTGTCACTCAGTAACAGTGTCATTGACTGTCACTGAGTAACTGTCACTCAGTAACTGTATCAGTGACTGTCACTGAGTATTAATCCTATGCCATATTTCAAGATTTCATAAGTTAAAGGTTTTAAAATATTCAATTGATTGGCGGATTGGTCTATAACTTGATAATGTGCTGAAGCATTAAAAACTATGCGTAGTGCTAGTTTGATGGTGGGTTTTTGTTTTGTTTTTTTTTTACTTGCCCTTCCTGTTGTGTTGTAGGCCAAATATGAGTTGGCATATCAACATGTTGGTATCTGTTCATGAGCCACTTCGTATCTGATGTATTTCAAACTTTGTATGAAACATCTCCTTCTCTGTAAATACATGTATCTACAATACATCAATAATCTGTAATTGGTCGTGGATTCTGCATTCATGTGTGTTAAAAAAAAAAACCAGAAATGCTCTCATATTTTTATTCATGTGTTTGCATAGTGTTCATTCAGCTTCTTTTAGGTAGTCATTGTTATCTAATATAAAGATACAAGTACAGGTTAGAATTATAAAATCATAAAATCTTTTCAAAAACAGATCTGTTCTATGCATATACTGTTGCACCATTTACTGAAGTAAACTGAATGAAAGACTTTATGCTGGTACTGTGATAACCTGAACAGAAATTTGAATGAATAAATTAGTAATATTTTACCTTGATTCTACTGTGATATAAGCTGGGTTTGAAGCTTCTTAAATCAATACAGCCAGTGAATGATGTATTCTCTAATCATGTTTGTATACGTGACACTCAATTGCTAGATAGTATCTGACATTGGCTATACACAACATATAACGACGACAAAGTCGTATTGCATCAATTCAGACAGAATATCTCACAAAGTAATGTTGTGTAATGTTAAAGTTGTGTGCATGATGAAAAAAAAAATACACAACTGTTTTTGCATGCTTTTTTTGTGCAAAATTAATTTTGTCAGAATTTTTTTTGAAAGTTCATATTTTCAGAATTTATTTTCAGAATTTTTACACGATAATCAATGGTAGAAGTTGTCATTTTAAATCTAGACTGTACATTTCTCTGTAATCTTTAGGGATACAACTTGCTGCTTGATGTAGATGATATAGACAAGAAAACCTTGGCTCTTCCAGAAGATGCAAGGTAGAGTGTGTTCTCCATACTTTTAGGATGGATTATTTTAGGAGCATGATCTTGATTCTTATTATAAAAAAATCTTTATTCCGTAAAACAGAAATATCATCTGTAATAAAATCAGAAGAATCAATATTTTTGTGAAAAGGTATCAATTTAACTGCACAGATTTTAATATGTATAAAGGTTTTATATAGCCTTGTGAGTGTATAGGTGTGTTCCAGCAATAACCTACCCACTATTTGTAGTTAAGAATGAGCATGACTTTAAATGCCAGAATACTCTAAGAGAATGTGGATAAGTGTTTTTTTATAATTGAGTTTAGTATCATATTTGTTTGTTTGTTTGTGATTGTAGAAAACCTCTGTTTGAAGATAGAAAGAATATGCTGAATGATTTATACAAGTATCTGTTATGCACTGACAAAAATGAGCATTTCTTGTCCATCTTGTCTATACGCAAAGGGAGAAAACTGATAGGCAGAGTGCTACCCTTACTAGAGAAGGTAATTGGTCATTATGTTTTGTTTTCATATTTCACTGATTGCTATGGTTTGTTTAAGTATGGGTAATGTACCATTATTTTTGTTCCCCCCTTTTCGCAAATGCAAGGGGACATTAAATCTCATTTATCTGTCTGTCTGTCTATCACAAAAACTTTAACCTTGGTCATAACTTTTTAGCTGTAAGACGTAGGGCCTTCATATTTGGCATGTGTGTCCCTAATTGCAATACCTTTACATTGGTACCAAATTTTTTCATAATGTGACCTAGACCGTGACCTTTGACCTACTTCAGTGTAACTTTTTAACCATGAGACGTAGGGCCTTCATATTTGGCATGTGTGTCTGTTGACATGCACATATTGTCATCACAGATCACTGCATCCTTACTGATAGAACCCCGAAAGCGGGGGACCACAATTCTCTGAATTTGCTCGTTATGTCTCTGATCAGAATGATCCATGGAAATGTAACATTTGATTTCTCTTTCTGTCTGTCCAGCCATCAAGTATATTAAAAATATTATATATGGCATGAATGTTAAATGTGGGAATAACTGATGCTGATTCACAATAACACTCAAAATATTCCACCTTCATGGATCCCTAAAAAATGGAGGTCAGAGCGGACGAAATAAAACTGTTTGGATGTGTCCACCAAAAGTAAAATGACAAGACAAAATATTTCAGCACTTCACTAAATGAGTGTGGACCAGCATTGTATAGGAATCACATCCTGACAACATTAGAGCAAGGGTGAAATAACATTCTAATACATTTTGTTTGTAACACGCAATCTCATTGGCTGACTGATTTAAAAACTGCAAGAATATTCACGATACCCCTGCAATTTTTGATATGACGTTACGATACCCTGCAGTTTCTGATTTGTGAAGTCACGATACCCTACAGTTTTTGATATGACTGTGAATAGCAACTTGGCTTAGAAAAACAGAACTCTGTGCCTCTAGTGGTAATTATTTTTGTCCAATGCATTAGAATGGGATTTCCATGCTTGTGTTTTACAAAAACTGACAGGGTATCGGCGAATACCCTGTCAGAAATTTCTAACGCCTCGCTGTGAAACTCAATTTCTGACAGGATATTCGCTGATACCCCGTCAGTTTTTGTAAAACAGTCGCATGGTAACCCCTAATTACAATCAAATTTTTTCTGCTACGTGAAGGAAAAAATGTATCCTTCACTTTTTGGATAATATAACAGTATTTAACATGTATATTGTTTAACTTCTGTATAATCCATTTTTAAGAGATATTTTGCTGACAAAGATATATTTTTTGATTTTAGACTCAGTCTGAGGACATTGTACATAAACTGTTGAGGAATTTACAGTATCTGATCAAAAAAGACTCCAAAGATGAGGTATTGAAGGTCTTTCCTTAAAAAAAATAGAATGAGAAAAATCATAAGTAAAAGGATTATCACAACAAAATATTCAAAATTAACTTTTACTGAGAAATCAAATAATGCTTGACATGAAGAAAATGGGAAATTAATTTGTAAATGTGAGTCATTGAGGCATTATTGGCCAATGAATGATGTATAATTTTTAGTCATGTGAATTGATGCATGACAACCACTTGCTAGATAGTATCTGACATTGGTTTAAATGCTTAAAATGTATGAAAATAGGTGAAAAGGTACATGCTTAAAATGTATGAAAATAGGTGAAAAGGTACATGCTTAAAATGTATGAAAATAGGTGAAAACGTACATGCGATGTAAACTCCATCTGAAATATTTGAGAAATTGAAATGTCAAGTAGATATATCTAGTAAAAGGAATTAAGACAGAAATGGATGGTGGTTTGTCAGTTGCATTCAGAACTCCTAGTCCTTCACCTGTGTTTGTGAAAAGGACTTGGATGTCACTCGGTGCTGTGTTATGTATGAAATCAATGCAAGAGTAGTCATTAGGTGTTTACAACAAATGTGCTTTACTGATTCCTGCAAGTTATCCTATTTCATATAAATACTGGAAATTTAGCACATTGTTGAATATGTTGGGGTTAAGATTTTTAAACTCTGTTGAATATTCTTTTTTTGTGCAATTGTTTCTTCTACACAGAAACTGAAAGTCACCTTTCAATCAGGTTCACGAATCACATCATATTTTTATGCCCCGCCATGAAATGACCGGGGGCATATAGTGTTACCATGTTCCGTCATTCCATAATTCCATCATCATTCAGTTTCCGCCCATTTTCTCTTTGAAGGTTTGAAGGAATAAATTGATATTGGGTATACAGATGTATCAAGGAAAAATGCAGGTGAAGTTCGAATATGGGTGTGGTCTGGTAATTTCTGACAGAGTTATTGCCCTTGAACACAGAAAATTTCTTAAAAATGACAGTATCAGCTCATTTCCTCGGTGAAGGTTTGATTGATTAAATTGATATTGGGTATATAGATGTATCAAGAGAAAATGTAGGTCAAGTTTGAATATGGGTGTGGTCTGGTAATTTCTGACAGTTATTGCCCTTGAACACAGAAAATCTCTAAAAAATGACAATTTCTGCTCATTTTCTTGGCGAAAGTTTGATGGATTAAATTGATATTGTGTATATAGATGTATCAAGGGAAAATGCAGGTCACGTTGGAAAATGGGTGTGGTCTGTTAATTTCTGACATAGTTATTGCCTTTGAATATAGATAATTTCTTAAAAATGGCAGTTTCTGCTCATTTTCTGGATGAAGGTTTGATAGATTAAATTGATATTGTGTATAGATGTATCATGGGAAAATGCTGGTCATAAATCGAATAGGTGAGGTCCGGTAATTTCTGACAGAGTTTTTGCCCTTAAACATAGAAAATTTTTTAAAAATGACAGTTTCTGCTCATTTTCTCAATGAAGGTTTGATGGATTAAAATGATTTTGGGTATATAGATGTATCAAGGGAAAATGCAGGTCAGTTTCAAATATGGGTGTGTTCTGGAAATTTTTCTGGAAATGGAGTTATTGCCCTTGAACATTTGAAGTTTTTTTGAATTTTCAATTACGAGTTCTCTGGCAATTGTATTTCACTACTTTAGCTGCCAGTGTGGGCATTTGTGTCGCACCAACACATTGAAATTCTAGTTACACTCCTTAATGCCTTTTATTCATGTTGCATAAATTTGATACATTTGATTGTTTCCCAGCTACGTGTTGCATACCACTGGTGCTTGAATGTAGTCGGGAAAATATTACCTGTCAATTTATGTAGGACTCAGTTATGCCTTATTTATTCCAACAAATGTATTTACAGTATCAGCTTCTTATAAATTATGCAATGTAAAGTGTATTGGTGACGGTAGGGGACTCTTCGAATGCTTGTTTTTCAAGGAAAAAGCAGTTCTGAATGAATTAGTTGGTCACAACATCGAACGATTCTTGGTATGATTCCATACAGACACTGGCTTAGTATAGAATTTATAATAATAAAAATTTATTAATAATCTATTGTAAATCTTGATTTTTGCCCTAGGGATTAATGATACTTCATGACCCTGTGATACGTGTGATAGAAAACTGTGGTTTGGATGAATTGGTCAAGTTTTCAAATGAATTACGAGAAACCGGTCAAAACCAGACCAAAGCATCAGCAGTAGCAATACAAAACAAGGTATGGAAAGTGTAAAACAGTGGACATTAGACTTCTTGCTTTCAATGAAAAAGTCTAACTGTCCCTCTCTTCTTTATTTCAAGATAATGTTAAAATTTTTCATGTTATACTCTTTGTCATATTTATAAAATGATAGAGACTGTTTTCTTGCTTCAATAATGTAAAAAGATTGGTTATTTATACTTTCAGTTTGGCTGTTCCGTGATATAATTACTTGTACTTTCAGTTTGGCAGTTCTGTGAATGATTACTTGTACTTTCAGTTTGGCAGTTCTGTGATGTGATTACTTGTTCTTTCTGGTTTTCTTTCACTTGGCAGTTCTGTGAAATTATTACTTGTACTTTCAGTTTAGTAGTTCTGTATATGATTACTTGTTCTTTCAATTTGGCAGTTCTGTGATATGATTACTTGTACCTTTAGTTTGGCAATGCTGTGATGTAATTACTTATTCTTTCTGTTTTTTTTTGTATAGCAATTCCAAGAAATGGTTACTTGTACTTTCAGTGTGACAGTTCTGTGTATGATTACTTGTACTCTCAGTTTGGCATTTCTGTATATGATTACTTGTACTTTCAGTTTGGCGGTCCTGTGTATGATTACTTGTACTTTCAGTTTGGCTGTTCTGTGTATGATTACTTGTACTTACAGTTTGGCAGTTCTGTGATATGATTACATGGTTTTTAGCTAGCCAGGACAAATGTCTGGAGAGCTATTGTCATCCCCCCTGGAGTCGTTCTTGTCATTTTCGTAGGCGTCCGTAGACAGATACTTTAACCTGAATCATAACTTAAGAACATTTAGAGACCCGGCTTTAATATTTCACATGTAAATTCCTTGTGCTAAAACCTTCTATTGGGTACCAAAAGTTTTAACTTAGTGTCCTTGACCTTGAAGTTTGACTTACTGTCAAAAGATTTTAACTTTGGTCATAATGTGTGGACAGTAAAAGATAGAGTTTGCATATTTCAGGTGTGTGTTCATTGTTACATGACAGCTCATTACGCATCAACATTTTTTATGTGTTGACCTTGACTTGAAGATTGATCTACTTACCAAAATCTTTTGCTGTTCAAAGTTGGTTGCCACCAGTGAGTTTTGTTGTCTACCGACAACTCTTGTTTAGGGTCTGTAGAGGGCCAAATTTCGGCCCCATTTCCAGTGCCAAAATGTGCTACTTATTCCCAATTTCACACTGCAAAATCCCAACTAATTATTCTCTACCTCAAGTCAAAGAATTTACATGAATTATTGATAAAAATTGTATTCACAAGATATTACAAACCGACAATAAGTGTATGTCCATATCCATGCATTCAATTTAAAATTAGATCACAGCTTATCAGACAGTCTGTCATACAGATGTTTGGCTTCCATTTTCTTTCTATGGTAGGTGGATGTCAAATGTTTGTATGATACTAATCATACCAGTATTCTCAATGAGTTGATCAATATATTTATAAGCAATTATTCTATCTACATGTATTTCAAGTCCAATAGATCTAAATTGAATAACGTTCTTTAAAACCTTACAGTGAAACAGTACATTTATATCAAAAATTGGGGGTGTTTTTGTTGTTTTGGCTTCCTCCTGTGCGATTTTAAAATTTCAAAATCCATAAACCAATTTAAAAAAAAAAAAAAAAAAAGACCTAGAGTTTACCATTCTATTGATCACTAGTGATTTCGTTCCTTCATTCCAAATGGTATAAACGTCAAAGTTCTTTTGTGTGTCTGAAAATAAAACTTAAAATGATATCTCTGTCTCTGAACCATCAACTTCAAAATCAAATATCAAAATCAGAGGAAATTCAACAACGAAGTCCCCAACAAAAACAATGATATTGGTACTATAGCACTGTTCAGCATTAAAAAGAAGATAAAACATTACATATAATGATAGAAGAAAATTTCCTAAGTTTAGGAAAAACATCACAAAATTCCCAATTTGAACAGCTCTAACCCCTTGTTTTGAAAGCTTAAAAAACCTGGATTACTTGTACTTTCAGTTTGACAGTTCTTTTCAATGATATAATGACCTGTGCTTTTAGTTTGGTAGTTTTGTGAAGTGGTTACTTGTACTTCCAGTTTGGAAGTTCTGTGATTTGATTACTTTTACTTTCAATTTGGCAGTTTTGTGATATGATTCTTTGTACTTCCAGTTTGGAAGTTCTGTGATATGATTGCTTGTACTTTTAGTTTGGCAGTTCTGTGATCCGATTCTTTGTACTTTCACTTTGGCAGTTCTGTGATATGATTGCTTGTACTTTCAGTTTGGCAGTTCTGTGATATGCAGCTTATTACATCGAGGAGAAGTCATACTTAGTCAAGCCTCTCCTTTGGACATAGACAACCAACTAGAAACTATATGGTAAGACCTTTCTTGTACATGAAGTTTTGTTTCCTCTGGAATTGAATATTCAAGGACAAAGAGTTTTCAATCTTATTAAGATGCCACTTTTTATTTTGCTATTCTTCAGCATCCTTCATTAAGAAATTTGTGGGTTGGTTGATAGTGTTAACATCACTGTCAACAAATTTTCAGTCATATGGAGATATGGATGCAGAAGGATATCAGCCACTTAAACATAGTGGCTCAGTCTTAAACATAGTGGCTCAGTCTTGGAATCTCACATTAGGGATCATATTTGCAACACCTTTTGTTGATGTCCTAGTTTTATAATAATGTGTACTGCAAACTTTCAAGTCAAATTTATTGATAAGACTGATTTTTTGTTTGTCTGAACTGTTATAGACCAGGTTTTAATATAACATGTTTTTCCTTGAACAAGATCTGTCCATTGGTACGTTTTTGATATCTGCATGATGGAAAATGTTACTGCACATGAAAATCCATGGCTTTGAGATATTGAAATCTGGTGTGTTTGTGCTTAGTATAAGGTCCTACATTTGTTGCAGTTGATCCCCTTGTAGAAGAGTTACCTGCCTTTTAACGAAAATCATTTTTTTGGAAAATTTTTCAGCCATGCTAGGTAATTTAAGTGAAATTTGGCATGTATTTTTAGTATGAGTTTGTAAATATAAAAATCAGCCTTTGCTTTTGCAGTTGACTCCATTTTGCAAGAGTTTTTGCCATTTGGAAAAAATCGGTATTCCATATTTATTTCAGTTGTGGTTTTAAATATTAAAACTCAGTATTTATGTTTACTATGCAGTCTCACAAGTGATGATAAACTTTTATCACAATTGACCCCTTTAAACAAGTGTTATTATCCGTAAATAAGTGTTATGTTTGCTTTTTATGGAAAGTTCCATTCAGAAATTAAGGGATGGGCATATTTTGCAATGTATGTGTTGCTCTTGTATCTTTGATCCAAAATACTTCTGGATCTCTCTTCCACTGAGTATGTTACCAAGGCCTGTTTATGGTCAGTATAAGAACAGTTCTAAGATAAACAATTGTGTTGCCATAATACTTTAACAGTTTAGGTCAAAATCCTCATGGATTCTGTTCAAAATAAGTGAAAGAATACCTACCACAGCACATGAAAGAGAGGAGGATTGGGCTTTTGTTTTATCTGATATTAAAATATCATAGATCATTTAAAATCATTATTGATAACTTTTCTGTTATTAATACATATACTTCTGCACTGTTGTAGGTGTCAGTTTGTTCACGACTTTGCTGGCATTCTGGCAGTTGTTCCGTCAGAGGCTTTAGTTCATCCGAAGCAGCATCACACAACAATTCATGAACATTTTGATCGACTTCTAAATAAGAAATTAATCGCCCTCATTGAGGACAAGGTCAAACTTTTCACAGAACCAGCGGAGAGAGCAGCTTGATTTGTAATTCACGGAATGCACGTTAGGTGGAGATGACATTTCGTACTTCAGTGAGAAAAGATGTTGAAAAATTCCCAGGCCATAGTGAAATCTGATTCTTGTCTATGACTGTATTTGGAGTTGACCTGTGTCAACCAACTTCATAAGATAATATATTCTTTGACAATAGTCAAATTTGTATTTAAAAAGTATCCTGTCCATGGCTATGGAAAAGTTCAGGAAGTAGACAGGGTTTTTTTGATGTAATAAGACAAAGATATATAAGAGATTAAATAATTACTATTCAAGAGTTGTATCATATTTTATTCAGTCTGTGTTGATGTTAAAGAATTCAAAAAAGTCTGTAAAATTCAAGTAGAACTTAACATCTTATACCTCAATGTAACAAAAATTTGAAGGCTTTTTGGTTGATGATAACTAAGAAACAATATAACTCATAAATTCTAATTTTCCACTTTCACTACAGTTATCTGTTCCTGGGAAGAAATAATAATGAGAAACTTGAGATATTAATATCAAAATGAACACTTACAAGAGACAATGAATGAAATTAACAAGAGTCTAGACAAGTGCTTTCTTTTGATAATTGCTTTAATTTATTATTCTTTGCCTTTGTGTGCAAGATGTTGTTCATATTCTTGGACTCATCTCCATTACTTGATGTTTTGGTTGTATGAATTTGTCACTTTTGTATGTTCATTATATAATATATGATACATAAGTTGACCTATGTTAATTATATGCCAGGGTTTCTCACCCCTCTTTGTCATTGCTTTCTTATCAATGAAGTCTTTTACTAGCATTTACAAACTACTGTTGTGAAGAATCTAAACTACTATACATTTATTCATAAGGTATATATTTTTGTCTCTAGATTATTTACAAATGAGCTGTAGTTTAGTATAACATTTTTCTATCTTCAGTATTTGACACTGATATATATATTTTTTTTTTTGGTGTATCTGGTTTTTTTTTTTTTGTAAGGGGGGGGGGAGGGGTGGTTTCAAATGCACGTTTTGTTTTGTTTTGTTTTTTTTTTCTAGTTTTTGGCTTTTCTGTTTGTTTGTCTTTGGCAAAAAAACTTTAACATTGGTAATAACTTTTCAACTGAAAAAGATTGGGCTTCAGTATTTCACATGCATATTCCTTGTGACAAGATCTTTCTGTTGCTACAATGATTTTTGACTTAATGACCTTGACAATGACCTTTCAAAAAACATTAACATTGGTTATGACTTTTGAATTATAAGAGCTAGAGCTTTCATATTTCACATGCGTAATCCCAAGGAATGGGGTGTAATCAAAATATAGGTCATTGCAAAATTTGTCTCATTTGGACTTTGTTGCCACCAGGATAATTTGTGTTTTACAAAAACATCTTGTTTCCATACTTTATTTTCATAGTAGGGTATAGTTTTCCTATTTTGATAATTTTATGTAAGTTTATTTCATCTTTAGAAATTTAAAGGTATTTTGAAATACATATACGGTATATTAAACTGTCATCGCAAATAAATACACAACTTCATTATTTAGAGAATGAATATATTATTTTCAAAAAAGTCATATTTGCTTGTTTTTGAATGAAGGAAGGGAAACAAAATTTTTAAATATCCATATGTCTTTGGGATATGAAATTCTCTCTTTCTTACTCTTGCATGCTTTTAATCCTGTCATCTTAAAATGATGTTTCTATGGTAAATATTCGTTTTGTACATAGATCATTAAATATTCTGATTGATATTTGATGTATACTTTGACAGTCGAAGCTTTTAAGCTAAACTAATGCCATAGTCTAGGTATTTCGACAAACTAAAGGTACTTAAATGTAGGATTGTTTGTGAATTAGATTTTGTAGATACTTTGTGGGGCGGTATTTGTTAAGCCCAGGCAAAATATGTTACATGCCTTAAAACACAAAGTTCATGGTCACATAGCTCACAATGCTATTGTACACAATTTTTTGTTTACAATTAGATTTTCAAAAATTAAAATACAATGATATGCTTTTCGTTTTGTTTGTATTTCATTCATGTATAATTCACCAATTCTATTTTTTTTTTCAATAGGATTTTTGAAGTTTTAATCATCATGAACATTGAATCTCAATGGTGAAATGAGCACAATGATCTTTGTCAAATTAAAGTCCACATTCCAGTAGGAACAAATGGGAAATTTCTGCTGAAACATGTCTGCTTTTGTCTGGTATTTGTACACCAAGTTTGCAATCTACATCTGTTACATGCATGTACAAAAGAAACAATTTTGCAAAGCTGATACTTCACCCCTGTCGTCTCTAATAGTGTATATATTGTTTACAGGGGGCACTTTGATTGTAAATCATAAACATGAGAGTGTATGTTTTGGTTGCAGTTTTGAATGATTTATCTATGTAAAAAACGAAAAAATACCGAAGGGTAAACCATATCTCATAGTCCATGGAATAAAGGGGACAACATCGTGTTTAGAGTCATATTCAGACAAATGCGAACCCCAATAAAATAGAGGTGAGACCATGTGTAAGACATATTTCCTATATTGAAATCTGCATTTAATATAATACATTAATTTGTTTATGAAGATCACTACTGAAATGATGGATGTGTTTCATTGTTGTTCATTCCCCCAGATCGTTAGATTGGGGGCATATTGGTTTTGTCCTGTCTGTCTGTTTGTTTCTTTGAATTGAATTGAGAAACTGAATTGATCTCTACTAGTGCAACTTCAATTTAATCATTGATAAAAATGATCTTCCGACCAAGCATTGGTTGCCTAAATTTCCAAAAACTCCATATAAATCACGTTTCATATCAAAGTCTAGTCATTGTTCTACAACTGTGCTTTCTAAAGATATTACTTCAATCTGCTCTTACTGCAGTCAAAGACCATGTTATTAATTTTTAGCTCTACTGGTCTCGACCAGTCGAGCTCATGCGATGGTCCTTTCGTCCGTTGTCCGGACGTCCGTCCGTAAACAATTTTTTGTTCCCTCTTCTCCTCTGAAGGTATATACCCCAGAGACCTTATTATGGGTTCTTCTTGTTGGGTAGGTGGTCTAGTTGTGCATGTGCAATTTTGGTCCAGTTCTGACCCCTTGGGGGCCCACAAAAGGGCATGGTCCCAAAATCTTGTTCCCTCTTCTTCTCTGATTGTATATATCCCAGAGACCTAATTATGGTCTCATCATGTTTTGTAGCTGGTCTAGTTGTGCATGTGCAATTTTGGTCCCGTCCGGACCCCCTGGGGCCCCTACAAAAGGGGCGTGGTCCCAAAATCTTGTTCCCTTTTCATTTCTGAAGGTATATATCATAGAGACCTAATTATGGTCTCATTTTGTTATATAGGTGGTCTAGTTGTGCATGTGCAATTTTGGTACGGTCCGGACCCCCTGGGCTCCCAGAAAGGGGCGTTGTCCCAAAATCTTGTTCCCTCTTCTATTCTTAAGGTATATGTCCCAGAGACCTAATTATGGTCTCATCATGTTTGGTATGTGATCTAGTTGTGCATGTATAATTTTGGTCCAGTCTGGATCCCCTGGGGTCCCACAAAC
The DNA here is from genome assembly GCA_035048485.1 of Pteria penguin. NCBI lineage: Eukaryota > Metazoa > Mollusca > Bivalvia > Pterioida > Pteriidae > Pteria > Pteria penguin. The sequence goes on along the minus strand of CM068581.1, from coordinate 71,968,461 downwards.
GGGTGTGGTCCCAAAATCTTGTTCCCTCTTTTTCTCTGAAGGTATATATCCTAGCGACCTAATTATGGTCTCATTTTGTTGGATAGGTGGTGTAGTTGTGCATGTGCAATTTTGGACCAGTTTGGACCTCCTTGGGCCCCACAGGGGGCATGGTCCCAAAATCTTGTTCCCTCTTCTTTTCTGAAGGTATATGTCCCAGAGACCTAATTATAGTCTCATCATGATTGATATGTGATGTAGTTGTGCATGTATAAGTTTGGTCCAGTCCGGACCCCCTTGGGTCCCACAAAGGGGTGTGGTCCCAAAATCTTGTTCCCTCTTTTTCTTTGAAAGTATATAGCCTAGAGACCTAATTATGGTCTCCTTTTGTTGGATAGGTGGTGTAATTGTGCATGTGCAATTTTGGACCAGTTCGGACCCCCTGGGGCCCCACAAAGGGGCGTGGTCCCAAAATCTTGTTCCCACTTCTTCTCTTATTGTATATGTCTGTGAGACTTAATTATGATCTCATCATGTTTGGTAGGTGGTTTAGTTGTGCATGTGCAATACAAAACATACATGTGTGGTCCAAATACATTTTTACCCCTTCTTCTCTGAAGGTAAATTGTTGTTTGAGTAGAGGATAACAGTAGAGCTCCAGTCTCGACAGAGACTTCTGGTTATAATTTAAATTATAATTATTTTTAACAATAGTAACATTGATTACTTTTAGTCAATCAAAAGTTCTAGCAGAGTCATTGAAAATTCTCTATGAGAAATTTTGAAGCTGATCAAGTTTCTACTTTTGATTTCTCAACACTTTACACTTTACACACTGGATAATAGTTATGTACAATTTAATAGCAAAATTTACCAACAAATTATTGTGATTCCCTTGGTAACTAACTGTGCTCCCGTTATAGCAGATTTATTTTTAAACTGTTGTGAGAGGGACTTCATGCATTCTATATTCAAACTTCAAAACGTTTCGACCTTATTGGTAAGTTCAGTGACACCTCTAGATATCTTGATTATAATTTAGTAATTGATAACTGAGTTTGAAAACTGTATTACTGACATTTATCCACCTGAACTTGAAGTAAACACCTTTCTAGAACTTCACTATTAAGATTATTTACAACAATATCTATACAAACATATGATAAACATGACAACTGTGGATTTCCGATTGTAAATTACCTTATTTAGATAGTGATGTTCATATTAGTCAATTGGTTTAGTTTGCCAAAACCTGCACTAATGTTGTGGATTTTCACGCAAAAAAAAATCTCGAATCACTTTCAACCTTCTGACTGAAGCTTGCATGTAGATATCATAAACTTTGAAAAACTTTTTGGAAAATTTTACAAATCTTGTTCAGACATTTTATCTAAATTCGGAAATGTGACTTTCAACAAAACATAGTCAGGGGAATTTTTCATCTCAGTTTCTAAAGTGATCTAGTGTACAAACTAATGAAGGTCAAAGATCATCGAAAAGACCATAGGACTTGTATTGGGACCTTCTACAACCCTATACAGATTTTCACTCAAGTGTTGCACACTGACCAAGAATGACCAATTTAAATGTGTGCCCTTTGCGTGTGCTGCTTTTTCGTTGAGTGGGAAGGTGGGCGCCCGTAAACCGGGGTTAACCGCACCATTTGAATGATGAATGTTACTTTAATTGACCGTCCTAAGTTGGTACTGTAATTGCAGTTCAATCAAATATTTTTGCAATGTTTTCTATGTTTGTTTGAATATTATTACGTTTTACTCGCATGTCCTTGTGTGATTTGTGTCATACAGCCTGGTCTGATGTCTTCTGTCTTCTCTTTTGTCGGTCTGTTTTTCAATCTGTTGTAATCTTTAGTCTTCGAAATAACTTTTGAAACTGTGATAGATAGAGATTTCATATTTGGCATACATATTCTACTTGTAAAACCATTTCAAATTACACCAAGGTCAGTGACCTTGATCATGCTAAATTCATGTTGCCACCGGTTTCACATAGCGTTTCACATACAAACCTTGTTTTTTTTTTTACTCCCTCATTTTCATTTCACCGGCACGAATATCCGGAAAGCTACCGACGGTATTGTCATACTCCCGGCACCGTCGGTGTTGTTGTCGATGTCGTCGATAGACAATACTTTAACCTGGATCATAACTTTAGAACCATTAGAGACAGGGGTTAATATTTCACATTTGTATTCCTTGTGCCAAAACCTTTCATTGGGGTACCAAAATTTTTGACTCTGTGACTTTGACATTTTAAGTTCGACCTGCGTTTAAAAACTTTAACCTTGGTCATAGATTATGAACAGTAAAAGATAAGGCTTAAATATTTCATGTATGTATTCATTGTCACAAGACCTTTCCTTGCGTATAAAAGTGGGGGGTGTATTTTTTTTTACTTGACTTTGAAGATTGACCTACTTAGATAAAACTTAGACGGAATGCGATAAAACATTATGGTCTCGATGTATCCATTGTAAATAAACTTTGTCACTTCTGACACACCATGCAATTGAAAGGAAGATTTACTACTTCAAATGGCGGATCCAGTTCACTATAATGACTTTTATTGCTTTCATTTGAGCATGACTTATTCTCTATAATTACCTGTTTTGCTTTCATTTGAGCTTGACTTCATTTGTAGATATACGACGCCTCTCGCCTTTGTCAAAGTAATATTGTCATTTTCCCCATTGTCACAATGGAAGAATCAAGATGAATCACAACGAAAAACCTAACTATATATGAAGTATACAGGTATGGATTATAAATAACCGCTATTATCATAAACTATGATAATGAAATGGAGCATAATGACGTAAAGAGTTCACTAATACAGATCTGTAGCGGGGTTGACCTTCCCTTGTCATAATGCCAGGAACAATCAGTGAAAATACCAATCAATTGTAAGATGAACGTATGAAATTATCAATATCAATCAGTTGGAAGATGACTGTATGAGATTATAAACATCAGTCATTTACAACATTTAACAGTAAATTAAGCAGAATGTCCCCCCAAAAAGTTCACCAATACAGGTCACTACGTGAGCTGATTTTCCGTTCTCACATCAGCAGAACTAATGTTAGCGAAAGAATACATTTATGTAGGCAATTATTTATAGACTGTAGTATTTTTTGTGTACACCAGTGTAAGATTATTTAACTTGAAAATTGACGGTATCTGCAGTAAACAGAAAGTTGTTATCTGCAGTACACAGAAAGTTGACAGTATCTGCAATACACAGAAAGTTGACGGTATATGCAGTACACAGAAAGTTGACATCTGCAGTACACATAAAGTTGACGGTATCTGCATTACACAGACAGTTGACGGTATCTGCAGTACACAGACAGTTGACGGTATCTGCAGTACACAGACAGTGGACGGTATATGCAGTACACGGAAACTTGACGTTATATGCAGTACACGGAAAGTTGACGTTATCTGCAGTACACAGAAAGTTGCCGGTATCTCCAGTACACATTAATTTGACGTTATATACAGTACATATAAAATTAACGGTATCTACAGTACACAGAAAGTTTACGTTATCTGCAGTACACAGAATTTTAGACGAACATTGCAAAGAACCCACTCGAAACATTTTCCAACGTGAAACAGGGTGTCAGTCTTACTGCTTTATCTGAAAGACGGGTCATCTACGAGTCGCCGGTTTGGTTCGAACACTGGACATCTTGATCCAGAAATGAGCATGTTACCGATTGAATTTCCCCGGTTTTATTATGTATTAAGTCATATCAACTATCAATCGTAACAACTCGTCCATTTCCGTACGCAAATATAAAAAAAAAATGGCGATGGTGTTCCGATTTATCAACTATTAATAATAATGATGTATATGATGGCACCCACTTGTCAGATGTTATATAGATTTATCAGAAAATTTTGCCGACAAGTTGACCAGATGTCAACTTTTTACTAGGTTTGTTGACTTGTTAGATGTTTATTGTAACAAAATGTCAAAATGTGACAAGTTGACAATATCTGAAAAGTTGACGGCAGAATTACGTCACCATAGAATAAAGCATCATGTCAGATATGAGATAATCGAGAAATATCAATGGTCTATATGACTGTGAAGAAATTAAAGTAACATGTGACATACTATGTGAGAACAAGTTATTTTTAGAATTTACGACATATTTTGCAGGTTTATTCCAATATGAATTTATTTATTTGATTCTCGTTTTACGTCGCTATATAAATAATAAAATTCTTTAAATTCTGATATGTTTTAAAATACAATATAAAATTTCAAAGCCATTCAACACTTTCGTATTTTATCTTTGATTAACTTTTTAGACGTATCTTAAAAACAGTAGAAGCGCAATCTTATTTAGCGCCTTCTCAATGCCTCTCCTTCACGCGGATAATTATCGATAATACAACTGCTAATTAATGTTTGACGTTAGCAACTACCACCAGATGTAGTGAAGATGTTAACCAAAAATCTCGCGCTGTCTGATACCTGTGCATTCCAGCCTTCTCGACAGGTAAGATGCCATGGTTTCTGAAAATACCTTTCTATTTTCTTCCTTCTAGTATATCGTATCGTGGGGATTTCGGAATAGCTCTTCGCATTTCATTCGACCTCCTGTTGTCGTACATCAAATGCAAATTTCAACGTTATTATGATTTTAACATGCTTTTTCATATTCTTGAATTACTCTATGTTTCAGAGTAAACCAATGTTGTGAACTTTATGGAACCAGAAATTATAGGATGTTATTTTGTTTTCATGATGATTGATGTATTGCTCTCGATCATATCTGTCCTTCAGCTGTTCTCTTCCTTTGTAATGTGGATACAAAGGACAAGATGCTGACATTACTGTGTCTTACATATGTGGTGTTTGTGGATATATATATATATATATATATATATATATATATATATATATATATATATATATATATATATATATATATATATATATATATATATATATATATATATATATATATATATATCTTCATTCCGTCCTTAGTTCCTCGGTCAGCCATGCAGTCTAGGAATTACTTCGGTACTGTTTTGGTTTCCTTCCTTTGTGATTACTTATCTAATCCCTCGGTCAGTTAGTCTTGTCATCAGATCATGACATACTTTTATCTTTAACCCGTCGGTTAATAACTTCAGCCATCACTATCTTACTCATTTTAGCTCCTTTGTCCCTCGGTTAGCCAACCCGGTGATCACTTTCTTGCTCATTCCCTTCCTTAATCCTTTAATCACGCAAATTTCTGCATATGTTATAAAAAAACCCCCTCCCCCCTTTTCGGTCAGTCAATCTATCATGGCAATAACCACAATATTTTTATCTATCGGTTCTGGTATGATTGGCCTCCCGCTTTGATCGGAATTGAGAATGTACGGAAAGAAATTCAGTGTTGCGGGGAAAAGAGCAAATAGAAATTTTATCTTCTTATTTTTGATTAATGTCTGGCATTTTGTGTTTATAATATAGTTAGAAAGTTTATTAAATGGAATGCCAATGTTTGACGGCTAATAGAATATATGCTGTGAAAAAATTGGATTCATCTACGATCGTGAAGTATGAGCCGAAAGCAAAGCAATAGCAATACTCAGTTAGAGCTGTGCTGGTTATAGTCCGGTCTCTACGATGTGAATATGTCAGTCACTGTTACTATAGCAACGCGGTCATTCAGGGAACCCAGGAAATCAGAGGCCACGAGGCCGGGGAGAGTAAGGGTATCCTGTATGACGGTACAAACACATTTCATCACTAAATAGAGAGAGCGGACGTGAGCTGTTACTCCGCTATAACCGCACTTCATCGGAAGCAGGGTGTATCATAGCACTGAATTTAAATCTTTCCGCGGGAACTATTTTACGAGCTCCTCATTCCATGGGTATAGCGGTAAACATTGTTATAATGTGCGTTGTACGTAATTAAATTGGTGAATAGGCGTAGTTCAATCGGTTATACGATTGGCTTGTGACTGAAAGGTCTTGGGTTCGACTCCAGTCGTTGGCTCGTCGGAGTCATGTCTTTTCGGATGACACAGTAAAAACCGAGGTCATGGGTCAAGGTAGGCGTGGCACGTAAAAGATCCCTCACTGCTACGGATGGGAACGTTGTATATGTCTAAATTTCTGTGCATTGAATCAGATAGGTGCCGTCGCCATATAAGTGCAACAATCTTGGTGTGACGTAAAACGAGAAATTAACAAACAAATGTAAATAACTGGTGTTGTGGGAGTGTAGTACTGACAACACAGTGAGGATTATAACGGTACGAACACTTAGTTCTTAACCAATAGTATCGTTCCTGTTGATGATAGAAAGACAAAACTATCCCGTCCAAATTTAAAGTGGATGACCCTATTATCGTGAATTTTCTAGTCATAATATGGTTAAGTATATCATGTCGATCACATCTGTTGGTTGTATGAAAGTTGACCGTCTCAAGTCAGAGCTTTTCTAAATAATCGAATATGTTTTGTTGTATTTTCTGTGTATTGTAATTAATTCATTAATCTTATTTATTTTATTTTTGGTTTGCTTATGAAGCATGGAATCAGATGTCTTAATTTACTTAACAACATTTATGATACACAGTGTATGTAATTCAGACATTGTAATAACGTTTCCATACAAACGATATTCCCTGAAAATGTTATGAATCAATGTAACGTGTCATGTTGGCTCTGGACAAAGATACATTGTATCCAACACATTTTTATAGATAAGTATCATTTGCAGATTTAAAACGGGGAGATTTGTTTATTTATTCACCCATAATTTACATGTTTATTATAACAGCACGCAAAAATTATTTTCGTTTATTGTCTTTGATACAGTCATGATGTCTAGCTGTAAATTTGCTGATCTATATGACTGTTATAAAGTTTGAATTCTCCAGTTTCCAGATTACAATATGACTGATTTGGTATTGAAATTGATGTTGTAACACCAAAAATCAATTAATTCTTATGAAATTTTAAGATTGAAATAAAATTCTGGATCTGTCACTTTAGATGCTTAAGAGGTGGATGTAAATTCAAGAATCAGGGGCGTAAGAAGCAAATCAAAAGCTGGTAGGGACATATAAACTTTTCTGTATTGCAGTCACCAAAAGAGTTTCTTTAGCATCATGTCATCGTATGGGCATCATCATAAAAAGGAAGGGGGGGGGGGTTGAGATGTCTAGTCCTTTCTAATGCCTATCAGGATATATCCACTTCACACCACCTATCTGGGATTATATATATGGAGAGCACAATAAAATTCTTGATCTTTTGTAGTTTTTTCACGAGTAAAATGGTTTTATATATTATTTGTACCGAGTGCGTTTGCAGTTCTGGATGTATCGATGGAAACACTACACTGTCTTTATATATATGTACTACTGTGCCTTGTTTTCATCCGGATGTTGATACGATCGGAAGCATATATTTCCCCCTTTTTTTCCCGACGATAACAGGAAGTGACGCTTTATCTGATAAGGAAAAGATAGTAGTATTGAATGTAGATACTCATGAGTATATATCGAAACAGAGATAAATTCGGGATCGACGTTAAAGATAAACATTCCATATCGATCCCCTGCGGGTTATGGAATAGACACAATTTCAGTAGGATAACAAAAATCATCTATTCGTCGTTTTCAGAATGTGCTTCTGAATTATGAAATTAAATCCTAATGTAATCCTGAAACGTAACTTAACAGTGATAGAAATGCAAAGAATATATTCTTTTTATGTAAGTAATCTAATTTATATTCTTCGCCTCATAGTGTTCAGGATATGCTTCCTTTATGTATGAAAATTACATCAAATCTAAACTGATGAATTCAAAATAAACATTTGCAACATATAGCTAATCTCTGATGAAACATTGAAATAGTTCTTATATTTTACATTTACTACCATGTCGACCGCTTCTGGTGGACCGTCCGTACCCGAGGGTATCATCAGCATAGTTTTCAGTGATCCTATAGTGATATGAAATACATACTTTAAGCTCTCTCCTTGATGGTGTTTTGCTATTTGTATTATGCTAATTTGGGAAGTGAGTTTCAAATGCCTTGGAATTCTAAATTATGGCCATGCGCTTCAATGAAAGGTTTATATTTTGGTACTAAGTTTAAAGTCTTGTGACATGGAACATGTATGTAAAATATCAAAGCTTCATCTACAGTCATTTAAGAGTTTAAACTAGTGTTGGTGGACAGGAAGGAGAAAAACTATACGCCCCGATATATATTTCTAAATTGTGTAATCCATCAATATAATAAATAATATGTGCAGTATTTCATGGTTAAACAGAAATCCAAAAGACAAACTGAAAATTTTCTCGATCGGACAGACTGAAATCAATTAAACGAACGAAAAGTTGGGCGTATCATACCATGTTTGTGCGAAGTGGTGGAAGTATGTATATATATATATATATATATATATATATATATATATATATATATATATATATATATATATATATATATATATATATATATATAATAAAATAGTAAATAGTAGTATTTCTGTAAACCATGGAATTTCAACATTGTATCCCCGGTCATAGAGAAACAAAATCTTTATGTGACGACAGGGAAAATATTGAATGATTATTAGTTACTCTGTGATCTTTGACAGAATCAAGATTTATACACACATCTAACGACGTTATACTCGAGGTTCCGGAGTTTACGGAATTAGATTACAAGAAGGTTTTAACTACACCACCAACTCTCGAGTCGTAGATCAAACAGTTGGAGCTTCCAGTGTTGATAAATACAAGGCAAGTTCCGATAGTTGTCCAATCAAGATAATCAGCGTCTGACCAGCAATTACTAATTACGTAATACTGTACCAGTTTGGCAACAGGTGCGATATCGAACATTGATGATTAGTCAATCAACATTTCACAGTAATACGAAGTACAAACTTACGTTACATCCAATTCAAGCATTTTATATACAATTAAGATAAATTACACAGGATAGTGTTAAGTGAATTTTAATTGATGGTTGTTATGGTATACTTACTCTAGATTTAAGGAATAAAGCACCCCAAGATTTCTCATCACTAAGTCTTCTGAGCTATGCTGAAGCTATGACACATTTCAGTCAATAACTCTTGACCTATTTTTGTCATAAATGATAAAGGTGAACAGAATCATTTCAACCTCATCTACAAAAAAAAAAAATAAAATAAATATAAAAAAAAATAAATAAAAAAGAAAAAAAAGTCTTTTAATGTCTGATTTAAGAGTGATGAGTTATGACAATTTTACCATATTATAGCATATACCTCGATCAGGGCTGTAGGAAATATTCCAAAAGTGAAGGAGCGAAACCTTGAAATTCGTTACGTTTCGTAACGTGATAAAAATTTGGTCCATGATCGGCCAAAAATAGTGGCCTACTAGCCCGTTGATGAAAACAAATCTATGTCCAGTCTTCATCGTTAACCATTGGACCATCAGTGGAGAGGGAAGTAAATCGTACACATATGATCTTCTATATTAAAAATCGTACACAATCTTTTACAATTAAATTTATTATGTACAGTTAACATATTTTGACTCCAGTGTTATAATGCTGTGTGACTGTGAAAGTCTCTTAACAGCTTTGATTCACGCTCATATAATGTGTTCGATGTTGATTTATATGTCTGTATGTTTTGGTCAATTTTGGCGGATGTAGCCAGTATAACAGGAGACGCTTACTTCTCCCGGACGTCATGTCTTGACACCGAGTTTTAGGAGTCCATCAACGTCCGCTGGGATACATTGTTGTTAGTTCTACAATTATATAGTGCCAGTTACTTCTGTATGTTACATGTAAATATTCAAGTGCATTATCATAAAACGTACTTTTGCAAATCAGTATCAATGTTGTAAACCATGTTTGTGGTCGTCATCTATTTGACAACGTTGAATGATTATTGATTACTCTCGATGTCACTTATTTACAAACATAGAGTGTTCACAAAGCCGCTTAGAAAATGGAGATCCTCGTACATCGATGGGGACTCACGTGGTAATAATATTTAATCTGGTGATTGGTAAATATCGATTTTCGTCATAATTGGGAAAAAGGCAATAAGTAATTGACATTGTAGGAAAAACACAGAACATTGTTAATAAAAACATGATGTATGCAGTTTTCAAAATTTAAATAAAGTTTTACAAAACCATTGGTATTTCGGTCAAGGAGAAAATTCATACATGAGAATGCTAGTTAAATATTATACCAAAAAACATTATTCTTCTTAAATTCATTTTGTTAAAATACATATATACGTATGCTTATCTTTAAATGATATTAACTAGAGGAATAAAAATTCAGCGAAACACCTGGCATGATTAAAATGTTGAAAGGTAAACGCTATAAAAAGGTTTCATTATTACACAACAATCTTCATTTAAGCTCTTTGAAATGTGGAGAGGAAAAACATGAATAAAAAGATGATCCAGTCGTGGAAATAACTCCTAAAGTTGATTACAGCATGATTTTCTCGTATAGCTATTGATTATGGAGAATAGCGGCGTGTCGAGTACGCTAATTCCTGATGGGATATAAACCTTTGTTGCATGTTTATCACATCTCTTACACTAACATTTAGTGGGTTTCATTGTACCTATGGTAACGGAATCGAGAATATTTCTGATGAGAGGAAGAAGCTGAAAATATTCTTATTGAGCTAAGTAATGTACTTCTCTTGTCTAGGGAGGTGGGGGTTGATTTAGAAAGTTGCTACTGACCCTACCAGCTGTTAGTAGTTCTGGGTAGGTTGAAAAAAGGAAAGGGGGAGGGGAGTATTAAAGGAATCTTTTTTGGGGCAAGGGAGTGAGTAAGGGGAGGTAAAGTGTGCTGCTGATATTTACCCTTTAACAAGCCAATATGTAAGGAAAGGAGCTCTTCATCAAGTGAAAAGGTAAGCGTAAGTAAGAAAGTGGGAAAGTGGCGGGGCCGAGTGTGTGTGTGTGTGGGTGGGGGGGGGGGTGGGTTGAGGAGGAATAGGTGGATAGCCACCACCAATTTAACCTGCTGGGAAATAGCTGATCAGTGAATGTTGGAAATGTTGTCTCAAAGGATTTTAATTTTGGCAAATAAAAGCGTTATAGTGAAAAATCGTATCAGACAAGGGTGTTGGTAAGGACAAAAACAAGCTTCGAATGCCTTTAAGGAACCAGAGGCAGATCCAGTAATATTTGTGGGGTTGGATGGGTTTTATAAGATACATATAAATGATGAGGTTGAAAAAACCTCTCAAAAATATGAGTTGAACTCCAAAACTTTTCACCAAATATGGCTAAGTATATTTAGCTAACTCTTGATTTTCACATGTGGTCCCCCCCCCCTTTTCGGAAATTCTGGATCCGCCACTGTTATTGATGACTCCAACAAACCAAGATGTATCAAATGAATGCAGTGAGTGAGCAATACAGGAGCGGATCCACAATTTCTCAAAAGGATGGAGATTATGCCTTAAGTGATAATCATATGCCATGGAAAAGGTGTAATGTCTTAAAAAACTAGACTTTATAGTAGAACGTTGTGGTGTAAAATATTAGATTAAAAAGGGGGACAACCCTAGTGCCTCCCCTCTTATCCGCCATCGTCGTTCTATTAATGTCAAGGTCATTTACATAGTAGATCATTTTCGTTCTAGATACAGATGCCCTATTTTACACATATTTATATAACTATATACCAGGGCTAAATGTAAAAAAAAAATCTGCATTTAGCCTGATATTTATGTAAGTACACGATGAACTCATTATTCTGTGACAGTTATCATAGAGAGACCTAATTCCTTATCATTTTGTCACGATAATTATGATAATATCATATTCTCTCAGTGTGATAATGACACTCTCAATGGGGAATCTTCATAAACGCTTAGATAATCCAGATTCGTGATTTGTTATGAGGTATACTCCTCGGGATTTATCTTCAATTTCTAAGTAAAATCTTATTTTTCAATCTTTTGTTTTACCATGATTATTATCCTAAATGAGATAATGATGAAATATATATAATCTATGTATAATTCTTCATTGAATTCAAATGTGGATTTCAAAATATTTATAACAGGATTTGTAAAAAATTACTGAAAAATTGACTCTTCCATTTATGCGCGAAAATTGTCAAAGCAGATGACGTCACAATACTTTACACCTCGGTGATACCTCGGACAAACATTGAAAATGTATTGTGACAACACGAAATTAAATGAATATTCCGCGAAAGGGAAGGGTCAATACGGAGTATCACAACTACTAAAATCCGTCACAGTTTGCATTTAGTCACTTACCAAATTCATTGTTCTCGATGTGGGCACGTTTATGTGGGCAACTTACGTCATAATTATTTGACGTCAAAACAATCATGAAGTGCGCGCGTATGTTGACGTTATTGTAGTTGCGATATTCCGTATCGCATTAAGGCCTAGGATAAAGCCTAAGTCATACCCCTCATTCATTCGGAATCTCTCCCGTCTTTACTCATAAAAGAATGCTGCAATATGTAAAACTCAAAACGGATACGTACTGTGAAATAGTCCCATTTGATAATATACAGGTGTACATACTTCTGAAAACTGAAAAGTACAGACGTAAGGGGAGGGGGGGGGGGGGATTTCTGAGATTGATGGGTCACACAATACACCGATCCACTTTCGTCGAATTTCAAGCACTTTAGCGCAAATTACGACTATGATGACGTCACGCAAGGTTGGACAAGTCGGACATTTGATTATGATGTCATAGGCAAAACAATCAAAAGTCCGCTAAACATCGCTCTCTGTGCTGTAAAGTGGATCGGTGTATTGTTATCTTATTATGATATAGGTAAGAGCGTGCCGTGGCGCACACCCCAGGGTCATACCTTCAACGTCAGTATCACGGTGAATTTCACAGTAGGACTTAAAACTAGTTATATAGTGTCCAGTGCATAAAACGATAGCTGTATCATATATTCGCAATTCGCAAACTTGTTACCCTTGGCACAAAGCTGTGTAATGATCTTGACCAAAGTTCAAAGTATGACCAAAGTTGTTGCAAGACTTTTCTGGCGGGGAAAACGGGGCGGGGTATTTCTCGCGTTAGGACGGTTACAAAAGGGCTCGTATTTTAAGACTACATGTAATTCAGTTTTAATAGTGTATAGGGGATACTAAATACAATGTTTTAGCAAAAGTCTTCATTTAGCCTGAAATGTAAAATTTGTAAATCAGTTCGTAAGATCTGACCAAATAGCCCACTTATAATATTTTAATACATTTTCAACGCATGCTGACATTCTTATTTTATTTTTTTTACTTCTTACAATCTCATCATAATGCCAGTGATTTTATTTATCACATTTTCTCGATTTGACTCTTATATTTATAAGATCGAGACTTGTTATAAATAAACCTCCTAGGGGAAATTACTGAATCATATGGCGTTAAACATATACCATTTACTTAATAATAATGTCCCATTGTTACATCACCATGCAACAGAACCCTCAAAGACATATTCTTACATAAAAACATCATCATGTCTAATACTTTTAAAATGGTCAGAATAACAGGGTGTACGGACACCATTGCTGCTGCTATGAGAGAGACTCCATGTAGCGAACACCATCCGAGTTTGATTACCAGAGTGAGCCACTCTGTTTTTGTAAAGAAGTTCGTTACTTCCTGTTTCCATATCGCAATATGACCGAAAAATTGTTGAAATCGGCATGAAACCACAATCAACAAATCAACCGCTAATGCTATAGTCACTTGATTATAATTAGATGTACCGAGTTTGATAGCCGATGTGGTCACCGCCTCCTGATCGGACTCTATACCAAGTATACATCAGGAGGTATCACAATAGCTTCTGGCAGCCGCTATTCCTGATAAATATATTGGATGATGTGCCAGTGTTTTCCCTGCATCATAGAGAGTTGGTAGTAGCAGATGGAAGGATGCGTTTTGGCTGTAGTAATATATCACTGGAGACTTGAGGGTTATATTGCTTAGATGTTGCCGACTGTAGTTAATGGCATAGTATATAGATTGCATGGAGATATCACAGACTATCATCTCTCAGTGTTATAACGATGTGTGGAGAATACTAGGGGCCTCGACGGTGAGTGTTTGTTAATTCATTCTATCTTGACGGAATTGTTATTGATATTCGGTCGTTTTATTTACCTCTAGGCGATCTGTCTCTTTGTTTTGAAGCCCCTCTCCCGCTTATTTCGAAGCATTTAATATCGTGGTACTTATTATGTATCTCTCAGAATTACATCGCTTATATAAGCTTCGATTCCTAGTTCAGAAATCTGTAAGTCTTTAACGCCAAAAGTAGACCTTTGACACCGAGTCGGGTTGTAGGTCCGACCAAGTGCGTGCACAGTCGTCGTGACTACGGTTCTAGCGAAATTCGAACCATGACCTTGTATTTAAAAATACATAATTTGAGAACATGTGTTCGTTATTAATTTGAACAGGTGGTTAGCTTTAAATGAGGAAATAGGGAAAAAAAGATAATTGGAATATTTTTGTAAGTGCAGTGGCGGATCCAGGATTTCCGAAAGAGGGGGGGGGGAGAGCACATGTGTATTAGCTAAAATACTCAGCATTTCTGGTGCCAGATCTGGATTTTTACTGGTAAATATGCAGCAGGGGGGGGGGGGGGGGCTCTAAATCCGGCACTGAAGTGTGTACCCTTATGAGATGTAATATAAATATTGTAATTTCGCATAAAGTGTGGAGAATATTTCAACACTCAATTTTGTCAATATAAAACGTACCACAGTGAAGGATAAATATGTCATGAGGACCTTTTGTTCTAAATGCCTGTGCCCCTCAAGCTAAAAATATTTATTGGTGTTAGACATAAGTATACGAGAACGTATTGTCTTGTAACGTTTACATTGTATTCTATTCAAAGCAAACCTGTACGTGTGTCTTGTAAATACGGTCTGGCATTGTGTCTTACCTTTATGCAATACTCTAAGATCGATTGTACAAAATGTGTTACAAACAATAAAACAAAAACAAAATATGAAATACGGAAATGAAATTACAAAACAGAAAACGTGTTTGTTTTTTCAAAGTAATCAATTAAGTTAACATATTTTTTCAGATAATAATAAAAATAGTAATAATAAACCATTTTATTGTTTATATTGAGATACACATACACATGCATGTACACTGTGTTCAAGGTTATAAGGAGTTTAGTGTTGTGGAAAATATTTCATGACGGATGCGTACATTGTAAAAAATAGCGGGGAATGTTGGCATAGACAGTGTGATAAATATAGAGGTAAAAGTTGGCATACGAATGAAATAAATATAACGGTAAAAGTTGGCATACAAATAGTAGTGTATGTTGGCATACAGTAGTAGGATAAACTTTTATCATTTGATTTTGAAATAAATTTATGGTAGGCATACACAAACGTGTGAACATCAAAATGGAATAGTATTTACGTTCGTCTGTATCGTAATTCAGGTGTATGGTTGGCCACGTTATTTTGTGGCATATATTCTATATTTGATATTATCTGAATATGACGTTAATTTGCGGCATAGCCTAAATATATACTATTAGTCTGAGTCGTGGCAAAGTTAATATATTTGATAGTGTACTTTAGTCTGCAGTGTGCTAATATATTTAGATGTCTGATGGAATACGTATATGTATATTACAAATATGCATGTGTTAGAAAGAAATGTGGAAAAAAATTACCCCTCGTCTTGAGAGACCTGTTGATCTTTGTTCTCCATATGGAGGATTAATTATAATTTTCAAATGTCTATCCTTGATAGTGCTGCTTTTCCGGTGAGTGGGAAGTTGGGCGCTCGTAAGCCGCTTAACCACACCAAATGAGTGACGTTTATTACTTAAATTGACCATCTTAGGTCCGTATCGTAACTGCATTACAATCGAAAATTTTTGTTATGTCGTTTTCTGTGTTTTATTGACTATTGCTATGTTTTATGTGCCTGTCCTTGGTTATTCTTATCATACAGCTTACTAATATATCTTCTCTTTTGGGTAAGATTTATTCATGTGTTAGATCTTGGATAAAATTTGTACATATATATTTTAGATCTTATCTGTAAGATTTTGAACAATATTTATACACATGTGTTAGATATTGGATAAGATGCGTCGGTTTGTGGTTTCTATAATATTGGACAATATCGTATCTATAACTAAGTATTCCGCTCCATTATTATCCCGAGTTTCCTTTGATGTGTTCATTAACTGCTATGATATATGTATAGAGTATAAGTTGAAGGTATGAATGTAGACATTATACACTGCTTCTCAGCTCGTGTGATGGCGATACACCGCACAGGAGATGGATGAAAACATCACGATGCTTGAGTTTCATTCTCATCAGCGGTGCATTACACAAAATGTAATCAAATTATAGAGATTGATTCCTCAAACTTCAAAACCACGTGACCATAATCTTGTCGTAATCGAATGAAGGCTGGCAGAAGCAAGGCCTTGATTGATATTTATTTGGTGAAGTTTGATTGCTTCGCTAACGTTGGAATACACTGATGACACCCCGGTTCAATACCATCTGTCACATTATTCCGTGCATTTGTCATGAATGGACTTCATCGTAACCGTCGACAGATTCATACTCAAATAATTGTGTCATTTGGATAATATTTCCGATATGTGTACATTTATGTGTAATTAGAGGCTGTGCTGAACTATAGGCTCCTCTGGCTATATGTAGTTAGAGACTTCGTTGACTATAGCTGTGTAGTTAGAGATTTCGTTAGCTATGTGTAGCTAGAGACTTCGCTGATTGTGTGTAGTTAGAGACTTCACTGGCTGTGTATAGGTTTTAAGAGACTTTGCCGACTATGTATAGTCAGAGACATCGCTGGCTATATGTAGTTAGATACTTTGCCGACCATGTGTATGTAGAGACTTCGCTGGCTGTCGACATGATGCCAACGAGAAGACGTCAATATCAAATCCAAGTGTATGATTAACTAATCCGACGTTTGATTCTATATAACATCTTGCTATAAACAGATTCATGCGTCTCTCATGTTCCTGCATATCACGGTAAAAGTTCATATAGGTCCTGGAATTTTGACTAACCCTATATCACCACGGTCAATTGATTATAAAGAAAAGAGTTGTCAGAGGGAATAGAGATGCTACAAATGAAAAACACTCTTAATATTGAAAAGGTTTGGCCAAGGTTTTCAAACTTCACTAAAATGTCAAGGTCAATATCGCAAAGTAAGAAAATATCTCATATCTGACCATGGTCAATTGATTATACAGACAAGAGTTGTCACAGAGAATAAAGATGCTAAATTTGAAAGGTATATCTTTCACTGTTGAAAAGATAAGGCCAAAGTTAAAGGTTTTGAGAAAAAAAAATCTTATGTCAAGGTCAAGATTCCAAAGACAGCAAACATGATTTCAATCAAACGCTTTTGTCACAAGTAATATAGATGGTAATATGAAAAGCATACCTTTTACTGATTAAATGATATGACCAAAGTTTAAGTTTTTGAAAGGGTGACTCTAAAGTCGAGGTCACGGTCAGAAGGTCAAAATTTCGGTACCAAGTTGAACGATCCTCTTAAGAAAAATGTGTACATAAATATAATCACCTCATCTTATATAGTATGAGAACTATGGCCATTAAAACTTTTAATCGTGTTGTCGATGAAGACGACGCCGAGGGTATGACATTATCTCCTCTGGGCATTTTCAAAGGCAAACTAACAATAAAAGTAACTTGAATTAACACTTATTGCACAATTTTGTTTCCTTTTCTTTTCCATTCCGATTGCTTAAAGAAGCAAGGGCAGATTACTCGCTTTATTGGATTATGCTATGCGACATTCGGGATCCGAGTAGCCGTAAATAATGTAAATTACTGGGCTACAGTTCTTTACGTTGAAAATGGCAGACTCGATTAAATGCAATCCGGCATCAAACGAAGCAAATGTCTGGCATATAGATCTATAGACTTAGCATCAGGCAGCAACAATCACTTACTTCCGATCTGTCGCATTATGCATCTCTTTCTAGTTTGTCCGAGTAAACTTTGACGCTGTCTTCTTTTTGCTCTCGCGAGATCTTGGTATAGAACACGTTGCGACAAGCAGCAATGGTACTAACTAAAAACCAAGTAAAACACCAGATGAAATAATTAATTAGGTACAAGTAACAAATTTATGTTGTCGTTGTTTTAAGTATTTTAGTTAAAACAGGAGTGATACCAGTGTCTTTTGCTGTTAACCCTGTTCTTGGCACGAGTTGCACTGGTTGTCGGTCGTTCTAAAGTCGCTTTTTGATGGACTATGAACTATTTATAGGTACATTTGAAACTGAAGCAATCAAACTGTCAAAGGGTTTAGAGATAGTATGTACAGATGTATTTTAACATCTTCGTCAAGTTCAATGGTCGATTGCCCTGAGCCATACGGGTCGACATTGACGTCTTATCAAGGGTGCTCCAAGGATTCTGTATTTGCTGATGTCCTGTATTTGTATAAGTATTACGACCTGTTTACTAGTGTGTCTGTCCAATATCAACGGGTAGTTTTAACTACTAGTGTGTCTGTCCAACATCAATGGGTAATTTTAACTACTAGTGTGTCTGTCCAATATCAACGGGTAGCTTTTACTACTAGTGTGTCTGTCCAATATCAACGGGTAGCATTTACTACTAGTGTGTCTGTCTAATATCGGGGGGGGGGGGTAGCTTTTATTACTGGCGTGTCTGTCTAATATCGGCGGGTAGCTTTTATTACTGGTGTGTCTGTCCAATATCGGCGGGTAGCTTTTACTACTGGTGTGTCTTTCCAATATCAGCGGGTAGCTATTATTTCTGGCGTGTCTGTCCAATATCGGCGGGTAGCTTTTACTACTAGTGTGTCTGTCCAATATCGGCGGGTAGCTATTATTACTGGTGTGTCTGTCCAATATCGGCGGGTAGCTTTTACTACTGGTGTGTCTGTCCAATATCGGCGGGTAGCCTTTATTACTGGTGTGTCTGTCCAATATCGGCGGATAGCTTTTACTACGGATGTGTCTGTCCAGGGTTGGCGGGTAGCTTTTAATACTGGTGTGTCTGTCCAATATCGGTGAGTAGCTTTTAATACTGGTGTATCTGTCCAATATCGGCGGGTAGCTATTATTACTGGTGTGTCTGTCCAATATCGGCGGGTAGCATTTATTACTGGCGTGTCTGCCTAATATCGGCGGGTAGCTTTTACTACTGGTGTGTCTGTCCATTATCGGCGGGTAGCTTTTATTACTAGTGTGTCTGTCCAATATCAGCGGGTAGCTATTATTACTGGCGTGTCTGTCCAATATCGGCGGGTAGCTTTTACTACTAGTGTATGTCCAATATCGGCGGGTAGCTATTATTACTGGTGTGTCTGTCCAATATCGGCGGGTAGCTTTTTTTTTACTAGTGTGTCTGTCCAATATCAGCGGGTAGCTATTATTACTGGCGTGTCTGTCCAATATCGGTGGGTAGCTTTTACTACTAGTGTGTCTGTCCAATATCGGCGGGTAGCTATTATTACTGGTGTGTCTGTCCAATATCGGCGGGTAGCATTTATTACTGGTGTGTCTGTCCAATATCGGCGGGTAGCTTTTACTACTGGTGTGTCTGTCCAATATCGGCGGGTAGCTTTTATTACTGGTGTGTCTGTCCAATATCGGCGGATAGCTTTTACTACGGGTGTGTCTGTCCAGGGTTGGCGGGTAGCTTTTAATACTGGTGTGTCTGTCCAATATCGGCGAGTAGCTTTTAATACTAGTGTATCTGTCCAATATCGGCGAGTAGCTTTAATTACTGATGTGTCTGTCCAGGTCGGCAGGTAGATTTTACCACTGGCGTGTCTGTCCAAGGTCGGCGGGTGGTTATTACTGGTGTGTCTGTCCAATATCGGCGGGTAGCTTTTATTACTGGCGTGTCTGTTCAATATCGGCGGGTAGCTTTTATTACTGGCGTATCTAGCTGTCAAATATCGGCAGGTAGCTTTTACTACTGGTGTGTCTGTACAACATCGGCGGGTAGCTTTTATTACTGGCGTGTCTGTCCAATATCGGCGGGTAGCTTTTATTACTAATGTGTCTGTCCAATTTCGGCGAGTAGCTTTTACTACTGGCGTGTCTTTCCAAGGTCGTCGGGTGGCTTTTTACCACTGGCGTGTCTGTCCAAGATCGTCGGGTGGCTTTTACTACTGGGGTGTCTGTCAAAGGTCGGCGGGTTGCTTTTACTACTGGCGTGTATTTCCAAGGTCGGCGGGTGGCTTTTACTACTGGCGTGTATGTCCAAGGTCGGCGAGTGGCTTTTGCCACTAGCGTGTCTTTCTAAGGTCGGCGGGTTGCTTTTACTACTGGCGTGTCCTTACAAGGTCAGCGGGTTGTTTTTACTACTGGCGTGTTTGTCCAGGGTCGGCGGGTGGCTTTTATTAGTGGCGTGTCTTTTCAAGGCCGGCGGGTGGCTTTTACTACTGGCGTGTCCTTACAAGGTCGGCGGGGGGCTTTTACTAATGGCGTGTATGTCCAAGTTCGGTTGGGTTGCTTTTACCACTGGCGTGTCTTTCCAAGGTCGTCGGGGGCTTTTACTACTGGTGTGTCTTTCCAAGGTCGGCGGGTGGCTTTTACTACTGGTGTGTCTCTCCAAGGTCGGCGGGTGGCTTTTACTACTGGCGTGTTTGTCCAGGGTCGGCGGGTGGCTTTTATTAGTGGCGTGTCTTTTCAAGGCCGGCGGGTGGCTTTTACTACTGGCGTGTCCTTACAAGGTCGGCGGGGGGCTTTTACTACTGGCGTGTATGTCCAAGGTCGGCGGGTGGCTTTTACAGACTTGTAAACGTATGGATTAAATATCTTGGTGTATGTCATACTGACCGGATGTATGTAATACTGACCGGATGTATGTCATACTGACCGAATGAGCAATAAGAAACGGAAAATATGTCAAGTGGGAGTCAGACATATGCCGTTTGTGTTAAAATTCATGACCATTTTGACGGGAATATAAATCTAAAGATTTACGCCTATATCTACACTTTTCTGAAGTTTACCATGCCTAGTGAGGGGCAGGCTTGGTGTAGTGGTTAAGCGCTTGGCTTGCGGCGCCGACGATCCGGGTTCGATTCCCGGGTTGCGCCACTATGTTTAAGAGGTTGGTAACCTCCTGCTTCCATGTCGCGATATAACTGAGATATTGTTGAAAGCGACGTAAAACACCAATCATCCAACCAACCATGCCTAGTGAAAGTCAAAAGTTACGTGCGCTTCCGTCTACGTCTACCTTTGGTCTTATATCTTTAATTTGTTTTGTGAAATGGTCTCCTACAAGAAGTTAATCATATCTCAAAAGTTCCTTCATAAAACTGGCATAATGATCTTCTTATAGCCAACAGACCATTCGCACTGACTGCTCAATAACACATGACAATTAGCATAGTATTCTGGATCATAGACAGGCAATTTCCTGTTATTGTCATTTATGTGCTGCATGTTGTTGTGATTTGTAAAGCGTTGTGGTGATCCAGATCAATGGTCAGGGGTCTTTCAGATACTATGGTCGGACAAAAGATGGGAGAAAATGTGGGGTGAGGTGGGGATTTTAACAGCATCTGTCATGCACAGCCGGGCTCTGCTGTTATAAATTAAAGAAACAAATATACTGTGAAATTAATTATCCCAAATTAGTCTGCTAATTAACAAATAAATAAAAAAGAAAATCAACAAATATTAATAATAATTAATTCTAATTCACTTGTTTTGTCTTGACAACAGACGATCTTCATATTTTACATGATATAAGCGGGCCAAGACCCGACACGTTACTTTTTGCCGGGGTTTTAATTTTGACGTAAAGAACTAAACAGTGAGGTCACAAACCAGAGACATGTCTCTGCACAAACTAAGCAATACGTCAAAATAAAAATCCCGGTAAAGAGTTGCATGTCGGGCCACTTATATTATGTAAAATATGAAGATCGTCTATTCTGATTGGTCCACACATTAGCCTTCAGACAAGTGTAACCCACGATATACCGTCCTCAAATGTATTACTACATTGTACGTACTCTTTGTCCACATTGCCTCCAACTCCAACTATCAAAAATATTGTATGTAACAACTTCGTTCAGTGCTCTTATAGTCCATCTTAAGTGTCGTATCAAGGACGATTTGCAAGTTCTACCATTCACGTGCACAATTATTACAATCAGTTGAACCAACAAAACTGACAACGTACATGAGTACCACCATGCAACATACTTTCCAGCATGTTATTTCGCGCCGCAGCAAAACTGCCTGTTCAGCTGTTTACGTGTACGATGCGATGTCAAGTCAATCATGTATGAATCAATTTGTGATTAATGATTTAATCACAAAATTTTAAGAATATGAAAATGAAGAAACTCATTGCGCTAAATATCATTTCGTTTCTCGGAAGAATTTTAAACATGGCGCTATCCGTCCCTTAGCAACGAGGAATTTGGGGGCAATTTCAAAGAGAAAAAACGATGTTTGTATTACTGTGAATTAGAATGGGGATAACGTATTGTGTTTGATTGTTTCCGACAAGTATACCGTGGTTATAACCACCATTTTCCTGGCTCCTGTTTCCAACGGTATAACCACGGTATACCTGTCGGAAACAATCAAACACAGTACGTTTATCCCTTAATTTACGAGAAGAAAAAATCTGCTCAAACACCCAGTGACGCAATCTCTCATCATTTGCCTCTTACTTTAAACTCGTTATCTCTCTTCATATATTTTTATCTCGCATGTCTCTGTGAACAGGGGTTCTTCATACCCGTAGATATCTTTATTTTTTTCCCACTAGGGCATTTCACGCCTTTTCATGCGTTCTTGTAATACACATTTACAGAGAGATATTTTTTTATCGTACGCGGATCGCGTTACAGATTTCACGTCATTGTTATTCTAATATTTCTCAACATCAAATGTGAGGTTTATATATAAAAGAAAATATCGTTTTCTCGACAACATATTTTTTGTTTGTTTCGTTTGTTTGTTTGTTTGTTTTGGCCTTTGGGGTATGTTATGTTTTACTAATGGATTTGTCTCTTTGCCATTTTTTCAATAAAATATTCGGTTGACAATTAGTACTTGTTTTCAAACTCCCAATCACTCATAGCAGTAAATGCTTTTATTATGTATGTTTTGCCTGAACGACGTCCTGAATTGGTGCCTGTATCATCATAAAATGTCACCTATGTGTGTCGATTATATACGAAGCAATTGACATAAAAGACATGGTGATCATGCAAGTTATTCTGATAATGAACCCAGAGACAAAGGTATCAATGACAGTAACAGGAATTCCTTAAGGCGAACCAAGGTGGGAACTATAATGATCAAAAAGAAGAAGAAAAAAAAACCCAACCAATCAAAAAACCAAATGAATTAAAAAAAAAATACAAAAGCCAACCACTCCCCCCCCCCACCCCCAAACAAAACAAAACAAACCAAAAGATTAATAAAAACAAAACAACAAAAAATCCAAACAACCCCCTTTAAAAAAATTAACCACCCCAAAGAAAAAAAAAGGACAAAAACCCTCAAACAAAACAAAGCTCATTTCATTCGATGATAAGTTTTAGTCGGAAAGTTGGACTCTGATTCTGCCACTGTTATTCTGCTAATGTGTGAGTATTTATCTTTTCCGGAGAGTGAGAACCGTGTTACATAAGTAGCCGGGTCATATTGTTTCCATTACAGTACGGAGAGATCTTCTTTACATCAAAGTTAAAACCATTTGTTACTTTTCAAAAGGAAATGGCTCAAATAAGAGGAGGCGTTCCTACTTATGACGTATTTTAAAAGTAGTATTACGTATATGTGTAAAGGAGTGGATTTCTACCATGTCGTCAGGCAATGCAAGTGGCCATATCGTTTTGGAACTCTACTAGGTCATGGATTCGAATCTTGCTGGACCCTTTCGTTTTGTCGTGTGTACATTGGTTTGGATATAATGTCAGAGATTAGAGTCCATGTTTGGACAATTTCCCTGCCTGACCATGTCCTGGATGATACTATATTAAAAAGTTCACTCAGTTACAAGTATTGGTGTTACGGTACAAGTGAACACTCCTTCAAAGGGAGGTAACCATTTTAGCTCTGATATGTTCTGCTTACATTCAGTGTAATTGTTACAGCCAAATCAGTATAAAGCTGCTGGATTCAACAAAAACGAATGAATATTTGTTAGTCTGTGGAACATTGATGATTCACAAATTATAATTATATGTCTTTTTTTAATAAGAAGAGGGGGTAGGGGGAGGGCATGTTTCATAATTCCCAAGGTGATAGAATTAAATGTATCCTTGAAGTGCATCGTGTCTTTTGTACTACTTTACTCTCAACATGATAATTGGTTATTGTACTTTACTCTCAGCATGATATTTGGCTATTATCTTATACATCCGAATTTGACGAATTAATTTATAACCAGATATGAATGACATTTCAGGCGTCCCTAACCAGCAGTAGATGCTTTTTTCTCTTTATGTTTGATCTAACCATCGTGTGTTATTTCCTCACTTGTTTCTATTATATGATTGAATTCTGCTATGTGATTAAATTCTATTATCCCCTCAGAGATTTCTGGTACATGATTGAGTTTTATTATTCATCAGACTTCTGTTTTATTATTGAATTCTGATATTCCTTGAATTTTTGTAATATGGCTGAAAATCATTATCATTCGTATTTCTGTTATATGGTAAATCAGGTTGAATTCTATCATTCGTCGAATTTCTGTTTACATGATCGTTTTCTGTTATATGATTGGATTCTATTACCTTCAGATTTCTTTCATATGATTGAATTCTATCATATGATTGAATCCTATTATCCTTTGAATTCTGTTATATGATTGTATTCTATCATCTATTGGATTACTGTTATCTAATCGAATTTCAGTATCCTAGTTATAGTTATATGGTTGAGAGCCGGCGTGGCTCAGTCGATTGAGTGCTAGGTGACCGAGATTCGTAATCGGGTTCGACTCCCGCCGTGAGTACACCGGTGTCGTGTCTTTCGAATCAGACAGCGAGAATCGAGGTCCTGTGTCACGGTCGACAAGACAAGTAAATGATCATTCACTGATTCGAGTGGGTCCGTCGCAAAAGTATAAATTCTTCTTCAATGCGTTAGGCAGATGCCGTCATCATATAAAGGAAATAATCGTGGGGTGACTTAAAACAATAATTAATCAGTCATTATATGTTTGGATATTATTAGATCTTGGATTTCTAAGTAGTTATAAATATGGTACGTTTGGTCGCTTTAGTGAAAGAAATTTCAGCAAGAAAACATATGCATCCAGTAAAAAGACGTTCTTCTCATGTAAATTGTATGTATTTTCATTTTCTCTTTACTGAAGTAAACTCAGCTAGTTGTTTCTATAATTTGGTGAGATTTTTTCGCCTGTGTAAGTTTACATTTGTTGCTATATTATGGTGGGCTCTGTTTCCCCTAGGTAAGTTTACATTTACTTTTGCGTTTGTTAATTACCGTGATGCAGTTAGAAACATGTTACCATCAGGTGTGTATTTATCGAAGGAAGCGCGTGATTTCTGCTCACCATTTCTGACAGGCATCACCTGATTCTCTGTACTAGAGGTAATGAGTATCGCTAAGTATATAAAAATATACTCACATCGCTAAAAGTTGTGAAGAGCTGTAAAACTTAATAGCTTTGAACTTCATTTAAGTGAGCCAAATTGGTTTCAAAGTTTTAGAGTGAAAATTGAAGCTGAAAGCTTGTATCTCTCCTCCTTCAAAGAAAGAAGGGAGGCAGCTTGTGTAGTATAATGAAAAAGTCAAGTTGAAAAATAAAGGAACACAAACACTCTATGTTGCAAATTTTCGGCCTCACGACCTTTATCAAGCAATTTAAGCTATGTACATATTTTACATAGTTTTGTATTTGTCATCTCTTAAATGACAAATTTTTACGGGGAAATGCATGACGTCATTCAACAAGAAATGACGTCATTTAACGTTCATCCTTATTCAAGATGGGGTCGTTCAATACTATAAAAAAATAATAAAAATCAACCAAGAAATGACAAACAACAAAGCTTTAAAGTACAGATATATTATGGGACACCCTGTACATACAGCGAAACACTTGTACATACAGCGAAATACATGTACACACAGTGTAATACTTGTACTTATAGCGAAATACATGTACATCAGTATAACGAAATACATGTACATACAACGAAATTTTTGTACATATAGCGTAATACATGTACATATAGCGAAATAATTCTACATGCAGCGAAAGTTATGTACATACAGCGAAATGCATGTACATACAACGAAATACTTCTACATATAGCGAAATACATGTACATATAGGTAGATACATTTACATACAGCGAAATACATGCACATACAGCGAAAGCCATGTACATACAGCGAGATAAATGTGTATACAGCGAAATACTTCTACATACATTGAAAAGAACATATAGCGAAATGCAAGTACATATCGCGAAATAGATGTACATACAGTAAATAGAGAGGTCAGTAGGTCCAGTGCTTTGTTTGATTTGACGACTGTTTTGTGAACCTTCTGTCGGATAGAAGGATGTTTCTCTGGTAATTTGTAATCTTCTGTCTTCCCATGAAATCTCGTGACACGGTAGACTACGGCAAATAGAATACCTGAGATATTGATGAAGTTAAGAATTTTGTATGCACTATTGTCTATACAGATACACTAATTTGTGTACCACATGTTGACATTGGATTGACATTGTAACTCAGTCATAAAAATAGCGCTTTCAACTTCTTGTAAAGCCGACAACCGGTATCAAGCTAAATGATAATGCCAGCAATTGTGGTATAAAGGCCATTGGTTCAAGTTAATCAAGTGATTACTGAATTCCTAAATACACGAAAAAAAAAAAAAAAAAAATAGCACGTGTTTTAATGTTTTTTCATAACCTTGAACAAACACGGTTACCGGGAGTTTTGTATCAGTATGCAGTTGTGTAATGGCTTGTAACACCAATCATTTATAACTGACATTCAAAGCCT
The DNA here is from genome assembly GCA_035048485.1 of Pteria penguin. Lineage (NCBI taxonomy): Eukaryota > Metazoa > Mollusca > Bivalvia > Pterioida > Pteriidae > Pteria > Pteria penguin. Next base: position 71,941,365 of record CM068581.1, on the reverse strand, counting down.
TAAACTGTGATTGATTCAGAACACTCAGAAACGATTTTCGCGGTTTTCAAGTAATGTAATATTAAGTGTGACACCATCATTAGTTATTTACCTTTCTCATGATGGTGGTTTTTCATTCATCTTTATTTTTGGTTCAGGAAAAGCTTGCACTATAATTCATTAAACGTGTATTTTAATATCGCCCATGAAGACGTGCCAATAATACAAATAGAAAACAGAGCTGTGTAGAGCGAATGCCAAGATATAGGCGATAGAAAGCATATAACATCGAAGAGAAAATAAAGAGGAATATAGCCTATGATAAAGAATGAGTCGAATTTAGAAGCAAATGTCACAACAATGCTGGCGCCAGGCTTGGTGAAGTGGTTAAGCGCTTGGCTTGTGGCGCCGACAATCCGAGTTCCATTCCCGGATTGCGCCACTATGTTTAAGAGGTCGCTTACCTCTGCTTCCATTTCGCGATATAAATGATGTATTGTGGAATGCGACGTAAAACACCAATCAACCAATCAACCACAACGATGCTGTCATTGAGAATCAACTATCAACGAAGTCTTGTGTCATTAAATGGAATGGTAAATACAAACGTTTTGTTTTCAATTAGATAGTGTATGTTCGTACCTCAAATCCGAAGGTTAATGAAATTCATTTCAACAGAAAAAAACCCCCAAAGCAACATATACGGATAACAGGCTGAAAATACAGGACATCAATGAAGCAGTAAAATGTTGTGAGAAAACATGGATCATCAAACGAAGATAAGATCGGACACCAGAAAATTAGGCGTCTTCTGCTGGTCATCAAAGTCTGCCATGTGTATGATGTCTTAATAAGAGTGTTCGCATGGTGCAGGCATCAAAGGAAGATGAGATCAGACACCGGAGAGAGTAGGCATCATCTTCTGGTTATCAAAGTCTGCCGTGGTGCAGGGATCAAAGGAAGATAAGATCGGATACCCGGATTAGTAGGTATTCTTTGCTGGTTATCAAAGTCAGCCCTGTATGATGTCTTAATAAGAGTGTTTGCGTGTTGCAGGGATCAAAGGAAGATAAGATCGGATACCCGGATTAGTAGGTATTCTTTGCTGGTTATCAAAGTCAGCCCTGTATGATGTCTTAATAAGAGTGTTCGCATGTTGCAGGCATCAAAGGAAGATGAGATCGGATACCCGGATTAGTAGGCATTTTTTCCTGGTTATCATAGTCAGCCCTGTATGATGTTTTAATAAGTGTTCGCGTGGTGCAGGCATCCAAGGAAGATGAGATCAGACACACTGAAGAGTAGGCATCTTCTGCTGGTTATCAAAGTCTGCCGTGTATGATTCTTGAATAAGAGTGTTTGTAAGAAATAATCCTTTATAATTATTTTAAAGTATAACATATTTAATGATATGTACATTAACTAAGAAGACCTTCGAGATTCGCCATCCTGTAAAAAAATCTTTCAAAAACTTTTAAAATTCAAAAACTAAGTTTGGTGGCTAGCGGTATTACTTCTTGTTCACATAGATGGAAAACATACTTGCATTTATCTATTGTTTGTTTTTACTTAAGCACTCTTTCTCGAACAGTCGAACACTTAAGTGATGTGGGTTTATCATCAAAAGAGCATAGCGAATTGGGGAAAATTAGCTAGCACAGAATAGTAATATTTCTAAGAAAAATTACATTTACTTACATATCTATGCCCATAAATGTGAAGAAAACGGTCTTTTATGACCTAGATATATCTGATTCTTTGTGAATTTACTCATTATGAAACGAATCTTCATTTGAGACTCTTGTTGCAAATGTTTTCCTTTCTGTCCGTTTCAGTGTTTAGCAATACTCCTGACGGCAATCAGTCTGCAGAATGGATGTATTCAGGTCAGAATATCATGCAACAGATTCAATATTTATTTGAGTATGGTTTCCTCTGTTGTGTTAGCTGGCAAAAATCCTGTGGTTTTCATTCTATAGATAAATTCACGAATTCATGAACGTATTCGCATATCTCAGTAAAACCTTTGAGAACATAATGAGATGTAAACATGTAAAAAGTATTTGCATTTATTTTATTTTCTAATGTTGTATCCCGTTTCTTTCATTTTGCAATTCTGTGGTAATTTCTATTATTACTTTAATTTGACACCCAATAGATCATTGTGAATCAGAAGGCGCCATAATAACTAGTAGTAAAACGAATTGTTACTCAGTGTGTGGAAGCATTCAAGCGAAGAGTATCTATTGATCAGATTGAAGCTCTTTCTTTAAGTATTTTATAAAACATTCAAGTTTCTGATTGTCTCGTTATTCATGACTTTGGGAGTGCCACACTTTGTCACATATGAAGCTAGCAAGCCCAAATCAAGAGAAAGCAGCGGCAAACGTTAATGTCTCATATACGACATTAATTTTCTAGAGTTTCTGAGTTTTCTGAACATTACATCAAAGCATAAAGGCAACGTTATCAATATTAAATACATGAATTTGTATGACAGAACAAAGCAAAATTCAAATTAGTATGAAAAGTTTTCCAATAATTGTATTCAATATTATGATACAGATTTAAGCACCTAAAATGAAAGAGTGTATTGTCAGCATTTCTGCAAGACATGTCATTTCTACAAGACTGTCTGTCTGTAAAACCTGTCACCATAACTTGCAATCAAGGAATCTGATAGACCAAAAAAACCAAAAACAAAAAACAAAACAAACAAACAACAAAAACCCATATTTTCAGGCTTCCGTGGTTGTAGTCCAGATTTTCTTCTAAATTCCCTAAATATCTAAAATCCAATTATTTAAAGTGTTATATTCTTAATCGCTGATTCTTAAGATTTATTGTGGAATAAACTACTTCCTTGTTGTATATTTGTGTCAATTAAAATGCCAGTATATGTTTTATCTATTACATGCAGCACACAATTCATGCAAGCTACTCTAATTAGATAAATATGTTCACTTTGAAATCTCATCTAAGGAGAATGCATTTATGTTCTAGTATATGCAAACTTCTTTAGAGGTGATCTCGAGGTAAATATCTTTATAACGAGTACCTGTAGCAAATCGATATTGCGATTGAATACAGGTAGGAGGGAATAGGGAGTCTACTACATTATGTACCTAGGATTGAATGCGAAAGTACTCAGTAGGAGCATCGCTTTAATTTCTCTTTTAAAAATTGAGATAGTCGAAAAGGGAAGTGATGTTTTCGTATAATTGGGAACAGGGTAGGTGTGTGTACGGAACCGGGGAACAAGGTAGGTATCAATTAAATTGAATCCAAAAGGATAGCATGGACTGAGCTCGAGAAGGCACTCCGTTAACTCTGTATTTTGCATGAAATTTTGCAGAAACAATGAGATGTAGTTTGCGTGAACGATTTCATAGAGCTGTTCTGTCGTGTTTGATATTCATTGCAAATAACTGCATTTTGCAATAAAACATCAAACACAATTACGTGCATGCTATGAAGCATAATTTTATTAATGAGGAATGGAATACAGGGACGAGAGAGATATCATATTCTGCTTAATTAATTATAGATGAGAAATATAATTGAACTTGCGTGCAAACTGATCAGACACTTTGAAATTCCTGGCATACATGTATCAAAAATCTCGTTCATTCTGAAATTATGAATTTTCATCTTCTGCATACAATATGGTTTAATGAACAGGGTCAGTATAGGTTAAATGTCCAGAATGACAAGTCTATTGAATTAATTTCGTTGGTTCTTCTGCAATCAATTTGTCCGTCCCTCATTTGTGTACTTTGTTACTGAGATTGCAGAAAAGTAGCCAGTGGCTTCAAACTCCTTATAGCTATATTCACTTGTCGATGGTCGTATTTGTAAGTTGTAACCAGGTTTAGCTCTTCCTTTCTTTCTGGGTTCGATTTCGAATTCAGGCAAGTAGTGGAAGATTTGCCAATGTATATGCAAAATCTTGGCTTGCGGCGCCGACGATCCGGGTTCGATTCCCGGGTTGCGCCACTATGTTTAAGAGGTTGGTAACCTCCTGCTTCCATGTCGTGATATAACTGAAAAATTGTTGAAAGCGACGTAAAACACCAATCAACCAACCAACATATCGTAGTATTTTATTATTAATGATATATCGATTATGATAGAGCCAGCGTCCCGGGTTCGACTCCCGCCGTGGGTGGCTGGTCTGTGTCTTGTCTTTCCGATGAGACAGTAAAAACCGAGGTCCTGTGTCATGGTAGATGTGGCACTTAAAAGATCCTTCTCTGCTTCGGGTGGTTCTGCAAATTCTGCCAGTTGCATAGGAATAAACTTCTGTATATTACATCATACATATCCCCCCGTCCGCCATATAAGTACCATGATCTTGACGCAAAACAAGAATCAAGCAAAATCAAATATATCTATTATAAACCTCTGCTGATGTTTTATCTGTCTCATTAACCACCATTTGTACCCGAGAATAGCAATTGTTGTGAAGGTAACAATGTAGAGGAAATCAGCCCTTGCTAAATACACAGCATTGGTTGTTGATCACCTCTAATCACGTGACACGACTTATTAACGTGATTACGTGAACGGGGTTAGCCGGTCGTAAGAAGAGGAATGGTTAATTTTCCATATGCATGTCCGAAACTCATTTCCTTGTTTACTGAACCACAAGGATACGATAAATCGAAGTAGGGATAATTCCATTTGATGGAAAAGCCCGTGTTTACATTTGCTGTCCTAATATTTGCACTCTGCCTTTATTCATTTAATTTATTTATTTTCAAGAATCAATTCATAATATTTTCGCACATCGATATCTTTACAAACGTGTTATTTGTGAACTTTGTAATTAACTTTATAACGATATTTTGATAGACTGTATATTTCCCGAAACTTATAAGTTTGTTTCTAATTACAGAGCACCCACAAACATTTGGAATCAAGGTATATCAAATGCTTGCTACTGACTCTTATCATGGCCAGTCATAGCCTGGGGAGGGATATTATAAGTCACATTATATACCACTGATCGTGTGTGTTCTGGGGATAATTCGGAATAATGTTTATTTATCTTTATGATACACATTTACAATTTGAAATGAGGTCGGTAGGTAGGTTTTTTTCCCAAAAAGATTGCTTGTTGCCTGCAGTTGCTTTATTTACAGTGTCTGATGCTGAGCTTTGAACAGGAAACTGACTAGTGCTTTGTGGGAAATCGTTGTCATTCGGTTCTTGCCGCTTTGTTGATGGCTTTTCTTGGGTTTTATTGCCAGCACCGACGCTACTAACAGGTTAGCGGCCATTTGTTTTGACTTTGCAAAACATTTCGGTCAAAATACAGCCAATTTGTATAACAGAAATTCTCACTCGCACACCGATAAACAAGTTAGGATCGGCATATAAATTCATGGTCGGCCGGGCGACTGGAAATGAATATACTTGTAATTTTGGTCTTATATCTAGATATACCGTTTACTTGTATATCGAAAAGTTATATATATGACAACACTGTCAGCTAAGATATCGCGTTTCCGTATTTCGTTTTCGTGGAATCGTTTGTATTGCTGATGAGGAGGAACACATGATTAGCACATGCTCAAAACTATCGATAGAAAATACGTCAGATCAATGCATACTATGTCTTTTACAATAAATACTCTTCTTAAAGTTGTATACTCTACAATTCGGTATAAATTCAAAAATTAGGGCATGTAAAACAAAACCTGTATTTTTCTCGTATGGCTGAAGTTATCAGCTTTGCAATAATAACATTTTTGTTGCTTCCAACCCTCGGAGATATCAAAATAAAAAGAAAATACTTCGTAAATAAAGTGGGTATTCAATAAATACAACCATAACCTGACCTCGCGCATGCGCAGTTTGATCAAAACAAATACGATGAAGGGAAACTCCAAAAGAATACGATTTCAGTAAATTCTAATTTTAGCAGACTTGAATGCAGATTTTTAAAGTTACTCGTCAAGTTTATTTGCTTCGCCCTCCATCAGTGTCCATGATGCGGCGGCTTCCGAATCAGATCACGTGATAAGTTGGTTGTAAACATTCTGTTTACAAACATCACTTAATACGACGAATTTGATCACAACATTTGCAAGGACCCTTTTTTAAATATGTTTTAGGCTTATATATATAATCAAAACAATTTAGAATAAATTAACCTATAATATACACTGTATTAGCGAACATAGGGTATACAGCGTTAAATCGAGATCAGTATATAAGGATTTATCGCTATAGGATATAGCAGCAATACTGGAGTTGAATGTAAAATCGCGGAAATCACTGCTCTCCAATCACTTTGTCGAGAATTCTAAAAATAAAATCCAAGACAAAAAAGCCTTGATCTACAATGTCTTGTATATGGGGTTTATGATGCTCGATGGAATGAACGTCATGACAATACTGCAGATGATACGTGATAATACTTGTACTTACATTATATATAAAAATTCTCTTCGATGAATGTTAAGTTCTTTCTAATTTCTACTCTGTTTAATAACTTCTGAACACTTGATGACCTGACTGCAGCAAACCTTATTGAGTAAGTCTGGACAGGTAAACCACACTGTCCCAAGATGAACCTAGATTTTGTATCATAAAGCAATACAGATACATTACTGTTGAACACTATCCCCCCGTCGACCTCGAGGTTATTCATTGATTCATCTGGTTTTCATTACCCATGCTACTATAAGCAATCACCTAACTGCACTCATGCAGATACAATGCCCTTTCCCTTTCCAAAACAAACAAGACATACCGTTCCTACCCTTGTTTATTATTTTTTTTATTCTTTCCTCACAGTTACCTCACTCAACGATCACAAGCCATCACGCCTGATAACATTATTGAACAGTGGTTCTGTGCATTCATGATACGTTGTTGTCTGTCCATAGTATGTTTACTTTGCATCCTGCTGATGGTGTATGTATTTACGGAATGAGGGTAAAACACGATCATGAATATAAATTCAATAGAGATGTCAGAACGATGTCATTTCTAAATGATATAATCGAATTGTACTTTTTAAGTATTGATTAAATAGGCGTCAGTTGCATTTAATTCAAAAACACAAACGTCATCAACAGAAATCAATACACAAACATCATCAACAGAATTTAATACACAAACGTCATCAACAGCATTCAAAACACAAACGTCATCAACAGAATTCAATAAACAAACGTCATCAACAGAATTCAATACACAAACGTCATCAACAGAATTCAATGCACAAACGTCATCAACAGAATTCAATATACAAACGTCATCAACAGAATTCAATAAACAAACGTCATCAACAGCATTCAATACACAAACGTCATCAACAGAATTCAATGCACAAACGTCATCAACAGAATTCAATACACAAACGTCATCTACAGAATTCAATAAACAAACGCCATCAACAGAATTCACACACAAACGTCATCAAAAGCAGCCAATACACAAACGTCATCTACAGCATTCAATACACAAACGTCATCAACAGAATTCAATACACAAACTTCATCAACAGAATTCAATGCACAAACGTCATCAACAGAATTCAATACACAAACGTCATCAACAGAATTCAATAAACAAACTTCATCAACAGCATTCAATACACAAACGTCATCAACAGAATTCAATGCACAAACGTCATCAACAGAATTCAATACACAAACTTCATCAACAGAATTCAATACACAAACGTCATCTTCAGAATTCAATAAACAAACATCATCAACAGAATTTAATACACAAACGTCATCAACAGCATTCAAAACACAAACGTCATCAACAGAATTCAATAAACAAACGTCATCAACAGAATTCAATACACAAACTTCATCAACAGAATTCAATGCACAAACGTCATCAACAGAATTCAATACACAAACGTCATCAACAGAATTCAATAAACAAACTTCATCAACAGCATTCAATACACAAACGTCATCAACAGAATTGAATGCACAAACGTCATCAACAGAATTCAATACACAAACGTCATCTACAGAATTCAATAAACAAACGCCATCAACAGAATTCATACACAAACGTCATCAAAAGCAGCCAATACACAAACGTCATCTACAGCATTCAATACACAAACGTCATCAACAGAATTCAATGCACAAACGTCATCAACAGAATTCAATACACGAACTTCAATACACAAACTTCATCAACAGAATTCATTACACAAACGTCATCTACAGAATTCAATAAACAAACGCCATCAACAGAATTCATACACAAACGTCATCAACAGCAGCCAATACACAAACGTCATCTATAGCATTCAATACACAAACGTCATCAACAGAATTCAATGCACAAACGTCATCAACAGCATTTAATACACAAACGTCATCAACAGAATTCAATGCACAAACGTCATCAACAGCATTCAATACACAAACGTCATCAACAGAATTCAATGCACAAACATCATCTACAGCATTCAATACACAAACGTCATCAACAGAATTCAATGCACAAACGTCATCAACAGCATTCAATACACACACTTCATCAACAGAATTCAATACACAAACGTCATCAACAGCATTCAATGCACAAACGTCATCAACAGCATTCAATACACAAACTTCATCAACAGAATTCAATACACAAACATAATAAACAACATTCAATACACAAGCCTCATTAACAGCATTCAATACACAAACGTCATCAACGGTAATGAATATACAAACATCATCACATGTATTATTACACAAACGTCATTAACAGAATTCAATACACAACGTCATCAACAGAATTTAATACACAAACGTCATTAACAGAATTCAATACACAAAAATCATCAGAATTCAATACACAAACGTCATTAACAGAAGTCAATACACAAACGTCATCAACAGAATTCAATAGACAAACATCATCAACAGAATTCATTAAATTTGATTTTGTAACATGCTGTAAAGTGGGACAGGTAACTCCAGTGGTATTTAGAGAAATACATTATTCATGAAGTACATATTTAACACAATACATTATGTTAAGGATTGAGCAGCAAGCATGAATACCTGTATAAAGCTTTCTCTTTATTGCATATCTTTGAATTTACATTTGTCAATAAGGCCGACATGATATTTAACATTAGCATGTTACTGTTTGTGGTGAGAAGATATATATCTGTATATATACAAACATATACGTATCCATGTAATGAATAAATTGTAACTGGTTTACAAGAGACGAAAGAAATGAAGACAAAGCAATAAAACAGATTGTGCAGGAAACTGTCTTGAAAGCATCTACTTTGTAGTATAAATCTGTGTACAAGCTTGAATATCTCGACGTTTATATCGTTAATATATCCATGTTCATATTAACTCTTATAGCATGAATTGTTGTAGGTCTAATATCATCATACAAATTATATTCAAAGAAAAAATGCGATACTGTTTTTGTACCTCCACAGGTACAGGTATCATTATGTCTTAAATTATTATTATATATGTCACGTGACTTGATTTCTAGAAAAATGATTCAGATTTGATTCTGGATGTCGGCTGAGATATATCTCAAGTCATTCATCCTCCTCTGACTCCCCATCTGTCCCTTGGATGATCCAGGTTTGTTTCTGGATGTTGGCTGCGATATATATCGGGTCATTCATCGTCCTCAGATTTGTCCTTCGGATAATCCAGATTTGGTTCTGGATGTCGGCTGGTATATATCTCAAGTCATTCATCCTCTTCTGGCTCCCCATCTGTCCCTTGGATGATCTAGATTTGATTCTGGATGTTAGCTGCGATATATATCGGGTCATTCATCGTCCTCTGGCATTTTATCTGTGCCTCGGATGAGACATTCTTAGTCGAGTTATAAGTAACACGTGGTGATTCTAACTTCTTCAGTTGGGTTTGTTGCGAAGGTTATATTTACGAGGTAATGCACTAGGCAGGTTCTTCCACTAAATAAATGCAATAGTATTGACGTAAAACAATAAACAAAGAATAATTTAACGATCAAATCGCTATGAAATTCTCTCAGGTTCACTTGCAGTTAGACAGAATGATTATTCAGTCTATTACTTCTCGCTGTGCTCCGGAACCAGCTGCTTCCATTGGTTGTCCGTATTGGTTTGTTATTGTACGTTACAATGCAATAAATTCTCGGATGGATTTCATTTACGACCATTATCAAGTAATTTTCACCCTGTATTGTCCAGTATTGTTTTTATTATCCAATAAAAATGGATTTCGCCAATCTGGTGCCGCCATGATATGAGTTATGAAGATGAATGTGATTGCAAATGATAAAAAGTACGCTTAAAATATTACTATTTTTAGGGATAGATGTACATTATATAGTGGAAATCCCCAATTATATTTCTTTTATCATTTCAGAATAAGGAATTTCAGACGCGGAGAACAATGTAGATTGTTCTCAAATGGACGAACCGAAGGAGTATGGAAACAAACGCAATTTTGTGGAACATCGTTCACAGTCTTATTATGGCAATGCACGAGTACATCACAACACCGGTCCCAAGGAGTCGGAGACATCTGATGGGAGAATTTCCCGGACATCTAGCCATAGTTCTATTAGATCAAAAGAAATTTCAATGCGGAGGAGGGGGAACAGTGACAATGAATGTAGATCGAGTAGCAAGGGAACAGATGACCTACAACGTGAACTGAACAATTTTTATTCGATGCACTACTCTCGTCATGGCGATGGACATACTGGTTACTTGTCAAGTAAAGGGACAGTCTCATCCGTGGAAAGTTTTGCGAGGAAGGAGCGAAAATCATATGTGCACTCTCCAGCGGATGAATCTCAAATAAAAAATGGCTCATTTAATGAAATTAAATCTAATATGCACGACTTTCAGAGGGGCTCTATGGGAATCGTCGAACCGCGTTACAATATGGATACATTTAACGACATGCAAATCATTAATGAAACTGGAAAGAGAAAGGGGAGGCTGCAAAGGAGTCAGTCAACTGATTTATCACTGATTCACAACAAAAGACGAAGTCAACGACAACAAAATCGACAGAGTTACTCATTGGGTAAGCACGACTTTTCCAAAGATGTTGACTTCCACGAGCATATGACGCGGAAAGCTCACTCACACAGACGGTCGCACTCTGATATACATTCCTTACGAAAATTATCGAAACATCAAAAATATTTCTACAATGATGACATTGACAAAATCACTGAATCAAATGTATCACCTCTTCATGTAAAAGAGGATCATAATTTCCATTCGATAAGAGACAGTAGGGACGTTAGAGTGGACCTTGATCTGCAAATTCGAACTAAAGACACAGTACTAGCAGACGATGATTATTCATTCCCAGCACTGGAAGGGTACAGGCGTCATGGTCTCAAGCATAGCTTTCCCAGTGCTCCCTTTAAACCATTAAAATACGACAGGGGCAATTTGTGTCTAGCCATTTTATCTATGATTCTGACTTTGCTCTCTGGATTTATGATATTTTGCCCCATGTTTTTCATTTTACTAATTATTCTTCCGTTGTGTTGTTTCCTCAAAAAGATATGTTCCTGTTGTTGCTGTTATAATAAATGTGAATACGGACAGTTGTTAACGAGTCATGAGAGAAAACTTTTTGACCAGGACTCCAGCACGAACGTCTCCCATGGCCTTCTCTTCGTAGAATACGGATTGGATCTTCATAGAATCCGGGATTTGATTAATGCAAGAATAATTTGTGCGGAGGATAAATCGAAAGTCAAACTTTATCCAAAGTTCACGAAAAAGATAGCTCTAACATGCTCTGGTGCAGCATGGATTCCTGACCACTGTTTCTTCATCAATAACCATGTGTACAGTATGCCAAAAACTGTGGAAAACTTTGAAGATTTACAGGAATATGTGTCCGAGTGTAGCTCGAAACCAATGTCGATTCAGAGTCCTCTCTGGGAAATACAAGTGCTGAAAAATTTTGGCGATCAGCGAGAAACCGTTCTTTTTGTACGTGTCCATCCAATCGTTGCCGATGGCGTCACCTTAGTTCAGTCTATTTATGCATCTTTAACAGACATGGATTCTATTGCATGTTCTGTTCCAAAATTCTCTCACCAAGGGAGATTCTTGAATAACATGAAAGCGTTTTTCCTAGGACCATTAATATATTTTCTCCAATATATGTGTAGTCGTTCCGATTTCAATATGCTTCATGGCAAACATGTCCACCGCTCGGGCCATCATGTGGTATCGTGGTCAGAACCTTTCAGCCTTGAAAAAGCCAATCGAATTAAGCAAGTTACTCGCTCGACCTTAAATGACGTCTTTCTCTCGGCTGCCTCGGGCTCGTTGAGGACATATCTGAGAGTGAATGGCATTGATCATCCATATGACATGAAGGCCATGCTTCCTGTACATTACTTAGGCGGCTGGGAGGAGAGTCCAGTAGAGAGGAATAAATATCTCTTTTTATCCATACCCATTCCGACCAACACAGAAGGTGCTATACCACGCTTATGGCGCGTGAAAAGGATCATGGACAGCATAAGTAATACTGCACTTTTTTCAGTGACACAAGGGGCTTTATGGCTTACGTCAATTCTATTTCCGGAAAAGTTATTTTCAAAATTTTGGAAAAATAACTACAGTAAATGTACTTGTGTGATATCGAACGTTCCCGGACCGGAAACCACTCTGAAATTCGGTTCTAGGGAGGTCAAGGCCATGATGTGCTGGATGCCACCTCAGGAAAATATCGCTATAGCAATAACTTTTGTAACGTATGGAGAGCAAGTGCGCATGTCTGTGATTACTGATCGATCCGTCCTACCAAACCCAGAAATGATCGCCAATGACTTCATTTATCAGGTATACTCATGGTCACTATACAAATGATATGACCAATGGTCAGAATGAATTAGGGGTTACCAAGCGAGTGTTTTACAAAAACTGACAGGGTACCGGCGAATACCCTGTTAGAAATGTCCGTTTCACAGCTTGGCTCACGCCTCGCAGTAAAACTCAATTTCTGACAATGTATTCATCGATACCTGCAAGTTTTTGTAAAACACAAGCATGGTAATCCCATTCTAATGCATTTGACAAAGTAATTACAATTAGAGGCACAGAGTTATAGTTTTCTAAGCCAAGTCGCTAATCACAGCGATATCAAATATGTAGGTTATCGTGACGTCACAAATCAGAAACTACAGGGTATCGTGAATCTGTTTGTGACGTAATTTTACAACATACGGGTATTGCCAACGGGTATTGTGGAATACCCGCATGTCAGCAACCAATCAAAATACAGGATTTTATACGATGTGCATTAGAATTTCATTTACATGTTCGTTGTATTATTTTATGTCAAAGTGACATAACAATGAGTATTGTCATGTAAGCGTGGTTTTGTACCTATGAATTTCGGAACAAAAATTTGAACATACTATCCATATGTCGTCTTATGTTAATTTTTATGTCGGGTGTGGTGAACCACACAAGAGATGCTTCTTCCTCTGGGGTGTCTAGTCTTACCTCTAGGTCCATGAATGTCCACAGTGGTTACATTATTGAGAGTGTGACAGTGACATTACATCATTTATATAATTTACATAAAGATAATTTTACCTCTAGTGATATATCTAGCTATTTGTTGACGAAACTTTGTTACGGTCCCTGATCCAAATACTCAGATGACCTATTCTGATTATTTATTTATTCAGCGTTGGATAGTTGGCAAGGCAAACATATACCCTGTTTCGGGAAATTCTTTTTTCAGACCATCTGCATAAGTTAATTTAGTTTGTTTTGTTAATGTTTAACGCGACCTATTTCACTTATTTGGTGGCGGCACCGGTGTGACTACAATACGACGAATACTGTCATGTTAGTCCTGGTTTCATACATGTAGATTTCGGAACAGAGGCTTAAACCTTCAACCTTTGCTAGGATTTTTATGGCGGGTGTGGTGAACCATACGGGAGATGCTTCCTCATCAGGAACATCTAGACAATTATTATTAAAGAGGGGGAAGGGGAAATATTGACTGATTGATTGATTGATTTTTGTTTAACGTCACACCACGAATATTTCACGTATATGGTGATGGCATCTGCCTGATGCGGGGCATACAAATTTTGACCTTTGCAACGGACCCACCCGGAGCAGGAGGGAAGGGGAAATAGATCATGATATAGATAGAAATGAGTTGTTGAAGGGATAGTGTCCTGAGGATGTAGCACGGATGGTTCCATACCAGATATTATTGGCAGAATTCAAAGGTATGAAGATGTACAAAAAGACTTTTGCTTTTTGAATTTTTTCTCGCTCTTCAAGGCCTCTTTATGTCATGTTTTACTCTCGATTATTTGCCAAATGTTGTTGAAATTTGCTGTACACTTATATGAAAATTCGTTAGGAAAGGGAGCTGATTTTCAAATTTACGACTAACCAAGATTTCTGTTACGTTGGCATTGACCTCATATTACCGGTATTGTCTATTCTTTATCTCATTTAATATTCATGATTGAATCATCGTACCATTTAACTGGATGCATTGGAGTGATTCTATCAGTCACATTTCTGCTATTTAATGAGTTGTATTAAGATTCTATCATGATACTTTGTTAACGATCCGATCATCTCTGACACTCGATGTTTGTGGAAGGTTGTATGCAATGACAAAGCATCAGTTGTTTGTGTATATATACATATGTATATTGATTAATTGATTGATTAATTATTGTTATACATAACTCCCCGATTATTTCACGTATATTGTGACGGCATCTGCCTGATGCATTGCATACAAATTTAGACCTTTGCAACGGACCCACGCGAAGCAGTGAAGGATATTTTACGTGCCACGCCTACCGTGACACGGAACCTCGGTTTTTACTGTCTCATCCGAAAGACAAAACACCGATGTGCCCAGGGCGGGAGTCGAACCCGGGACCTCTCAATCAGGAGCCGAGCACCTTATCCATTAGCCACACCGGCTTATACATATGTGTAAGGCATGCTGACAGATACATATTATAATGAATAGGAAACATCTAAGTAGAGTTTATATAAATGGCATCAATAAATCTAAGGAGACTCGACTGTAAGTTTATATAAATGGCATCGATAAATCTAAGGAGACTCGACTGTAAGTTTATATAAATGGCATCGATAAATCTAAGGAGACTCGACTGTAAGTTTATATAAATGGCATCGATAAATCTAAGGAGACTCGACTGTATGTTTATATAAATGGCATCGATAAATCTAAGGAGACTCGACTGTAAGTTTATATAAATGGCATCGATAAATCTAAGGAGACTCGACTGTAAGTTTATATAAATGGCATCGATAAATCTAAGGAGACTCGACTGTATGTTTATATAAATGGCATCGATAAATCTAAGGAGACTCGACTGGAAGTTATACAAATGGCATCAATAAATCTAGGGAGACTCGACTGTAAGTTTATATAAATGACATCAATAAATCTAGAGAGACTCGACTGTAAGTTTATATAAATGGCAGCAATAAATCTAAGGAGATTCGACTGTAAGTTTTGCAATTTCCAGTAGCCTCTCGTCTTCCTATCTCTGTTACTACTCTCGTGCACTGGAAGGAATACCAATATAACACCCCCCCCCCCCCCAAAAAAAAGGAAATATATCTACTTTTGTACTTATGTTTGTATCCTTCAAATTTGACTTTCTTTGGTAATTTCAGATGACGACATTAAACGATCTTTTGGCAAACAGAAGGATACCAAGTGAGTATGTGTCACGTCGAGCGGAGCCTGTAGAGCTAGATTGTGAAATTCGAGCAGAGCAAACCGTGGACCAGGTAGAATTTCATAAAAACTATACCAACTATTAACATTCATAATCTGCTAAAACTTTCATTTACCGACACAGCAAAATACATGTAGTTGAAAAGTTTTATAAGTGTTGTAAAACATTTCGCTGTGTTTTAAAACGATTCAGAGCGTTTTAGTATTAGATGTTTGAACAGGAAATTTATTTAGTTACCTTAAAAGCATTTTGCCATGGAAAATATCTTTAGTTATATTATTTTGCTTTCCTTTTATAC
Organism: Pteria penguin; assembly: GCA_035048485.1. Taxonomy (NCBI): domain Eukaryota; kingdom Metazoa; phylum Mollusca; class Bivalvia; order Pterioida; family Pteriidae; genus Pteria; species Pteria penguin. The sequence continues at coordinate 71,925,338 of CM068581.1, read as the reverse complement.
TGGACAATCCTGATTAAGAACCAATCACGTTATTCGTCTTCTGTAGTATTTTAGGATTTCTATTGTAATAATAGTGTGGTAACAGGCAACTGTTTAGTGAAAAAACAATTAATCTATCGTCTAGATTACAGTCGTATACGAAGAAGCTGACTCTTGGAAGAGACTTTACCTGCTCACCCCTCCTTCCGCGTCGTATGTCTAAATTAGAATCCTTTCAGAAAATTTATAATTAGTCTGTCGTTACAAGATTCCGTTTTTAAAATACGTGATTTACCCAAAGTCGATTGTTTTATTTTATTAGAATTTCATTAAAGACATTGTACAAATAAGTTAGTTATAAATCTGTGTACTGTAGACCGGCAGCGAGTCGTCCTATATCCAGACACTGGAACCTCCAAAATGAACAAGTCAGTTTTAGATAAAATCATGTTCTATCGGATTGATTTTCTGATACGAAACCATATAAGGTACTACCTGACACCTCCCTAATGCTGAACTTGAACTTGTTCGGTTTTTGTTTGTGTGCGGTTGTATCTATGTCGCACAATATAATGCTTGTACTGTGTCGAGGATTTGATAGTTTACCTTGTTGTTTATAATACATAATACATGTTTATCCTGATTCAGCTGCAGCGGCGGATGTCTCTGATACAACAGGAAATCCATGATCTTAAAGTTCAACTCGATCTGGAAAAACACGGAAAAGAAACCAAAATTATGAAGCGAATAGACACACTAAAGGAACAATTCCGAGAGCTCCTGGTAGAGATGCGACAGAGGAGAGCGGCCGAGGTCGAGAGTGCCGTCATACTGTCTTCTGATGACGACATCGTAAGATTCTATTGAGTTTTACTTTAACAATGCAGTGGATGAAGTATCTTATCAGAAGTGTTGTAATATAAAACAAACAAGGGTGTGTTCGAATAGGTAAACACTTTAGAGCTGATCCACTTTATGTTACTAACCTTTTTCAGACGGAAATGGGGAGTCTTGTTATTTTACGTTACACTGTGATTATTTAACGTATGAAATGACATATGCTTGATACAGTGTTACAGAAATTACGGACAAGGGAATGGGCGCATCAGAAGCAGTGAGGACGTGTTCGCGTGTCAACGTCCACCGTGACAAGGGTACGCGGTTTTATAGTAGTCTCATCTAAAAGAGAGATCACCGCGAATTAGGGACCTTTCCGCCCTGAGTCAAACTCACTTTTTTTATTGTGACGTCATATACCCGAAAACTGATAATTCACAATTGAGTACCGAGAAGAGGTTTCACTATGCCAGTAATTGATTATGCATGTAATTTGTTCCACGAATGATACGAAATTTCTGTTCGAGTGCTCTGGAAATGGGATGAATACTGATGATTATTCTATTGCTTTTGATTATGGTCACACATAATGAAGATGGTAAATTCACCATAAAATAAGTAAGAGCATCTCTTACCATGCAAAACGTGGTCAAGGCGGATCATATTTGTATCGTGTGCCACAAATTATGTATGTAAGATTCAAAGTATACCAAGCTCCTAGCATCCACGAGCGTAACGTGGTCAAGGACCGTATGCATATCACGTGTAATGCCACCGTGACTTATCTGTACGTATTGCATTTCGTGTGAACTTCATTGAAACATTCACTCTTTGACTGAACATATGGTAAACCCCATTCATTCACCATTCAAAATTTAAACTTTGTCTTTGTACACAACGACGGTATTGATTCGAACACGCCTTTGTTCACTCTATATTGAGACGTGGTTCACGCATCCAAGCATTCGGTATTACTTATCTTGCAACAAAGCTGGGCGAGGAAAACCACATCGCCGGAAAAGCTAACTCACTAGTGAGTGTGTTCAACTCGCTTAGATGTCTCCGTCACAATATATTTCCGTATGGAATTAATGGAAAATATATAATCACTGACAGTATTAGGAAGACACTAAATAGGAAAGTCTTCGATACGCCCTCTATCTGATTATCATTAGCATTATCACAAAGGAATATCAAGGAATACGTCTTTATGAACATTAAAATCGGCTCAACCTTTATGATACTGGATAATTAGTATACATTCGTCATCAGTAACGGATAATATCGATCAGGATGTCTTCCTCAACTCATGCTACGGTAAAACTGTGATATTTGAATTTACTAAGTGATATGTTATAAAGAAATGTCAGTTATAGAAGTATGGAGATTATATAGATCTCCAGCAGGGGATGCTTACTCATTTCGGGGGCACTTATCGCTTAATCCATTTGACACCATTAACAGCGATTTCATATAGTTCCAGTTTGTTGTTTGTGCAGTTTCTGTTACTCTATTGAGTTTATCCCTTGCATCCCGAAATAGTAACGGATATTATTACTGGTCACAAAACAGTTCATTTTTTAAAAGCCCCCATACCGCCGTCGTCCGTCTGTCCCATCTATCTGGTCTTCACCTCCTCCTAAACCCTTGAGGGATTTGATGAAAATTGGTACAAGGAAAGAGCATCATATGAAGATGTGCATAATATAAGAGGAGTATTGACTAAAAATTATAGGGTTATAAACCTTGGACATACATTTTCTTAATATACCTTGTCTTCCCAACTCCTCACCCATTGATGAATCGTGGTACAAAGAAAGAACGCCCTCTGAAGATGTGTATACTGAAAGGGGAATACTGTCCAAAAACTACAAGGGAAATAACCTTTGAACTTGGAGTTTCCTAGATTTTCCTATGCAAAATATTTTGTCTTCGCAAGACCTATACCCATTAGAGGATTTTGATGAAACATGATGCAATGAAAGAACACCATATAACGATGTGGATATTGAAAGAAGAATACTGTCCAAAAAGTTTTGCAGGAGTTGTAACTCTTAGACTTCGATTTTTCTATGCAAAATACTATGTCTTTGCAACTTCTCCTAAACCCTTTGGTGGATTTTGATGAAACGTGGTACAAAGAAAGAACATCATATGAAGATGTGCATATTGAACAGAAATTTTCACATTTCAGCATTTAATACAATTGTAACCGGTGTACTTTTGATAGGAAAGGGAGTGTCAACATGGGAATTATGATGGATGTGCGAAGAAGGCCAACAAACAATTGAAGAAGAAAACTGGACTATTTTTTCAACGTGTTGCCGCACGTAATAAATATCAGAGTATATAAAAGTGTATAAATTTGAGTGCACCATATGCGCATCTCGACAAATTCTTTCTCTTCAGTGATGCTCAAGGCCCAAACTGTGAAATCGAAAATATAGATATCTGAAAAGAAAACACATAACCAAATTGACATAAAAGTAAGAGCCAAATAGTACTTCTACGGACAGAGCTATGCATGAGGGAAATATTCCTTAGTTTTAGAATAATGTATAAACTTTTTATCACTCAGTGATTTGGACTACATATTTCGAGTAGATAAATCATGATAGCTTTATCATTTCTTGAGCAAAAATCATGAATGATGTCTTAAACAAATTCAATGATATTGCAGGATTTAATCATCCATGTTTTCTATCATGAAAAATAGGCATGAGACGCACACAATTGCCATAAATAATGTGCATTTTAAGTTAAATTTTGTGTCAAAATCCATGCCAGGGATTTCTTCGGTTTGCTAGTAGTTATGTTTATTATATATTAGGCCATGAAATATAAATTTCCTGAAGTAGTTTTAGAGAATAACATAAAAACAATAAATAATCTATGTACCTGCCCTGAATCTAAGATCAATTATCTGAGAAACAGGAATATTTTACTTGGCGTTACATTGTATATATCCATTCATTGTTGAATTTCTCAACAAACCTACATCTGATATGAACAATATATTTGTCATATTGTTTAATACATATCAAATAATCTTAAATGCTCAGTCTCGGTTTTCCTTGTTGTCATTTTGTAAGTATTTGTGTAAATACATAGTTGGATATCTCGTCTTCTCGTTGACTATGAAATACCAAGGCGCCTAAATGCCAGACTCCAGGAAATCTAGTAATCCTGGTGACTGAAAGGAGTAGGCATTCTTGGGATATCATTTATAATAGACAAAGCAGTTTGGAGCCATTGAGTCATTTCATTATGCTGAGTTACTTCCCATTTGTGCAAGTATCTGATGCTAGATTATTGTGACATCAAACACTTCCCAGAAAGTTTTCGATGTTTTGTTAAGATTGTCTTTTCCTCTTCATTTCTACAAAACTGAAATAGGTAAGGTCAAATTGACGAAATGTTAAAAATGACTAATTTCCATAAAGAATACACGAATTTGACATTTCAAGTTTACCTAATAGTAATTTTCGTTCTTGGATGTGTTTAAGGCTTTAAGTAAATATTGGGCTTTGCATTTTGAGTATCATAATTTTGTAAAGTTTTCTATATGGATGCTTTAGTTCAGTCAGCTTCGAGGTTCTCTATCAACAGTTTTAAAAATTAAAATATTACGATCGAATGAAATTCTGCCAGCGGTAGTTCTTATCGTATCACTCGACCAATCATCTTTTTATACGATACTTCCTTATTTACATATATAAAGTAAATGTTCTTATTTTGTGACGTCAGTTATGAACTTTTTATACGACCGCATGGAGTGTGGGCCGTATTATGCTATACTGCTGTCGACCGTCTGTCCCCTCAATCTTGTCCGCGCTTCTCCTCCATAATCATGACAGGTACAAGTGTTTTTTGGTGGTACATGACGGGGTCTCACTTGAAGTTGTGTACCTTGATTTAGACTGCACCAGGCACCAGGGTCTGGGTAGGGAAAAATGGACGTGGAAAAAAATCTTCGGCGTTTCTTCTCTTTGACCAAGACCGACGCATATGATTTGGCAGGGGTAAATGAAAAGGTCTGACTTGAAGTTGTGCACCTTGGTTTTATACTGAGGTCTGGCCTCCGGGGTAGGGAAAATGGGCGGGGTAAATATTTCAGCCTTCTTCTCTTTAACCAAGACAGTCACAGATGTCGTCGGCTGTATATGAAAGGGTCCCGGGACATCTCGGTCACGAGCCGAGCACCTTATCCACTAGGCCACACCGGCTTCTCTGGGGTAAGGAAAAAAACTTGTCCGCGCTTCTTCTTTTTAATCAAGACAGATGCAGATGATTTCATGATAGCATATAAAAGGTCTGACTCAATCTTATTAAAACGCGATGTGTACTTCGTTCCTCTACATGCTCTCCATATACAAGATTTTTAAGTTGCCAATTCGAGGTCATCTCATGCTCACCTTTCATTGCAGCCAATTAGAATTTGAGCTAGAAATCTGTTATTTTGAATACTAATGATACCGAAAGACTTACTCTTACTTAAGTGCTGATTAGCTGTAATTAAAGATGATCCTGAGATGTCCTAGAATAGATACTTGTAAGATCCTGTACATAAAGTCTACCGTAGAGAAACGAAATACAAGTCGTGTTTTTTAATAAGATTGGGTCTGACATATAGTTGTACACCTGGATTTCATACTGGGTGTCTAGCCCCTGAGGTAGAGGAAACTAGACAAGGTAAACACATTTTGTTTGTATTTCTTGTCTGTATCAGTGAAAGGCACGTAACTCCAGCTGATAATTTGGAGGTGGTATATAAAGCTGTGCATCTGGGTTTTAAGCTATGGTCTGGCTAGGGTAAAGAATCATATCAACATGACGGTGTATCGTGCATCCTTTTAGTGGTGCTGTATTTACTGAATAGGGACACTCTAGTTCAAATCTATTTCACATTTTGCATCTATTGAAATATAATGAAACTGGAGTGAAACTAAGGAAAATGAAACTAAGAGATTACGTTTGAAGAAATGATGCAAACTTTGGCGTGAAATTTACAGCTGTTTGGCATGAATGATACTCTTCTCGAGGGAAGAAGAAAGTAAATTTGGTGTATTCATTTAATGGCGGCGGTTCATCCATCGACTCTCATTACGTGTAGGTTGAAGGGCACAATATGCTAATTCGACCGAAAATTGCCCATATGTGAAAAGTAAACATTGGCATTATTGCTACACGAAAAACATCCCACCTGAATATCCCTGTATCCTGTCACAATTGACATAATATGCTAGAATAAATCTGGGTTTGATCAGTATATATAGCATAACATACTTTAAAACAAGAATTATTTGATTGCAGGACGATGAATTAGACGAGGATGGTGAACCACGACGGCCATTAAGACGACGTACACTGTCTATCAGTTCCCGCCTTTCCACTGTGTCACAGTCCTCTACTGTTCGACCCCTGGCGGCAGCACCTGTGTCTGCGTATGAAATGACGTCAGACACGGATTCTATGTCCGAGGTAAGACAGGTATTTAATTTGTTATTCATTGATGAAAAGACAATAAAAGATGTCAGACTCGACTTAGCTGTACGACAAAAACCTCCACTAATGTAGCAAACAGATGAATAGGCAGACCTGGACGCAACGAAAAGAACGTACACGTTTATTCATGTGTAGTGAACTGGAAAGCACACTAGGATTAGAATTATTTTCACCTGTATGGTGTTGGACAGTATCTATGAAATTTGAATTATGTATCTTGATAGTGATTTTCATTAAAATTCATTTCATTCAAATAAAAGAGGTACAAAGGAATGTATTCAAAAAGAGACAAATTTGTACCTGATGATTTGAATTTTATAATTGAATTGTCTTACAATTCCATTTCTCTGTAGTCGCTTGCAGTTCTTAGAATACCTATAAGAAAGTACAAGGTGAAAATATAAATTGTTAATTGATCGGTAATTCAATAAAGTAGGAGCGCCTTGTCTTTTTACGTCAACACGCTAAGACTTGCGAGTGTATCTAAATGACCTAACTACAATGCCGATTATCGTTGTCGATATTTATGTCATGTTTACTAAATGATCAGTGTCTAGGTTACAACAATAAATTCCTTGTTCTGTCATTACTCCAACCACTGGAGTATAAAATGTAAATAATTGCTATCATTCAACTTGACTGTATAATGCCAGACTGCTCAATAAGTGATAAACGATCCCGAGATATATTGCTTTCATATGATATGAAGGGTTCAAACACTACAACTAAATGCTTTGACATTTTCAGACATTTTCTGATTTCACGCCATGTTGTCATTTGAGTCGCTGTAAAAGCATCTCAAAGAGACACACGTAAAAATTCTGTTTATCTCAATATATATTTTTTTGAAAATGTAAATTTTAGCAGAAAACGAAAAGGCCAAAAGTTGAACTGTCTATCCTGTTTGGTACAGTAGAAATGTCGGATCATCCTTTTATTGGTTTTTTTTTTGTAAGAAAGGGGATAAAATTGCTATTTGCGAAACCCCATTCCATGGCTATATTTTCCCACACCTTTTTTTTCTTTAATTGTTGGTCAGTCCCAGTGTTATACAGATATTTTGTTCTCAAAATCACACGTATCCATCACACATAAATATTCACGTCAAACGCTGCAGGTAAACAAAAAGGTCAGAGAATAAGTGAATAATGTCGTTTTAGGCATCCTTCAGAATGGATGGAATTTCTCAGGTGGGAAGGGTAGGACAGTATCGGAGGCAGTATTCAGAACAGCCCAAAAAGTTTGAAATTTTAGACTACGCATCATCACCATCTATGGAACGGCGGTATAGAACATATTGATGTGCTATAACAACGGGGGAAAAGGCTGCTTGCATTCTGTGGATCAACGGTGTAAATTGCACTGAAGTTACCATAACAATGATGAAAAAGAGACCGTTCACGATCTGTGCAACGATTGTGTAGAAATCACAGCGACAGGGGAAAAAGAAACGGCTTGTGTATGGAAGGATGGTGAAGAACAATTTGATGGTACCAGAGCAACGGGGCAAAGAGACCACTTAAAGTGTCATGGCAACCGGAATAGAGACTGCTAAACAGTTAAAAAACCGATGTTGGTTTCTTCATGATGACTGGACTTTCATCTTAATTGTAAGGACAAAGTGATAGAAATCCAAATTTATCAGATATCATCAAGAAAAATTTAGGCCTTTTGTCGTTTATGTTTCTGAAGACGTTCACTGTAAAATCACTATATGTGACGGAATCAGCAAGACAAAATGAAATAAGCAGATATATGTGTTGAGTCTATAGATACTGATTATTCCAGCTTTAGATCATACCATCATAGTAGGTATATGTACATGTGCGTTTTGTTATACCTCCCAATAATACGTCATACTACATCACACCTCGTGTTAATTCACAGCTTCCTGATTGGTTACATAGATCAATGAGAGTAACATTGAAAATACTGTTTACCCAACCTATGTCCCGACAATAAAGGTCAGTGTTGTAATAAAGTAAAAGTGGACAGAAAATTGAAGACGAAAAAAGATACCTATGTATATTGTGCGCACAGCTATTTACTTTGAATGACGTTGGCTATATAGACGTTACTTAATATCAACTATGACCTTTTGCGTCGGAAAAAATTAGACTTTATGAGTTAGGCATACACTGCGCAAGACTGGGTCGGATATTTCGAACTAATAATTAACCTGATTTGAAACACTTATGTACGATATACAGTGGGGGATCCAGGATTTCACAAAAATTCGGGGGGGGGGGGGGGACTTACCGGTATGCAAGTCAAGTATTAATCAAAATACTCAGTCATTTTGGGTGCCAAATCTGGAACTTTACTCATAAGATTTGAATGTTTTCTACCTTATCATCTATGATATATTCATTGTGAATTTGTGGCGAAAAAAAGGGGGGGGGGGTGTTGTTCACCTCTAAATCCGTCACTGATATATTCTGTGCAATAAACATAATGTTACATTGCTTACTCAGCAACATGATATAGTGTTACCCCCAAGGTCATTACATATCTCGAATTTGTCTCACACTACATGGTACAATGCCTCCACGTTTGTTCCTGGAATTTACCCTGTGTGTATAATAACGGTATGCTGTAAGAGGTATACTAGATATTGACTTTGTTCACTTGTTATGTCTTTGTTGGTTTGTTTTTCTTAAATAAAAAAATAAAATGTACCTTGCATTTTTGTGAATTTTTTTAAGATTTAAAGTTGTATACCCTACAATTCAGTATAATTTCAAAAAATGGGGCATGTAAAACAAAAAGTGTATTTTTCTCGTATGGCTGAAGTTATTAACTTTGTGTTAAAATCATTTTTTTGTTGCTGCTTCAAACCCTCGGAGATACCAAATAAAAAGAAAATATTTCATAAATAAAGTAGGAATTCCATAAATACAACCATATACAAATATTCCCGAGTCGCATCGATTAAAATTGGATATTACGTCACTATTACTAGATCACAATGGTACTTATAATAATGTATTATGGTGGACTTTCAAGGCCCCTGGAAATCAGAGGTCAGACACTTGTATCCTGTCTGGTTAGCCACATCCGTGGTGAATACCAAAGCATGCACGACATACCGGTAAACATTTCAAAACGAGGTAAGTGTGGACAACACTGAATAGAAAGTGTCACAGTGCTAACTACATAAGTGTCAGAACATATTACGTTTACAAACAATACGAGAGTTGTCAGATGACGGTTGGGTTAAATTTAGCAACTAACAGCCGTCAAACATACAAGACAAAAAGTATGTCAAAGTCATCAGGTCAGAAATTATGTTACCAACGGAAAGGCCTGGTCACAAAGATTAAACATGATAATATGAAAGTGTCACTTCGTACTGTTGAGATGTTAAGGCCAAGGTTAAAGTTTTGTCCACGTGATAAATTGACAAAAATTTAACGATCCTCCTATCAGAGTGCAATATAAGAATTAAGCAATAAACAACGGAAATTCTGTTTCCATTAAATCAGTCGGAGTGGTATCTAGTCCATCCTTGTATTTATTTCTGAACATATTTGCACCTCACAGAAACAAGAAAATATAAATTACCGCGAGTATTTTATTCCAACCACAGAGATCAGAAATCTTGATGTTTCGCGAGTAGAATGAGTCTACAGGAAACAAAAGTCGTCAGATAGTGACCTAACAAATTATAACAAGAGCAACGCCTAGCGTGGCATAATACGCCCGTCGCTTGCTTTGGACAGGATCAATGTTTATTACCCCCAAATATGGGTCTCTTTGAAATCCAAAAAGAGGGATCCAAGTCCCATAACTCTGTAACAACAAAATGGAATTTGCTCAAAACTTAAAAGTGGCTTCCCCTACACTGTCTACGCATTCTGTATAAGTTTCATGAAAAACCACTGAGGTTTACTTGAGTTATCACGTTACATAGCATCTCCATAGCATCTTATCATAGTAACAAAGTTTTATTCACTTTACATGATGTGACCTTTGACCTATGACCTTGGGTCAAGGTCATGACACACCCTTGGGTCTTAAGTAACAATTCTGTGAAATATTATTGAAATCCATGCATAGGGGAAGAAGTTATGGCCCGAACAAGGTTTTATTCACTTTGCATGTTGTGACCATGACCTTTGACAATCAAGGTCATAACACACCCTTGGGTGCTAAGTAACAATTCTGTGAAATATCATTCAAATCTATGCACAGGGGAAGAAGTTATGGCCCGAACAAGGTTTTACTCCCTTTGCATGTTGTGACCTTGACCTTTGACCTATGACCTTGGGTCAAGTGTAACAATTCTGTGAAATATTATTGAAATCCATGCACAGGGAAAAAAGTTATGGCCTGAACAAAGTTTTACTAATTTTGCATGTTGTGACACGCTGTTGGGTCCTAAGTAACAATTCTGTGAAATTTTATTGAAATCCATGCACAGGGCAAGAAGTAATGGCCTGGACAAGGTTTTACTCACTTTGCATGTTGTGACCTTGAAAAGAGTTCCTTTTGGACCCCCAATCAATTTGTTTGATTATTTTCTAAATATTGAATATGTTGTTAAAAGAATGCATGTTTTGGATTCAAAGCGTTTAAAATCAATACAATATTGGTTTTAGTATCGTTTTAATTAATTATCAGATAATAAAGTTTAAAAAATAATAAAATTTTGGCGGGGGTCCAAAAGGAACTCTTACCGTGACCTTGACCTTTGACCTATGACCTTGGGTTAAGGTCATGACACACTCCTGGGTCCTAAGCAACAATTCTGTGAAATATTATTGAAATCCATTCACAGGGGAAGAAGTAAAAGCCCAGACAAGCTTATCCCAGATGCCGGATGCGGGACGACTGATGCCGGACGGACAACGCCATCACATAATATGCCCCGTCCTAAGACAGGCGTATAAAAAAGGATACTGGGATACCTGTTTAACAGGTGCAATAATAACCCTCACAATTAGAATTTCCATGGGACATTTCATTTTCTGACCAGACAGTTGTGAAATGTCAGTATTCGAAATTACAAAAGAAAAAACTGCATGATTTTCTCAGATTTATTATGGACAAATTTGGGAGAGATATACTTGTTGTGGTATTTAACAGAGTTTTTATTTTATTTATACATCGCCTTTTTTTCTTAGTTGATCATATTTATACTTATTTGTTTAATTCATATTTACATCGAGCATAGGAATTAACCTTTACTTCATAGTTCACCCTTTTTGTACTACAATAAATGCTGTATTCTAAAAACTATTCAAATCCAGTTTTTGAGTGGAAAAAAATCCTGTCATGACATACTATTAATCTTTATACGGCATGAAAGATCAACGTTCATTTTTGTCATTTTTCATTGGTAGCCAATAGATCTGATGATTTCCAAGTGTTTTTAAGTTGAATATAGGTCCTATATCAACACTGTGTGATTTTGTTAATATAGAGTTATCTCCCATTTGTGTAAGTATCCGACGTCATAATCATTGTGACATCAATAATTCCTATGGAGGAATAATTTTCTACACCAGTTTCCGTAGATTTGGGTTATGTCACAATTATAATATGGCAGACACCTAATGGCAGATAACTGTATCATTGAATCACCAAATAAATGCAGAGGATGCACAGTTTCTGAGAGTTTCTTGATTTTTGTTTTATCTAGCCTCCTATGGTAAATAACAGAAGGTCTACACAACACATGATCAGTTTTTTATGTCATCTGGTGATTATGGGCATATCCATATAAATACATACAAAACATTTATAGTTTTAATGAAAATTTAATGTCCAAAAACTTTCCCAACATCGCTCAATGCTGTGTGATTTTTGTGCCTTCATTTCCTGTACTTTGACAACAGCTTCATTAAAAATTCTAAGGCAGACACCTAAAGGGTAGACAACTCTATTATTAAAATACCCAATTAATGTAACCATGGCACAGGATGCATAGTTTCTGAGGTTCGTGAGTTTTGCTCTATCTAGCCTCCTACAGTAAACAACAGAAGGTCCACACAACATATGATCCGTTCTAGATGTCATGTGGTGATTATGTGCAAATCCATATAAATACATACACAACATGTACTATGTCAATGAAGTTTTAATTTCCAACAAGCTTTCTCAACATCATTCAATGCTGTATAACATTGTCAAATATAAATGGTATATAAAAATGTAATATAATAAATAAAATTTAAAATATCACAGCAGAAGCATATCTGGCAATGATAGTTAAAAGGTGCAGCTATGAAATGGAATTCTATGCATTAATACATGTAACCCTGACTCTATAGCACTTCCTATCTTAAATGCAGTGGAAAAAAACTCTAGAAACAGAAGATAATTTACTTTTCCATACAAATTGTACCAACTCCAGTAAGAGATTCCAAACAATGTATGTGGCATCCTCAACCAAAGAATATCTAAATGAATTTTCCGCTTAAACTGATTTCTCGTTTAACTCCTAAACGAATCTGAAAACAAAGCTCTAGCAATATGTTGTAGTGACTGAGTGAGTCTGTAAGCAGACCTCCTCTTGATTGTAAATCAGCATGTAGAATGACTTTTGTCTCTTCACACTTTCACTTTCTCTGCAGTATAGACTTGACACACACTTTACGTCAGCAGACTATGAGATGTACCAGTTCCATTTACTTTCATCGTCATCCTCCTCATCACTGTCCCCAGCTCCATTCTCCAGACTCATGTGTGGTAAACCTTTACGGGAATTCACCTTCTTCCATATTCGCCTAATAACAAAACAATAGAATTAAATAAAGCAACATAACCATTTAAAAGAAAAAAAAAAAAAAACAACCTTCAATTTAAATATTTTTAATACCTCACCACGAAAATATCTAAATTCTTTTCATTTAGAAATTAAACTTGGTTCTGTAGAAATTAGCTGAAGCTGAGAAACTATCAAATTTACTTCACAAAGTAATTTCGCCCCGAAATTTAAGAAATGAGACACAGCACAATGTATTTCTAAAATGAAAAAATTGATGATCCTAACTTTTATTAAATAATGAGTTCATTGGAAAATTGTAGAGGAATGAATATAATGAATTTTTGGTATAGTAGTAGGGCGAGGGATACGTAGTTTATAGTTTTACGTCACACCAAGGTTACATGGTAACACCATCTACCTAATGCATAGCACAGAAATTATGATCTAATCAACAGACCCATTTAAAACTGTGCTGATGTCATTTGTGACAATCTTAGAAACTTGGGATTTTACTCTCATCTGATAGGACACAAACTGTCACAGGACTTTACATTAAGAGTATATGTACATGTATTATTTTGAGGCTGGGTCCCAAATATTTGGACTTTGAAAATGAAATTGAAATTTTGAGTCAAACAGAAAATATTTTTGGCCAGGGTATGCTTAAATTCTTTCCTTGCACAATAAGTTCCATTAAGGCACTATGGTAGAAAAGGATTACCTAGAATCTCTTTCACTAGTATCTGCATCCTGTATAGCCTCTTTCAAATCTGCCTCCATTTCTGCTTTACTTCTCTCTAAATATTCATTCTGCTTCAGTAACTTTTGTACTTCAACCTGAAAATTTAAACAGGGTACTTTTATGAAAATTTAATACATGTATTACAACAACAGAACTTTCTCCTATATTTCTTCCACTGATTTCCAAAATACAAATTGTTTTAAGTCATATAAGTACTAAATCTTCTATAAAGGCCACTGTTTAGTGGCAATGGGAAAAAGAATACTCTGGGAAAACCACTTTCCTTGCCGAAGCATTGACTGGGAATCGAATCAAGACTCAACAGAGGTGAGATCCTGTTTGAGTTTCAATATGATACTTTAGTCTATTCAGTCACAGTAAAACCCTTAAAACATTTTAGTGTGTTTACATTCATTGTTTATGTTTTCTGTTATATTGTGGATGTCTAATTATGATCAAGGGTTATGACACAAGAAACTCCTAAATATGAACTACATATATACACAAATGATGGTATTATTTTTCAAATATGCTACCCTCTCTCTCTCTCTCTCTCTCTCATACCTCAGTTTCCTTAATACACTGCTCAAGATGTGTACAGACAGTTAGCGGGACATAGTCTTCTCTTAACATAGTTCTCAGTGCATTTAGGTCATCTAACTTCTCCAGGATCAGGGCCTTGACATGCTCTATTTCATCTGCTAGTTCAGTAGCTGATTCCTCATGATAAGTTGATTGAGTGATCGGCTTTGGTTCTATATAGAAAAAAAAATCCATGATGACATTGTATGACTTACCTTATTAACAAATATTAATAATAACAGCTTTAAGATAGTAAGTTTATTAAAGCATGCTTATTAATTTTCTTATCCCATTTGCTGTGAAGAGATTTTGAAACAAAATAATAAAGTTTCAAAAATCTAACCTCCATAATTCATTCTGAATAAGTAATTAAAGTAATTAAAAAAATAATCTTTGTATAACAAAATACAACTGTAGACAAAAATAGAAATAGCAAAATAGAAATATCTTATACGATATCATGAAATATAATGTATCATACAAGTGTTACACAGACTGATAATGATATTAAAAAATGATTCAATGGTATAATATTATAATAATGATTATTATAAAGTATAACAATATATACTCATTACCTCTTTTCCTATTCATATTACACTATAATATGGTAAATCATTTTTTTTATTGAGATGATTGTTTTATTCTTGAATATCATTCACATTACTTACACTTTACCTCCAAGATGAGAACCAATGAAACTTTTCTCTATGGAGAATGTACTTGAGCATTCACAACTTTAAACATTAGTAAAAAAAATATTCCAGACTGTAATTTAAATGGAAGAATGAATACTACTCATTAACCTAAACCAAGTGCATCAATAAGCCCCAAATTACCATGCAGTGTGTCAAGCATGATTTATGGATACCGGTAGTTAAAAGAAAATGTTAAACTGCTTGGGCTTTTGTTCAATAATACATGTATATGTGAAAGTTGTACATGTATATGGATATTCAAGCAATGCAACATTGTAGAACTATTTTCATGCATTACATTTCGTTTGTGGAGCACATGTAGATAGTATATAACTATATCTATACATATATCTATAATATAATATAATATAATATAATATAATATAATATAATATAATATAATATAATATAATATAATATAATATAATATAATATAATATAATATAATATAATATAATATAATATAACTGATAGGGAGCCAGATGACATATCACATCAGAATAAATTTTATTTAAGGCTGCCTGATTATTACACTGACGTGTTATTACTAAACTAACCTGTACCAAATAACGTACATTGTATTATGTTGTATGTTACCAATTGTATATATGTTATTATAATTAGAGGCCATATTACATGTTATGATACAGGGTGTGTGCCACAGAATGCATGGTGAGTAACATATGATTACATACTCTACCACTGACAACAGACATCCTGTCCCTTGTGTTATGTCATATGGTACATTACATGTTATGATACAGGGTGTGTGTCACAGAATGCATGATTAGCAGCATATGATTACAGACCCTACCACTGACAACAGACATCCTGTCCCTCATGTTATGTCATATGGTACATTACATGTTATGATACAGGGTGTGTGTCACAGAATGCATGGTGAGTAACATATGATTACAGACTCTACTACTGACAACAGACATCGTGTCCCTTGTATTATGTCATATGGTACATTACATGTCATGATACAGGGTGTGTGTCACAGAATGCATGATTAGCAGCATATGATTACAGACTCTACTACTGACAACAGACATCCTGTCCCTTGTGTTATGTCATATGGTACATTACATGTTATGATACAGGGTGTGTATCACAGAATGCATGATTAGCAGCATATGATTACAGACTCTACTACTGACAACAGACATCCTGTCCCTTGTGTTATGTCATATGGTACATTACATGTCATGATACAGGGTGTGTGCCACAGAATGCATGATGAGCAGCATATGATTACAGACTCTACTACTGACAACAGACATCCTGTCCCTTGTGTTATGTCATATGGTACATTACATGTCATGATACAGGGTGTGTGTCACAGAATGCATGGTGAGTAACATATGATTACAGACTCTACTACTGACAACAGACAGCCTGTCCCTTGTGTTATGTCATATGGTACATTACATGTTATGATACAGGGTGTATGTCACAGAATGCATGATGAGCAGGATATGATTACAGACTCTACTACTGACAACAGACATCCTGTCCCTCATGTTATGTCATATGGTACATTACATGTTATGATATAGGGTGTGTGTCGCAGAATGCATGGTGAGCAGCATATGATTACAGACTCTACTACTGACAACAGACATCCTGTCCCTTGTGTTATGTCATATGGTACATTACATGTTATGATATAGGGTGTGTGTCACAGAATGCATGGTGAGCAGCATATGATTACAGACTCTACTACTGACAACAGACATCCTGTCCCTTGTGTTATGTCATATGGTACATTACATGTTATGATATAGGGTGTGTGTCGCAGAATGCATGGTGAGCAGCATATGATTACAGACTCTACTACTGACAACAGACATCCTGTCCCTTGTGTTATGTCATATGGTACATTACATGTCATGATACAGGGTGTGTGTCACAGAATGCATGGTGAGTAGCGTATGATTACAGACTCTACTACTGACAACAGACATCCTGTTGCAATACAAGTGTCCCTAGCACCAGATCACCTAAGCTTGTAGGAGAAACACTCTTCAGTATTGCTTCAGGGTCAAATTCTTTGGGTCCTAGAAACAATTGGTTAAATGTATTTAAAGTAAGTCCTTTGGCTTTAGGATTCTCTACATGCACATATTGTGATCACAGATGCTGGATATTTACACATTTAACAGATAATGTTAAAGGAACAAAATCTCTAAGATATTCCTTCATGTTTTTTCTTTGTCAGCACTGTTTTGTCTTGTACATAGCAGTGACTACTTTATAATATTAAAACCTTTTCATGATAAATGTGGTTCTGTAATTTCAGTATATACAATAGCACTTCTGGAGAATCAGCTACAAAACCAGGAAGTATAGAACAAAAATCCAAGATAAATTCACATACAGGTTTTGTAGTTAATTAATAGGTAGTGCTCTTTTGCATACATAATTATAAGATTGAAATATTTATCATGGAATTTATTTCAATAAAGTTTCATATACCCTGACCAATTTGCCAGGATAGCATGGACATATAAACATCTACTGCATCTATCTGTTTAAAATATAGAATGCACATGATGTATAATAAAGCAAACAAAAATAAAAGGTACACTGAGTTCATGAAATGTTTTGCAGCAGAATAAGAAAAACTGTAAGCATTAGACGGCTTATTCTGATGAATGCATGAAATATTTTTATTGCAAGAAATGGCTTACACATGAAATGTAGCAAGCAATCTAGCAAAGCAATAAGTTTATATACACAAGAGATGAAGGTAGGGAAATTCTTATGTGATAAAATTAAGTATGACATTAACAATAATTATACAAGACTTACCTGGCTCTGGGGCATTGGCTAGCCATTCTTCCTCCTCCATCACTGACTTACGTAACCTTTGAAAGTAAAATTAATTTTGTTTATTTTGCTTTATGTTACAGACCAAGAAAGGTCTATTAAATCATTTTTTTTTCAAAGACAATGTTAAAATATACTTTTGATGAATGTATACTATGAAATTTGAACTGCTATTTGAGTTTTAATAAAACACAATTGAAGTTTTTCAATATATCATAAAAATATTTATTATTTAGTCAAAAAGCGATTAATGATATATATTTTTGAAGTTTAGGTTAATACCTTTACATTTTTGATAGTTGTTTTAATGCAAAGTAATGATTTTTTGAAAAACAATTACTTTTGAAAATATTAAAATAAAATTTCTGTCTATTGACTCTTTTGTTTTCTAAATATATTTTTGAAAAACAGAACATCTAGTTTGCAGTCTTACGCATCATTTTTCTCCAATGCTTTTTTAGCTCTCTCCTCTAGACTGCTGACTTTGTCTTTTGCATCTTGTAGTTCATTTGGCCTCGATGTACCTCTTACTGCCATTTGCTCAACTTGATCACGGAGGAGACGACTGTTCTGTGAACTTTGGGCATCCAACAGATGTGAAATATAATTATCATACTCTGTCTAAAAGTAAGAAATCAAATCTCTAAAATCTTTCTTTTTATGCATAAATTATTTTATACTGAAGGTTTAATATTCAAGAAGTTCTGACATCAGGACTACTAGCCCAAAATATTACACAAACTTGTATATGCTTGGGTCTGATATTCTGGACTACAGGAATACCTGCACACACTTACCTGCACACATTTACCTCATGCACACACTTACTGCGATTAAAAAATTCAATATCGTGTATCACTTTTACTGATTTCAGTAACAATATTTACTGTAAACTTCTTTTTAGTACCAATATCACAAATGCAGGTAAATTCACATGTATGTGATCAACAGTACCTTTTTTTTCACTTATATACTCTCAGTAAGAAGAAAAGTTTGGGAGGAACCATTGCTGACAAATATACTCAAATTCTAATATGAAAAGAGGAATGTCTTGAGTATCACTTTTATTTCAATCTAAGAGACTGGATATTTATTTTCCACTTAATTTTGTTTGATCTTTGTTGATTGCCACAATATTTAGGTATTTAAGATTGCAACACAAATTGTGTATGGCATATATTTAGAATTTCATGATAAATCCACTGTTCTGCCACTCTTCATGCATGGTCTTGATGCAGAATATACCATGCCAGCTAAGTCTAAATGTTTGCTATTACATATAAAGGAAAGAAAATCAATAAGCCATTTCTTTTACTGAGTCTTCAATGATGTTCTCATCATTTTTCATTGCTTTTGATTGAGATATGCATACTCTGAGAAAATAAAATGAATGACCTTGACCTCTGTTTACCTTCACACATCTTAAAATGTAAGAAAATGTTGTTGTTTCCTCTATCAGATCCTCAAATGTGTTGCTATAAACTTGAAGTTTATGAAAATTAGGACCTGACTCAAAGAAATTTAAGGAGTCCAGTTCCTGAAAAAAATACAAGACAAAACAGAATTAAAAAGCAAGTAATTTTTTTAAAAGCATATTTTGAAGTAACTTTTGTATAAGTGGTTGGTTGGTTGATTGGTGTTTTACGTCGCTTTCAACAATATTTCAGTTATATCGCGACATGGAAGCAGGAGGTTACCAACCTCTTAAACATAGTGGCGCAACCCGGGAATCGAACCCGGATCGTCGGTGCCGCAAGCCAAGCGCTTAACTGCTACACCAAGCCTGCCCCTTTGTTCAAGTGGAACTACATAGGCATAGTACATAGGCAGATCAACATCATAAACATATATACATGTATATATAAATATACCCAGAATGTTGTATTTTCAATTTGTATTTGTGTGATAAATACACCTGAAATTCATGCAAGTTTAAGAAACAGTTTGTTTTAAACTACTCAGAGCTGAGTAAATTCTGTTTCTGTCATTTGAAAGGGATAATTGAAGTAATTCTCCTGATAGTTACTGAAATACCTTTAAAATATGTTATTACATCAGACCTATGAAATCATTTTATCTGAATTACTTTTGAGATACCATTATAATTATAAATGCTCCATATCAATTTTCAAAACATTATATACTTACTTGCTTTAGACTGGACTCTAACCCTTGGACAGCTTTATTCCCAGACAATACATTTTGTTCTGAAGAGTCCTGTTTTCGAATCACATTATATTCAAAACTTTTCAATTTAGAAAATTGATCTGTCTTTGTAACACCAATATGGTGAGTTGGTAAAAATACATGTTGAAAGTCTAGGTTTTCTTTATCCACACTTTCTCTGATTTCTTCTCTTAACTTGGCATCCTCTTCATCGTTATCGTCTGATTGTGATTTTTTCTTGGGCAAGGACGGCACACGAGGAGAAGGTAACATCATTTCCTCTGCCTTCAACTCCTCCACAAACACATTGTCTTTCTCCAACTGAGTGTAAACTGACCTCTGTGATGATGAACTTGGCAATCGTGTGACCATACTAGGGGGTCGTTTAGTAGATTTTGGTCTCTGATCTTCTTCTAAGTCCTCTTTTGATGCTGAATACTTCAGTCGTGGAGAGGCTTTCAATCTTTTACCGGAATGAACAGGTACACTTCCTGATGTTCCGATACTGAAGTCATATAAAGTGTTCTGCATTTTGACTTCATTCTTATTTGATACGGTGGAGGGTAATCTAACAGTGGATCTTTCCTTTACTTTAACTGCAGGTTTTTCTTTGCCTGCTGTCCATTTCACACTTGCCCAAGATGTGGGTGGTTTATATAGGAAGTTTTCATTTAGATGTCCGCCTGCGTATGACCCTATATCCTTTTTTTGGACTGCTTCTGCATCATTGAGGAGGTCCCGCAGCTGACGCTGTGATGTAAACTTGTATGCTGTCATATTCTAAAATGAGATAAAAAATAGTGTGTGTCAATAGAAATCTTATAGCATTTTTCTTTCATTTCATGTACACATGCTTGTATATATATCCAGAAAACAGACTATGAGACAGTATTACTACAGAGCAATGATTGTTTGTGATATGGTGGTGAAACTGAGTATGAAAAAAGGGGGTAATGAAGCATATAACTTGCAACTTTCATTTTAAATATAAATGCAAACTCATACTGGTTATCAGTTGAGTTAACATCTGAAAATTGCATGAAAAATTCAAGCAAAAAAAAAGAAAGAAAAGAAAGAAACCCCTATTTCATTGGCATCATTTTGTTATTTTACAAGCTTCCCCTACCCCCATTTATGTGTAAGTACAGAAAAAAGAGGGGCACAAACCCTCTGCCCCCACCTTCTTGTACACCCCTGTCATATGTTTATATATATTAAAAACTGTTTCAACAACATATAGCCAGAGTGTAGCTCCTATCTGATTTCTACATCTCACTGTAGATGTCAGTAAGGGAAATCTGAAGTAAATTTTCATTGTAATTTCCACTGGCTGGTAAACATGAATTACCACTGTGTACTAGTGTTTGCCAACCATTTTCGCAGTTGATGATGATCATAAACTAAGTTGTTATTGAAAGATTGTCAAATGTCAAATTTAAATTTCATTACACCAATTAAATAGTCTCCATATGATGTCATCATTGATTCACTGTGTGACAGGCTATGCATTTGTGATGTCAAAATGGAAGAGTGTGTCATCCAGCACAATGTCAGGTGTTTAATTATCAGTCAATGTGCTTTGCTGCTGATAACTTTATTATGAGGAATTTTAGGGCTTAACATTAAAGTGATAGGTTATGACGTCATGGTAACATTTGTTCTTTATGTCATACATTTTTGCTAGCCAAGGTTTCCATTCGCATCCAGACCTTGGCTAGCGAAGATGGATGTCATCGTAATGTTTGATTGTTCTTTATTGTCATAGTAATGTTGCATTGTTCTTGACATCATTTTTGTGTGAAAATGTTTGACTTCATGCGTTAAACATAGGACTGCATCAAATGACTGTGAACCCTATTTCAACATGTTACATGATATCATTTTTACATTAAAATCTAAAGGTGTGTAAGTACGTTCTAGGCATGAAAGATATTAATTAAATATTAGAGTGATAGGTTATGACGTCATGGTAACATTTGTTCTTGATGTCATACATAATATCTAATTAACATCTTTCATGCCTAGAACGTACGCCACTGCTCCACCCAATGCAGAAGAAACGCCTACATCTCACTCGTACGCCCTACCCTAGAGTATGGGGCCATCATTTGGGATCCGTACATAAAAGCCAACATAGAACGACTAGAGCAAATCCAAAGACAAGCAGCCCGTTGGAGTGGACCCAGCTTGAAGACAGTTGTCGTGACTAGTGTGACAGTAGAGGCATTTAGATCTGCACTACATAAAAACTAGAACAATCTACATGTGCCCTCTGTTCCATCGTTTAAATGCCAGCATTGTTCAATACGACGTATCCATACAGTTACAGATACAGAAGGCTAGTTTGTCATTTTTTTTTTTTTTTTTTTACTTTTTATGGTATAATGACATATCACTGTTTATTTTGATGTACGGTTCGTTTCTTGTTCAACTGAATTAATACCACAAACAAACGAAGAATGTCTTAAGTGCGCAGACTTACCGTACAGCATCGTAAACCTTTTTCAATAACAATGAAAAACTGAATCTGTTTATACTTTTTAGGATATTACATTTATCATGCTAGTATAATGATACAGCTTAATAAAATATACAAGCACATAGCATTAGATTACTCTATGTGTTCTATATATCAAATAATTACCTGTGTTGTTATTTAATAGAAATAATTGAACTGATTATCAAAATTAACGGAGGCCGCCATATTGTTTGGACTCTCTATGACGACATTCAAGAGTTCAGTAAAGGGAAGTAATCCAAATCTTTAAACTACATGACAATTACTATCCGCGCCACTCACTCTGGAAACTGGAAAATCTGATTTTCAGTTATTCATCTTCAGAATAATTTCAAAAAGGTAAAACAATTCGATAGATCTTGTTTAGTCGTAGCTTTTTGGTGTATGCTATATGTTTGTATGAAGAAGCGTTAATATTTTATAGAAAAAAAAAATCAATTTAAGATAGGGCGATTTCCATGTTAAATTTTGACGTGACGTCGCCAAGTTTCCCATAAACTCAGTGTTAAACATCGGCCACGTCACATAAAAATTAACATAGAAAACGCCCTATCTAAAATGATTTTTTTCCCTATAAAATACGAATGCTTATTCGTCGAAACATATAACATACACCAAAAGTTACGACTAAACAAAATCTGTCGATTGATATTAATTTTGTAAAACTATTTTAAAGATAAATAAGTGAAAATCCAGATTTTTCGGTTTACAAAGTGAGTGGCGCGGACAGTAATAAGATTTCAGTATTTGCCTATTACAAATGGACGATATTAAAAAAATAATTATATACTTTTGAAAACCTGACATTACACGTCAGACAAACAAAACTAAACAGAGACGTACTGTATATCAAATACGTACGTATCTGCATGGAAGTACTAACAAGTTTTGTTTTGTAAAATCGATTTCTAAGTACAGATTCTATATCGATTCATAAAGTAAGAGGTGAGGCAAAACACATTTCTTATTTGAGACATAAAAGAGGAGAAGAAACGAAAGAAAACATAGTTCTAGATGTTGTCTACAATTTTAGTATTTACTATCGAAATCAGCTTTAGAATGTAGTTGATATACCATTTATAGAAACATTGCTTTTTTTTTTAAATACTTACTTAACATTTATTGCTTATTTCAAGAATGGTTTTTAAAATAATTTTTTACTATCTATTGTTTATTTTACAAAAAGGGGAAGGCATCATAAAAAAGAATGCCCCTCCCACCTTATAAGATTACCGGCGGATACTATATACACGACGGTCGTGTATATAGCCACTGCATAAAGAATTTCTATATATACACGATGATCGTGCGAATAGCTAAAACCGCGGAAATGATCTATATACACGACGGTCTTGCGAATAACAAAACTAGAGCAAGGACTTAGATGTCCAGCAATGGAAATGGTATATGAAAGTATTCTTGGTGGCAGATTTGGTGTAATGATTAATTACTTAACTTGTGGTTCATGATCAGACGATCCAAGTTCAATTACTGGGTTGCGCCATGTTGTTAAAGAAGTTGGTTATCTCATGTTTTCTTGTTACGGTATAGAGAAATATTTTCGAAAGCGTCGGAAAACACCAATGAAACAAAAAGCCATTCGTCCGTTTATTGCAGATCTTCCGGCTTCAGGTTTTACAAGTGACATTAACTTTAACCACGGTAAAAATCAGACAACGTAAGGACCGAAAGAATCTTCAAAGGAATACATTTATAGGATATACATGTAAGTCTATTATCATTAATATTTACTTGTTTTTTTAATATATACAGTTCTTGTAAAATTTTACAGTTCATATTGTTTGTATGAAATTTGTTGAATCAAAATGCTAAAATCAAATCGCTGAGGTTTCGAGGAGTTTTAACCCCTCACCTTGACCCACTTAACAGGGATTGACCCTGGACCCACTTGGGGCTTTATGGTGGCCCGGAGCTCCCTTTTTTTGAAGGCGATCCGGGTTCGATTCCTGGATTGCTCCATTATGTTTAGGAGGTTGGTCCCTCCGCTTCCATGTGACTGAAAATTTGTTTAAAGTGACATCAATCAATCAATCAATCAATCAACCAGGCGACCAGCTACGAGTATACTCTCCATACATATACTACTATTTATGTATATTACATATATAATAGTTCATGGACAATGTAATGTAGATATAACTAATGTAGCATTAAAAGTTGCTAGTTGTTTTTTCCCTTGAATAACGCATGAATAAAGTACTAGAATATATTATCTTAACTATTCATCATGGGTTTTTTTTATCCAGTTGGATCCAAATCTACTGTAACAAAAGTCATGAATGACATGGATTTCGCTGCTCGACTCCTACACTATCGTCTTCGTGATCTCGATAATGAAATTCTAGATTGCCCGATTAACTGACCCATAAATAAGTGGTGGCCAAAGATAAGGATGAAGTATATGACTATTATCAATAAATAAGACCATGAAGTCTTCCATAGGAGTTGTAGTTTTAGGTAGGTTATAAATATAATCATTAATATATATTGGGCATACAAGAATATACCTCATGCATGGTTATTGCTTTATACTCTATACAGTGACAGCCATCCTCTATATATGCAACAATGTATATTTGCGTATTCGATATCAGATGACCAGAGACCCTGTCGTGTCTATAGCTCTACTGGTGTAGTCACTGGAAGAGACTGAGTAATGGTGATTTTAATCACTTTTTATGCTAGGATGTTGTTCTTAAAAATCAAATTAAAGGACAAAATCATTAAGCGCAGCGAAATTGGTGTAAAGTTCTATCTTGGTATTTACATCAGATATTCCGATAAATTTTCATTAAAATTGATCTGGAAACGAGATAAACTCTAGTTAGAAGATTTCCACGATATCAGCAGCCATGATGGCCATAATGGATTTTGGAATTCTCTCTCTCTCTCTTTATATACATGTATATTTGCCAGATATCATGAGTAGATAATTCCTGTATAATTTCAACAAAATTGCAATAAAGCTGATGGAGAAAATCCTGTTCCTTGATGGTTGCAATGGCAACTTAATTTAATTGGATAACTAAATATCACTTTTGTAACACACTTTCTCATGTATCCCGGGTAGATAATTCAAGTTTCATTAGAATTACCACAAAGGTCAGGGAAAAATTCAGTTATAAGATTTTTAAGATGGCTGCCGTAGAACTTATATTTCGCGGTATTTTGTAATCACAACAAAATCGCTGTTGGAATGAAATTTTATACTTTACACATACTGTAGTTAGTGACGTAAAATTCATGAGTCCCGAGAAAGAAAACACTCGCGATTAAAACAGTTAATAGTATTAAGTGGTCAAGGAAATCGCACACCTGAAGAGTATCATCAATCTTCGATAGATGCATAAAAGATATAAAAATCAAAGTACTCAAGGTACCCATGGCAGGAAAGATAGTAATTTTAAATTAATATTGGTTTTCGTTTCTTGAATTTTCTGATAGCCGTAACAGATATTACAAAACCTTAGTATGTACTAGCTATAGACTTCAATATATTTCCGGATTTTAGAAAAAAAGTTTCTTTTTGTTTTTATTGCTGAGCAGGATTCACAGCTGTTTCTTGCTCTATTTAAGAATAGCTAAATTACGTTTCCCTGTACTGAATACCATTTATCTGTCAAGGAAAGTAGTTCCAAATGAATTTTTTAAATCAATTACATATGTACATATTTTTGTTTCATGTTTACACATAAGACGTGCTTCGTCAATATTGATTTAATGAATAAAAATCATCATTAATATTACGATTTGATAATCATTTAACCAATCTTTGCGTCGTCTGTATTATATGACAGGTGTTGCTTTTGAAGCAGTAGACGTTTACCGTTCCTCATGAACATCTGATTTCCAGGGGGCTCGTGTGTATCGTGATAATCATTGTTGCGAAATTCAAAGCGAATTTTACATGTATCTTTATTTTACTCTCTAAGAATGCCATTTGATCGTATGCGTGATGACAATCAAATAATTTATTTATTTATTTATTTATTTATTTATTTATTTATTTATTTATTTATTTATTTATTTATTTATTTATTTATCTATTTATTTATTTATTTATTTATTTATTATTTGATTAATTATTTTATTTGTTGATTGATTGATCGATCGATCTGTCTATCTGTCGATCGATTGATTGATCGGTTTATTTATTCAGTTGCTTTCATATTTTGATTGACTGTATGATATGGACTGTGATTGTATCTGAACTGAATATAAGTGATGCATAATGAACTGATTTTATTCTAAGCGATCCTTTACAACGTCATACCGGAAGTGAGGTCCGCGTGTGATGACGCTGACAGTACATCATGTGCACTATTCATGAAAGCGAGGCCAGACATGTGTATGGACAAATGTCTTTCCACCTTATGTCCGAGAACATGTGGCACATGTCGTAAGTATGGCTAGACGTTTATATCGATTAAATACAACATCACAGTAATATTCCCTATATACTATATGAGTCAAAACCAAAATATATGTTTGTTCAGAGTGCCGACAGTAGATCTCGATTTTAAACAAGCATTGTCCCTAAATTTTTTTTGTGTGTGTAATACTTTTGAATTAAAGGGAAATCCCGAACCATAGACCAAATCTTATTTCTTTATAACTGTAGTAAAATGAAATTGTAATTGCTACCCGGGCCATCAAGTATGTTCACCCGGAGAATCGGAATAACTTGAATATTTCTGAAGTGATGGTCATGAAAACGCGTTTAGATAATCGGGATAACAACGTTGTAATTTAAAATTACTTGATACATCGGCGCTTTAAATACACTATTTCTCATAAATACACCATTTCTCATAGTAAATACACCATTTCTCATAAATACACCATTTCTCATAGTAAAACTCAGCATAACAGAATATGACAATGCATAAAAATATAAAAGATTTATTTAAAGAATGAAAAGAATGTTATGATAGACATTTAATCACCAAATATGTAAGCGATCTGTCACTTTTCCTGGGAGATATGAAATTTTGAAAGTAATTTCACCAGTTAGGTTATCGTTCTTGATTATGCTTATCCCCTATCAAATTTTTACATTTGTCACTGCACCTTACTTTTGTTATGCCCCTGGATCGATAGATCGGGGGCATATTGTTTTACCTGTTTGTCTGGATTTTTCTTTTCTTTTTTTTTTTTTTTTTTGTTTTGTTTGTTTTTGTTTTTGTTTTTTTGTTAGTTTGTTTTTCTGTTTGCTGGTTTGTCTGCTTATCTGCTTGCTGTCAACTTTAGCCTTCGCCATAACTTTTGAACCGTAAGAGATATAGACTTCATATTTGGCATGCATACACATTCTCCACTTTCAAATTAAACCAAGGTCATTTACCTCGTGACCTTGTTTTGAATTATGTAAATTTATTATATTTAATTACGACACAATGAATTTGATAGAATCTTGTTGGTAATGTTAGATGTATTAAATTGGACGCCCATATTAATAGAAGTCTTATTATTAGTTGTCTCTCAAACTTTAACCGCTGGCTAGCTTAGTCACCGGATAAATGTTCAAACAACTGGCCCCTGGACGTCGTCACCTAAAGATTGACCTTGATTTAACAGCTCATTTCCAATTTATTCGTTGAACGAACAGCACATCGAATTATATATTCACTTTTATGAAATAATATTTTATTTTTCCTGACATTTTGTCTTTGCATTTTGCAGCATTAAAATGCTACAATTGTGCGTCCGTTGATACGCCGGAAAATTGTAACTCAACGATGATTTGTACAGACCAAGACCACGTGAGTTTACTGGAGTTGATAAATTACGACAACTTGGATATTTTAAAAAGAAACAGATAACAAAAACATTAGAAAAAAATAGAGTGGAAGTCATTTTTTTCCTGTTGTTGTGTAAAATAGATAATGAGAAATACAAAATTAAGTAAAGCAATGTCACTGTGACACTCGCCATAATGTATCATAGTTGACATTTATGCACTCCTGAAAGGAGAGGAAAGACCAAGTATCTAAGTGAGGTAAGCCTCAGAAAAGAACAAGTACCCATGTGAGGTCAACCTCAGAAAAGACCAAGTACCTATGCGATGTCAACCTCAGAAAAGACCAAGTACCCAGGTGAGGTAAGCCTCAGAAAAGACAAAGTACCCAGGTGAGGTAAGCCTCAGAAAAGACAAAGTACCCAGGTGAGGTAAACCTCAGAAAAGACAAAGTACCCAGGTGAGGTAAGCTTCAGAAAAGACAAAGTACCCAAGTGAGGTAAGCCTCAGGAAAGACCAAGTACCAATGTGGGGTAAGCCTCAGAAAAGACCAAGTACCCAGGAGAGGTAAGCCTCAGAAAAGACCAAGTACCCATGTGAGGTAAGCCTCAGAATAGACCAAGTACCCATGTGAGGCAAACCTCAGAAAAGACCAAGTACCCAGGTGAGGTAAGCTTCAGAAAAGACCAAGTACCCATGTGAGGTAAACCTCAGAAAAGACAAAGTACCCAGGTGAGGTAACCTCAGAAAAGACAAATTACCCAGGTGAGGTAACCCCCAGAAAAGACCAAGTACCAATGTGAGGTAAACCTCAGAAAAGACCAAGTACCCATGTGAGGTAAACCTCAGAAAAGACCGAGGTAAGCCTCAGAAAAGACCAAGTACTCAGGCGAGGTAAGCCTCCGAAAAGACAAAGTACCCAGGTACGGTAAACCTCAGAAAAGACCAAGTACCCAGGTAAGGTAAGCCTCAGAAAAGACTAAGTGCCCAGGTGAGATAGGCTTCTTCTGTCGTAAGAACAGCTGCTTCCAACATAAATTACTACCATATATAGACGAAATGAAATGTTTCAAAGACCCACGTATAAGGAATGTGTCAAGACGGTTTCAGATGGGTCTGAATTACTGTGCAATGCATCAGGCAGATACTGTCACTATATATGGTCTAAAGTTATTGTGAATACATGTATACATGGTGCAAAATCAAACTCAACACTGCCATTCCAACCAAGAAGATGGTTTTAACATAAAATTAACTATTGAAGCACATATAGCAAAGGTTATGAAGATTTTAGAAATGGTTGGCACGTATCCGTACACTAGTAGGCTAAATTAGTCATGGTCGAATCGAATCTTATGTAAAATCAGTACAATATAGAAATTCCCAACATTAAATTATGGTATCATGGACGCATTGAACAATACAGTATCTACAGATCCTCGGATAATCAGATATAAGTTGTAACGGTTAAAATCATAAGAGGAATATTTTGTACCATATATATGTAAATGCTATTACATGCTATTTTATTAGAATTGTGTACAGAATTACGTTTATAATTTATGGCATAGTAAAAACATTTCAGTACTGTGTGGAATCACAGACCTTAACTTCCGACTTTAGACTGGCATATAAACTGGGATGTGCGCACAGAGATGTAAGTATATAGGTAGTATAGGATCTATCTATCTATATATCTATCTATCTATCTATCTATCTGTCTGTCTGTCTGTCCGTCCATCTATCTATCTATCTATCTTGATAGTGTTTGATATATATATATATATATATATATATATATATATATTATATATATATATATATATATATATATATTATATATATATATATATATATCAAACACTATCAATGAGCGATGTCCATAACAGTTGTGCATTTCGATACACAAACGAATCATTCCTATTCAAAGTATATATATATATATATTATTATTATTATTATTATAGACTTTCAAATACATATTAGTGAATATTTTTCCTCCATGTGTAAATGTATTAACTGTTTTAGATTTTAGAATAATTTGACGTGTTATGTGTGAAGCAGAATAATTTGACGTGCTGTGTGTGGAGTAGAATAATTGACGTGCTGTGTGTGGAGTAGAATAATTTGACGTGTTATGTGTCAAGCATAATAATTTGACGTGCTATGTGTGGAGTAGAATAATTTGACGTGCTATGTGTGGAGTAGAATAATTTGACGTGTTATGTGTGAAGCAGAATAATTTGACGTGCTATGTGTGGAGTAGAATAATTTGACGTGCTATGTGTGGAGTAGAATAATTTGACGTGCTTTGTGTGAAGCAGAATAATTTGACGTGTTATGTGTGGAGTAGAATAATTTGACGTGCTATGTGTGAAGCAGAATAATTTGACGTGCTATGTGTGAAGCAGAATAATTTGACGTGCTATGTGTGAAGCAGAATAATTTGACGAGCTATGTGTGGAGTAGAATAATTTGACGTGTTATGTGTGAAGCAGATTAATTTGACGTGCTATGTGTGAAGCAAAATAATTTGACGTGCTATGTGTGGAGTAGAATAATTTGAGGTGCTATGTGTGGAGTAGAATAATTTGACGTGCTATGTGTGGAGTAGAATAAATTGACGTGCTGTGTGTGAAGCAGAATAATTTGACGTGTTATGTGTGAAGCAGAATAATTTGAAGTGCTGTGTGTGGAGTAGAATAATTGACGTGTTATGTATGGAGTAGAATAATTTGACGTGCTTTGTGTGGAATAGAATAATTTGACGTGCTATGTGTGAAGCAGAATAATTTGACGTGCTGTTTGTGGAGTAGAATAATTTAACGTGCTATGGTGGAATAGAATAATTTGGAGTTTATTGATTCCCTTATCAGTCTCTGTATACTTAGTTTTGTGGTCAACTGGACCACTGACCTTCAGTAGGGTCACTGATCAACCTTCCAACTTCTTAATCGATGGGGGACTTGATGACTTGATAGAGGCTATCAAGAATTATAGTCCACCATGTCACCGATGCCTCTTGACTATATATATTGTCCACCATGTCACCGATGCATCTTGACCATATGTATAGTCCACCATGTCACCGATGTCTCTAGACCATATGTATTGTCCACCATGTCACCGATGCCTCTTGACCATATGTATAGTCCACCATGTCACCGATGCCTCTTAACCATATGTATTGTCCACCATGTCACCGATGCCTCTTGACCATATGTACAGTCCACCATGTCACCAATGCCTCTTGACCATATGTATTGTCCACCATGTCACCGATGCCTCTGGACCGTATGTATAGTCCACCATGTTACCGATGCCTCTTGACCATATATTATATAGTCTACCATGTCACCGATGCCTCTGGACCACAGGTATGCATAATTCATGACATTCTGTATGTCCACTACTACTCCGTACAACAGTACGTAATTCATTGACCTCTGAAATTACAAGTCTGGCCAGATGCTCCGTCAGCGTCTCCTGTTGGCTTAAACAATGGGCTCTGAGCATACAGATGACAGAAACATATCAAACACTGCACTCATTAGATAATATACACTATGTATTAAGTCAAAATCTTCTTTTCGCGTGAGAATTATTTTTGCGATTTTCACAAGGGAGTTAAAAATTACGATAATTAATTATGGCGATAAATCGTTTTGGTATTCAAATCAATGTTGAATGTACCATGATTGGTTCATGGAAATCAGACGGATTGACCGAAAGAAAGAAATGATGCAATGAAACGTTGGTATGCATACTGTAAGGACCGATTCGATTTTTAAGAAAGACAAAGAATATTCAACAATATCGCTGCCTGACATTAGCTCAGATAATACCGAGACTTTTATCTTCAGGTTTGTAGCCTGCTCTTCAGCAGCGGACAACCTTCGGGAATAATTGGTAAACGTCAAGGCCTGCAAGGAGAATGTTGTCAGAGCGACCTCTGCAATCACCATCCTCCAGGGGCGGCAACTCCTGCTCCTAAAACAACCACTGCCGTCCCTATGACCCCCGCCCCCACCACCGATATGCCACCGATGACGACGGAGGACATGACGACACCAATGATCATGGCTTCCACGCTGTCATTGACTACAGGTGATGTCATACACATCAATCTGTGTGTCCGTGGAACTGGGTCTACATCCCAAGGCCCTATTTATCACAGCCTAGTGAATTATTTCTCTAATAGCTAGCATTAACTATGTTATGTATTGTTCTGTAAACTACCAAACTTAATCTCATGCTCGATTCTTTGAACTAAGTAGAATATTTACTCTGATTAGAATTTAATGTTATCGAATAGTTTTCATTTATCTGAATAGAATTTGGTTTATGAAATAGTCTGATTTTATTTGAATGTAATTTGGAGCTATTCTCGCGTCTGTTCCTTTTTGGCTGCGAATATGATAATAACAGTTACACTTTTGGTTTCAAATGCACATAAATGTCTTTTATATATTCTAATATAAATTAAACATTTAATAGGATACGTATGTCTCTTTCTGTAGATTTTACAATTCAAGATGTAAGCGGAAATTCAGCATGCGCCGATGTCAGCAGAGATGCATGTCTGCGGCTGTCAGTTACTAACAAAGCCATGTGTAATGACGCATGCGTCGTCCAGGTGTGTCCGAGAACCTGTGGAAAATGCGGTAAATATTGGCAGTCAATGACGTAACTGTAGTTAATGACGTAACTGTAGTTAATTAGGAATCTAAGAATTCAAATATATGGGACGGCCTGATGCATTGCATGGAAATTTATACTTTTCCCCACAAACCCACCTGAAGCGGTGAGGGATCTTTCATATTATACCATGCATACCGTGACACGGGACCTCGGTTTTTACTGTGTAACAGGCAGAGTGAAAAAATTGTGTCCGGACTCGGGAATCGAACCCAGAACCTTCATATTTGCCCCAATGTGGGATGGGACCATGAATAGAGTGAGTGTTGACATATACAGGATGGTTTGAGTTAGATAAATCTTATCAACTAGTATAAAAAAGAAGCAAATTTGATATTGTAATCACCATATAATAGTAGTAATAACTGTAGTAATAGTAATTGTGTATTTATGTGATTTGAATACAATACGAAAGCTTACAGAATACAGAATATCGCAACTACATAACGTCAACTTGCACGAGCACTTTGTGATTGTTATGAAGTCATATAATTGTGACGTAAGTTGACCACATAAAAGTGCCCACATCGAGAACAATGGATTTGGTATGTGACTAAATGCAAACCGTGACGGATTTTAGTAGTTGCGATACTCCGTATTGATTATTCTTTTCAATATTGAAGACGAATGCCGACCGTCTCGCAGGTAGGTCTTTAACACATGGGTTGTCTATCCTGTATTTTACGGTCGGATACATCAGCAATATTATATGCAGGAAATAAACATAGACTAGTTGAACTGACTGAATTATGCAATTACGAATTGACCAAGCACTAAGCATGGATTTCAATCTACTATGTGCAGGCTACTTCTCGACAACTAACAAGATGCGAAAATTCATGTACATTGAAATTGCAATATGTACAAGTATAATTTGCATTTAAAGCTATGCTTGATTTATTTCAGCCGAATGTTACACATGCAGTCATTCAGCTACACCAGAGGCCTGCAATCAAACAAGCACATGTCTTGCTGGAGAGGTTTCTAATTTTTTTTTAACAAGTTGTACAATTTTACAACCCCTCCCCCCCAAAAAAAAGAACCCCCCCCCCAAAAAAAAAAAAAAACCAATCGAAAGAGTTAACATGTAAAACTATAAACATGTTACTGGCAGCATTAATTAGTCAATAACTAAATACACGAATAATAATAATAATAATAATAATAATAATAATAATAATAATAATAATAATAATAATAATAATAATAATGATAATAATAATAACAATAGTAATAATAATAATAACAACAATAACAACAAGGTTAATAATAATAGCAAAAGGAACCCTCAGCAAAAGAAAACAAAACAAAACAAAAACGAAAACAAATCAAAAACTTTTTTAAAACATAGATAAATTCATCTACTGGTTGCTTCAACTCTGGATCTGGGTCAAGACTCAAATAAACGAATGATATACGACTTTTAGCATATGCTTTAATGATTTAATTTATCATTCCTTCATGAAATTTAGATACCTCAAACCCCCCCCCCCCAAAAAAAACCCCACAAACAAACAAAACAAAACATAAAAAAAAAAACCAAAAACAATGGAAAAGGAAAGAAAGAAAAGGAAAAAAAGCAGCAAATAATCAAATAAATATGAATCAGAATTAAATAAAGAAAAAAGACATAGATCAATTTATAAAATAGTGTCTATTTCTAATATGTCGTCTTCGTAATTCTAACTTAATCTTGTATACCTTGTCAAAAATTGACATATCAGTCCGGAATGTCAGATTCATCATATGGAAAAATGACGAAGAGAGAGAGAGAGAGACAGACAGACAGACAGACAGAGAGAGCTTTTTACTTTGTCAGTCAACTTTCTACAACCAATTTTCTGTTTCTTTATAAGATATCAACAAATAGTCTGTACTAGAGACAATAAGTAAATGTCCTCATTCTGAATTCTCTGGGCATTTATGGCAGGTGTAGCGAGCCTAACAGGAGACGTTAAGTCGTCCCCGGCACATGGTTTCACATCAGAATCATAGGGATCAATTAATATCTCTCGTTGTACGTTGTTGTGATTGTGAGTCATAGGACTCTAGTTACCTTCGTATTTACATGACAACTTTTCGATCGAAAACAAGAAAAAAGAAACAAACAAAACAAAACCTGGACATAAGTAATACAATAAATTTAAATATTGTGCACGATGAACTCCCGTTCCTCCTGTCAATTCTGCAACTTGGACGTACAAGTAAAATATTTAGGATGATAGATTAATTAGTATGATTTTTTGTGCACCACAGGAGTGTTACGTTCTGGAGACGCTCTCTACGGAAGGACAACACAGTTATAACTTGGGATGCATGAAAAATGATGTAAGTCATTGAGAATTTCAACACATTTTATTATCATAAGGAAATTTCAGATACATGTATATTTTGAAAAAAAATGCGTCGATTATAGATCACTTTGTCGATAATTAGACGCCACTGACTTCGATATTGAAATATACAATTTATATTGTTTTGAGTATCGATAATTCTAAGAAGGATCTTCAAAGAAGTAATACCACGGGGAAATGATTTGTATATTATCAAACGAATACAAATATACGATCTGGTTTCGAAAAAAAAAAACAAGAACATTAGCGAGGTGTTTACAAGGTGTATTATATTTACAAGGCTTGTTCACGATTCCATACGCAAGCTGGCCAGGTCTTTGGCAAAAGAGGTGACACATTTGAACTGTCAGTAAAGGGGGACTGTTGTGTAGGAGACTTATGTAACCACAAAGAATTGATGCCAAACACTGGCACTGGAACACGTGAGTTATTTATTAACAATTTACAATATATGTTGCAGATCCTAACTCGTAAGAAAAGAAATTCTGAAGTGTGCTTCACAGGAAGTACCCGTTTTTATGACAGAAGTACTAACGTTTTCTGTTCTTAAAGAACGGATTCCATGTTATTTCGGCTGATGGACATACCTTTATCCGTCAATCCCCCCCCCCCCCGGCCACCACAATGAATAATTTCTTATCACTCATTTTAATATTATTTTACTGACGCTATAGAAAATACCTGCATGGTTGTCTACTACGACGTGAAACCAAAAGATAAAAAGTGTTACTCTTATAAATAACTTCAGGATGGATTTTACATAGCTATTTATTTCGAGTTGATTGAAAAAAGGCTTAGTGGCTGAAAAGTGTTCAGTCTTTCTATTTATAGAATGGGCTTCCCTCTGGAAGAAATTCCATGCGCTTCTGAATTTCACAGAAACTATCTCCGTGTGTATATTTATTACAGCATGTGTAGTAGTAGGAGGATTCTGATTTAAAAATATTGGGTAATACTATATAGCTCGATGGTAGTATGGTGACCACCCTCGATTTTGCGCGAAGTCGGAACTCTTACATGCAGTTTTGTTAAAACATGTCTATTTGCGGATGCTTTGACGTGTACGGTGTATACACGGAAACGTGTACTATATTGTGAATGGCCACTACATGCCAATATCGGCTTATGTAAGATAAAGATTGAAAACCCTTTTTCTTTGTTTTGTTTTGGTTTTGGAGGGTTTTGTTTTTGTTTTTTGTTTTTTATGGATTTATAAAAAAAAAACAAAAACAAAAACACATCCACACAAAGTTTTTTTCTCGAGTTTGCCCGGTTTAAGATTATAAGAAAATCAAGGAAGTTTTCTAACATTATGTCATGGCTACCTTTTACCAATATGTAATATACTGAATGCTTGTACAGAATGTGTCTATGGAGGAGCGGGGCATCACTGTCCAGATGGATATACCTTAATTGATGGAAAATGTTTCATGGTCAGCAGCAAGTCTTTAACATACGATGATGCTGAGGTAGGTTATGCTTAATTAGTCTTGTCTGTTCTATCACTACATCAGCATTATCTTACCTACAATTGATTGGTGATAGAAATAAAAGAAAGCATCGGTCTACAGCATGTACACTGAGGGTACCTTATATACACATGTAGCGCCACCTATTTATCACAGGCTAAAACGGTGCGGCCCAGTCGATGAGGGGCTGGACTTGTGACCGAAAGGTCTCGGGTTGGATTCCCGCTGTGGGCACACTGGTGTTCTGACTTTCGGGTGAGACAGTAAAAACTGAGGTCCAGTGTCACGGTAGGCATGGCACGTAAAAATCCACACTGCTTTGGGTGGGTCCGTTGTAAATGTATAACTTTCTATGCGATGCATCAGGCAAATGCCATCGTGATGTACAAATATTTCAGACCTAAAATCTTTATCTGAAACACCACAATTCTACCCTATAATAATGAAATCATTGATATACCAAATATAACTGAAAATGTATTCCTCTCTGTTAGAGCTACTGTACGAAACATTGTGGGAAGCTGGCAGAGCAGTTATCGTCTACTGACATAAGCACAATTCTCTATTTCTTAAAAGCAATTTCAGGTAAGTAATTCTCCTAAACTGTTTGAAATTCTTACTTATATAAATGTTGTGTGAGACTGAAACAGTTTCTTCCGTCATCGACATGTGTCTGTTCCACCAGCCATTGGTCACTCGGAATATATAATTTTAAGTACGTATGATGAATTAAACAAAGAGTCGATATTCCAAAACATGTGCAGTTCAGTGATTTATACCAGTAGAAAGCCTTACTTGTTAAGTTACTGGTATACTTAATTTCTACTGAAACGATTCGGCTCATACTTCACCACCTGGTAAAGTAGTATGAGCTGAACGGTTTCAATAGAAATTACATGTATACCTTGTTGCTCATTACACTGTGTTGATTGCAAGATATTTTATCATGTATTATCGAAGCCGGCGTGGCCTAGTGGTATCGCGCTGGACTCCTAATCGGGAGGCCGGGGTTCGAGTCCCGCTCTGGTCATGCCGGTGTTCTGTCTTTCGGATGGAACAGTAAAAACCGGGGCCCCGTGTCGTGGTATGCATGGCATGTTAAAGATCCCTCACTGCTTCGGGTGGGTCCGTTGTAAAGGTCAAAATTTGTATGCACCGCATCAGGCAGATGCCGTCACCATATACGCGAAATATTCGTAGTGTGACGTTAAACAAAAATCAATTAGTCATGTATTACTTTTCGTTTGTGTTCGTAAATAAACCAAACAAAGCCAGTGTATCTTAAGTGCTTAGGGCATGGTCGAGAATGGTGGGCGTCTTGTCTTTCAAATGAGACAGTGAAAACCGAGACCCCGCGTCACTGTAGATGTGACACGTTATTTAGATTCCTCACTGCTGTGGGTTCGCATCATTTCTGTGCAACGGGCTGATGCTGTCACTATAATAGCCTTATCGGGGTTTTTTTTCTTTTTCTCTTTCTTTTAAGCCGGTGTGGCTTAGTGGATAAGGTGCTCGTCTCGTGACCGAGAGGTCCCGGGTTCGACTCCCGCCCTGGGCATACAGGTGTTCTGTCTTTCGGATGAGACAGTAAAAACCGAGCTCCCGTGTCACGGTAGGCGTGGCACGTAAAAGATCCCTTACTGCTTCGGGTTGGTCCGTTGCAAAGGTCTAAATTTGTGTGCAATGCATCAAGCAGACGCCGCCAACATATACGTGAAATAATCGTGGAGTGACGTAAAACAATAATCAATCAATCTCTCTCCTTTTTTTTTCTTTTTTCCCCTCTTTTTCCAGAGAGTATCGTCATATTCACTCTGATTCATTTCTTACAGGTCATTCTACATCCGATCTGTATATAGGATTAGTGGATAAGGATCATTCGGGTAGGTTCTCATGGGCCAGTAGCAGCAAAGTGGTCTATTATCATCATAGAACCCGTGACCACTACTGCGCAACAATTCCCAGCTCATTCCATGGATCATTTTCAACAACTTCATGTTCATCACACCATCAAGCACTTTGTCAAGCGGCGCCCAAAAAATAAATATCATTCACAAACATGAACTCTGAATGATATCTAGTCTGAATTAAATGAAAAGTAAAATGTTTGTGGTAAATAAATTACTCAACTGACCTTTCATTATCATTATCTTAATATAAGTTATTCAAGTCGTTCCTGTTTTTTCCTCAGGAACGGGGATTCGTTGGCACATAGTTTATGGTCTGCCTGTCTTTGAATATGTCTGTCTACGGCAGAACACTTTAATTTTTAACCTAGTTCATTTGGGGGCATCAGTGTTTATCAAACACATTTTGTAATCAGAATTCTTCATCATAAAATATACTATCATTCCTTACATATATTGCCTAGAGTACTCGATACAATACCGTCTTCATTTATAATTTAACGAATGGAATCCCATGCGCCTTGGTGATCTGAGAGAGATATTAAGCAGTGAGATTTTGTCACTTAGTAGTTCTTCGCATGTATGACTAAAACTCTAGTGCTTGGATCCAAAGACTCCAAGTCCTGACTTTTCTCCATTTCCTTTAATGTGCAGAAAAAAACATATGCGGCTGCCCTTTTGTCTTAGACGGGGTAGGAAACCGAATGACTTAAGAAAAAACTTTCGGTTTCACAGTTACATCGTCATGTGAACAGATTAGAAACATACGCGAAAGGTATTGTTGTTGCTGGTAATAATTTCCTTCAAAACCCACAATACCACAAAGTTTGCTGTCGCTGTTTTGACTTGGTTTGCTAAATTCTCATTAGTTTCATTTATATATTCTTGTTACCGTGTTTGAGATGTTGATTCATAAGTTTAACAGAAAAAAGATGTAAAGCCATTAACTCCCTTTTACATATGACTGGATTTGGAGACGCTTATTCATCTGTTTTTCCAAAGTATTCGTTTGTCCCTTAATCTTACTTTATAGTATACAAGTAGATCTAATATTAGCCTGGTACCCGAGGCCTTCCGATGTGCTTTGCTTTGGCACATCGGAAGGGCTCGGGTACCAGGCTAAAATCTAATGTTTTCACCTCTGTACTTAGAATTTTAGGTCAACATGTTCAATCAGAAACACTGTCGTCAGGGCATTGTTACATATCAACTACCGTTAATATCATGAATACCAATATATTCGAAGTCTCTCTTGGAAAATAAAAAACAATTCAAAACTTGTTTGAAGAGAAACTCTGTGGTAGAAGAAGGAACTAAAAGGTCTGATCAAAGCCCAACCGTGTGCTCCGTCATAGAATCAAAGTACTTACAGTACTGATAGCCGGGCTTTTAGTAAGTCCTTGGTTACTAGTCAAGTATAGCAAAAGATTAAATTGAAGTTAAAATACAGTTGATAACAAATTCAAGGAAAGAAGAATTTACAGATTTCATTATGGAAGAACAATTATAGTGAAATGAAGTTTACCATGGTTAACTTTGATAGATATCTCGTGAGGCATGGCGTCTACCCTTGATCATGATGAAAACCATCGATTCATTACTGTTTTAAAAGTTACACTGCCCATGTCATGCTTTATTCTCTTGAACATAAAAAATATAACTGTCATCTCTTATCACTGTAGAGAGCAAAATTATGGTGTATAGTCAAAACGGCTCAAAAATAAAACGGTCCACACGAAAATAGGAATAATTCTATGCTGAAGGCAATTTATTAAAATGTCAAATTATTTGCCCTCTTACTATCTGTATCAAGAATAATTTAAACACTAGGTGAAAAAAAATCTATTTTGCAATCAAAGTCGATATCCATTGTCAAAATATTACAAAGTTCTGCCGTTTAGGTTAAAACAAAATGGGCCGTTCTGGTGTGGACCGTTTTTCCTTGAGCCGTTTTGACTATAACTCTCTAGATTAATTGTTTTAGTACAATTTCACTTACATTGACAATCCATGGCCATTAAACCTACTCTTTTTAGCAGGATATTCTATTTATTCTTGAAAAGTTCCACAGATCCGCGAAAGAAATTCAATCACATCTTGATAGCAGCCGGCGGTTCGAAGAGTTATGCAGGAAAAAAATTCATTTTTTTTATCTTATTTATTTTATTTATTTATTTATTTATTTTGTCAAAATTGTAAAAATTTAGATGGTACGGAACAAATCCGAGAGAAAACCTGAAATAATACTTGGTTTATTTATCTTCATTCATGAACGACATTAGAATAAACTACATCTTGATTACTACTTTGTTGGAAATGACGTCGATCTGAAAATAATGTCAGACATGCTAATCAACACAGGGAGCAATACATGTACCCGTTTTCTTTCTGCCAAGCGATATACCAATGTTTATGTATGACGCTTGAATTAGAAACATGCTTCAATCGGCAAAAATAGACATAGGGAGACCCTTAACATACACATGTGCACAAATATTAGACCAGTTGGCAATGCCATGCCTGTCTAGATCTTAAAATATCTAGACAGTGACCATAACGAGACTGACTGAGGCCAAAGTGATGCGTTATCGGTTATTTTTATATCACTGAATTTCGTTTTGTTTTATTCATTTAGTCTAGAATCAACAAATATTGACAATTAATTACATCCTCGACGCATGAGACGTATATATCTAAATATAGATATATAAATTTAGATATACGTCCCTTTCGACGCTAAACATCACACGCCTGTCTCTTCGCGCAGCGATATCAAGCAAGAGCATGTAACTTCAGTCTACACAAATACACACATGTATATCTCTGTTTGCAATGTTACATATAATTAATGATCCAACAAAGATTCAATGCGTTCTGAATATTATAATGCTAGAAATTACATCAGAGATTATGTTTTGAAGCGCAAGAACACATTGAGTTAGAAAGAAGGCTTTAAAACTTATTATTAGACTGCCTCGTTTTGAGAATCTTGCTCGGCGGCTATAGTCTTGGCTTATCATCATTTAATAAGGCTTATGCCTTCGACATTAAGCCCGGCTTAAAAGGAAATAGGAGAAATAAGAGACGCGATTAGAATGAATGCATATATTACGTCACATTTTATCATGCAGTAATTTAACGGACTTAGGTCGGTTATTTTGCATGACATCAGTCTGTGTGATAAATTCAGTTTCACTTGCCATGTAAATCTATGAAATCACATCTTTCTGTTGGCCTTTTTGGCTTATGTATATTTTTATAATTTGTCTTGAGCAGAATTATTTGTTGAATGCGTATCTGGTAAACAAAACTTATACTGGCATACATGTTCCTATCCTACTGTGAACACACTTTTTAATTTTGTAAATAATTTTTCTGGAAAAGACAAAAGTCCAACATGATCACACAAATGAGAGGTAAAAGAAATATATATCAAAGGACCTGAGGTCCTGAAATACACTCCTACTAGCATCTTGTTGTGAGTAGAGATCTATATGTATCACACTAAGGACACCTCGACCTCATTTTGTATGAAGGTGATTGAAAATGAGTCATGTTATTACAAATGAAAGAAAATAAGGTAGAGAAACCTGCTCATAAGGTTATCCATTCATGTGATTCAATGGCAGTAGTGGATTCAAAAGGGGGCCCCCTTCCGCCACATATTTACAAGCAAAAATCCAGATTTGGCACCAAATTGGCCGAGTGGTTTGGCTAATACACGTAGCCCCCCCCCCCCCTTTCGGATATCCTGGATCCGCCACGGCATGGAGTGTCCAACTTTTCCAGTTATGTGTGTGGGATTTTTTAAAATTTTTATTCTGATTTGTAAATAATAAGGCTAGATTGGTTATTCAAATTATGCGATGAGATTGATTAACTAAAAGCCCCTTTAGTGAAGGCTACATGCTGGGTTAAGTTGTTTTCCACAGACGTCCTTAATTTTCAGTAACGACAGTGAATTGCAATGAAAATATTCCGAGATTCTCTGCCCTTCTCCCACTTTTGATATCGGCGGTTTGTGGAAATTCCAACTTTTGATGAACAAAATCTCTCTGACCCTCTCCCACAAACCGCCGATATCAAAAGTGGGAAAAGGGCAGAGAGTCTCGGACTGCAATGAAAA
Organism: Pteria penguin; assembly: GCA_035048485.1. Classification (NCBI taxonomy): domain Eukaryota; kingdom Metazoa; phylum Mollusca; class Bivalvia; order Pterioida; family Pteriidae; genus Pteria; species Pteria penguin. Next base: position 71,882,452 of record CM068581.1, on the reverse strand, counting down.
CTGTGAAGTAGTCCCCAGACAACTCTATTTGACCGTAGTTCGGGTAAAAAAATATAAGTACCAATAAAAAATCAGTTCATAAAACATATCGTTATACATTTGTAGTTTGAAATGTTTTATCTTACCACAAATGTTGACCGTGCGAATAGACTGATGAAAATAAATTCATACATCGTTGCTTTCGCCTTTGCGGGGGAGGGGACGTTTTCTAAAAGAATTCACACGATTGTGGTCAAAACTTATCTTTAAGAAAAGACTCTTACACTGAATCGATTAAATCATCACTGCTGTCCGCGCTTAAATAGACAAACATTGACACAGACATCGTATTATTTTTCAAAGGTTGTAGTTGGGTGGACGTAAATCTGACCTTTGAACTTTGAACACGATAACAGTAAGATAAGGAGTATCTTAAAAATATATTAATTGTATTCCTGAATTAGCATATCATAATAAACTGTAATCGGTTGACAACAGGTCTGAACAGTCGGACTTATCATTCAAAGACTGGGACGATAAACCAGAATTTGTAATTCACAGATTTGACATGTTGCTCTAAATAATGGTATCCGTTCCCGCGTTAGATTTATTGTGCTGCGGACATGCCAGAATGGTATATATATTGTATACGGGGAGGCTGGTGGGAAGAAACAAAGAAATCATCTAACCTTGAAATGTTATGACCAAGTTATCTGTGATTTCTTTCAGGTCGTCGTTATCTTTGTCATATCAAGTCATATACCGATAGGATACTAAATGCTGTTTTAGATGGACACTTTGATATTTTCAGTACATCATCATGAACTCTAATGATTATCCGAAAATTTATACAAAGATACTTGCAGGATTTTGGTAACGTTTCTAAAATATAAATAAAATCAGGTAAAATCATTTTATTATTAGTTTTGATACATTTTCCAGGTTTGTGTAAATTTTCGTATATGCTTTATGAAATGAAAGTATATGGTATCAATGTACCAACCGACCCTGACTGGAGTCATGTAAACGTTTTGGCTACCTTAAGTCCTGCTCGGGGTGAAAAAAATCCTAGGTTTCTGAATGAATATAAATGCCAGGTTCATCTTTTGATTGAATGCTATTTATGGTCTATCTGTTGACAGGTGACAGTATTAAAGTTTATTTAGTGGGTCAGTATTTTTCATATCAAGGATTAAGGTATTTTAAAGAAGCACATTTTCTGCGGATAAGTTCAAAGAAAGCAACTTTTATAGTTTTTTTTTTTGTATTTTACTTTAGTAGGGGGGGGGGGGGCTCTCTGTTTATTGAAATGTAAAGGAAGCTTCAAATGATCCTCTTTTTCATAGAAACTTCTCAATTCATTAACATGTGGTCTTATGGAAAATAATTGCTACGTTGATACCATATGGATAAACATAGATTGTTACAAAGCAACTCTTTGAATCCCTTAATATCAAACTACGAAAACTACCTCTCAGAATGAATAGATTTAAAAAGTTTTAAACCTCAAAAGAACTCATCGCTTTCATCTACTGGTTCTGTTCGCTCAAGATAGTTCAAAGAAAAGATAAAACCAGACTTGGTCAATGTTTGTTTGCTTACTGCTATGATATCTTTTCATTGATAAAGTGACGTCATGTGTCTGATACACTACACAAATCATTTTGACCAATGCGACGGACTCATTCGAAACCTCAAAGGATCGTTAACATGGTAGTGTCTACCATGACAAGGGGCATGGATTTTACTATCTTATTTGAAAGACAAGACAATCGCCGGTGGGGTTCGAACCTGGAACTTCTTGGTTCCAATCTAAGGAGCGAATGTCAAATGAGCTACACACATAAATTCAGACGAAGAAATTGGTCCAAATTACGAATAATATTCTACCCTGGTTAAGGATACATAGACATCCTGGAAAGGAACAATACACGAGGTATAGGTTGCTCGACGAAGCGGGTTAATGTCGATCTAGAGGTGCTACGTCATATATAGGATCCACGCATTTAACCGCCTCGTCCAAGTGGTATCTACAAGGAAAAGATTACTTGCTCGACATCTGCTGGAGAACAACAATTACTACAATGTAGGCAGTTCTGAATATCAACGCAAAACGTCTACATACAATTTAGAAAATCTTCCGAGTAGTCAACTTAGTTGATCCTCAAAATATCATACATAGAAAAGTGATGGGTTTGAAATTATCCAGCACTTTTTCTTTCGTACGTTAGTATATTTTCTCGTCATTGTTTGTGAGATCGGCTTAATGAATATTCCTTACCTAATTATTCTCAGTACGTTTAAAAAAAAACACGTTTTCCGATATAAACAAAAAGAAAATAAATCATAGGCAAGTTTACTTTAGGTTCATGTTCCATTTGCCTGCAGATGCACTGCTAAAACACGTCAAAATTGTATTCGTGGCTTTAAAAAATCAATATACTAGCTAGACATACTTTTTAAATACGAAACTATTGTTTGAAGTAAACTTCGACACATTATGAATTCAAAGGAAAGTGAAAATTATCAGGCCAGGTACAACCCTTTGCTTATTTTGTCTTTTCTATTATCGATTAATACCCTATGATTTTAAAAATGTAAAATTCAAATTTGGATATTTTGGGTATATTGGGAGTTTTGGTTGTCTATTTATTTTATGTTGTTTGAAGACCAGATAAAGTTCATGATACAGAAAGATAGATAAATATTCTTTACACGTAACAACCTTTATTAGAAATGAACTCGTCCAATCTAAGATGAGTTAATGCCGTTTGTGAATGGTAGAGCGGGAACAGTTTCTCATTAAGCGACAGGGTTTACAAGGGTGATTTACATCTATTCATTTTGCGTAATGCGTTTACTTGATCAATTTCACATTGAGTTTCCTGACCTCTCATTTGTAAGCAAAGTCGGCATTTGCATAATCGAAAAATTTATCGCTTCATTTCTTCGTTTTCTTGAAAGAGAACTCGATTGATGACTTGGTGGTGGACGTCAATATTTGCATGCATTACTTATAAAGATACGAATATCTACAGTAATAGAGTGTCTGTATGCACGTGGATTTGGGCAATTCATTGATCTGGATTTCTGTGAATGGAGATGTAATAAAACTAACAATAATTGTAATGGAAACAATTCAAAATAAAAGCTTTTAAACGAAATCAGATGATTTAACCATTCGAAATAAAAATCTGCCTGAATTACTGAGATTAATAATGTTAGTGCTTGGTTTTAAATGGTTTTGAAAATTTTATGTACAAGAAAAAAATGTTACAACAACATTCTCCATTCAGGAAAGTCGGATCTACCAAAGGTCATTTCAAAAATACAGGTCAAATATAAAAGCTCAAAAAGTGACTATGACACTAAAACGTCAAATGAATTGTAAAATTTTCGAGGCCAATTACTCCTTCTTCAGGATACAATAATGACAAACACATATAGAGAGAATATATACATGTATTTACGTGTTATAGAATATCGTTGCGAGCAGTCTTATTTATTGTTCCATTATTGCAGAGACATATGCTACTTTAAGTAGGAATTACTAACCAGTCATTATAGTGATCATATTTACGGAAAGTTGTCATATCTAATGATAGCAACCTTGAAAAAAGAAAGTAGTATGATTCTCAGTATGATATACGCCGAGCAGAATCTTGCATCTCGGATTGGGTAAGGTGCATACATTAACACCACTTTAGATAATGATGAAGGTTTGCTACATAAATGTGCAGTGTTAACGACAGGAAATCTGATGTCGAAAAGATTGGAGTTAGCGAATCGTAATGTGTAAACAATCTGTTTTTGTTAAATTTCAAGAAATTAATCTATAAAACCAACAAACACTCGATTTGAATTTTTCAGATATATACCCATTGTTGATTATTCACTCGCCGCTACGAGTGCTGGATTTTTCAGTATATACACTCATTACAACCTTTAACAAACTTTATTAATATAGTTAATTGATTTTGAGTAGAATTTAGATATCATTAGAAGCCTACAAAACTATGTATTTCAATATACATATACATGTATAACATAAAGTCCTCTCATGGGCTATTATAGTGTTGTTTATTTCAATGGTACATTTGTTTATCTGAATGATAAATGTTAATAATGACTCAATTTTGCAGAAGACAAGTGTATTAATTTGCGATTCAAGAGATGTTGTGATTTGATTCCTCTTACGATGAAAGATAGCAGAGCTCTTGAAGAACTTGATTGCCAAGAAAAGATAGAACGAACATAAATATTGATCAGACCAAATGGAGTTTGTGATTTGTTTGAACTCAGGGACAGCAAATCATGTGCAGTGCAGTCCTATGCTGTAAAGACATTGTATAGAAGACATGGAAAACGTGACTACTTCCCACGTTGTAGATGTATCTCGAACTTCCTCGGACCGCTACCCAGAGGCCATTATTTTGCTCACGGTAGGAGTTTTAAGTTCTACCGGAAATTTTATTTCGCTTGCTGCGACTATAATTCATAGCAGATTTCGTTGTACGTCAATGGCAATATTATGTCATCATACGTTTCTTGATCTTTTGAAATCACTTTACTTATTTCCGTTCGGAATAAATTTACTGACATCACAGATAACAGAATACTGCAATTGGATAGGTTCTTCGTATGTGTTTCTAATGACAACGTCTGCTTATAACTTTCTTGCGTTGGTCGTTCATGAGGAATATGAATTGACGTCATCGTACCATACGGGTGAAAATTGGTGTGTTCTCTTCGGAATCACTATTATTTGGTTTATGAGTCTTCTCTTGAATTTGGGAGTGTCTATAATTCCGTTTAATACCCGATATATCAAAGATATAGGGAACTGTATGTTCCCATATGGTAAAAACGAAAGTTACATCGTACACTTTCTGTGGATCTCTTTGGTTACATTTGCAGTGGTGATATCATTCAAAAAATTCTTTCAAATGTATCTCAGAATAAATTCTTTGAAGCATAAATTTCGGTGGGACGTCATTCAAAATTACCTTGCAGACGACACGATGACAGAGGAATCATCGTCGCAATATTTCTTGGACAAAGACGAATTTATGAGAGGTAAAACCTCATGTCATTATTTGTTTCATCATCGTAGAATTCTTGTATACATATGCATGGTGACATCATTCGCATTGTTTTGGTATCCTTTATTCTTATTGACTGTTGTGGATTTTTATTTCATCGAACCAAAAATACTATACCGCATATTGACGATTTTCGCCTGGTGTCAGCCCATCCTGACTCCTCTGTTTTGCGTCACGATACTGCGAACTATTAAATTCAAAGATGATATAATTCGGGATTTATCAACAAATCTTCTGCCATTGACGTCTCATTTTAACAGCAGGACCTTCTCCTCTAGAAACATTACGACAGACGAACAGTACGGAATTGAAAATGATCATTTTCAGACACAGGAAGAAACCGGACTAGAAACATCCTTCATTGGATCGGATGTGACGACAGATTACGTCATAAAGACAGCGTCATCTAGCGTCAGATCAACACCCACAAGACCTTTTACTTCTATTAGGACACCCTCAAATCAGGTGGAAGGTTCACAAGGAATAGAAACTAGTATTGTTTAAAATTGTGAAGTTGTGACATTCGGAAAACCGAGTCGGTCGGGCTTTAACATTATGTAACAGTATTCCTGACTCAGAAGTGAATGTAGTATTCTGTGTATGATCATGAGTGTGAATCCAAAGTCTCCATAGGTCTTTTTCGTTAAAATGTTCCGTTTAAAGGTGCGGACCAGTAAAAATTAAAAAAAAAAAAAGAATGCACTAAACGTGTCATGGACTAAGGTTTGAACACTAACTTTTCTGGAATAAAACGAGAAAGTTAACGCTTTTTAGTAAACGGTCTGTCTGTCTACAAAAGGTGAATATGAATCGTCCAGGTATGAATGTAAACTCATGTGGTTTTTTGTCCATGTATCACAAGATTTTTAAATGGTGTAAACGACAGAATTAGTTTTATGACTTATGTCATACGACCGAGTCAGTAACTTTTCTTTATTCCTTGATGAAATGAAAAATTTTCAGCCACGTCAGAATTTACTGGATTCCACATGGTCATGCTAATGCCATTTTCTAACATTTTTTAAATCATGACTAATAGAGCGTGAAGTAATCAGGTGCTCACTATTGATTATTCACGCTGATTCGTATGAAGGTAATATTAGACCCTTTCACTATACACCGATCCACTTTTCAGCACAGAAACCGATGTTTGGCGGACTTTTGATTGTTATGCTTGTGACGTCAAAATCAAATATCCGACTTGTCCAACTTTGCGACGTCGTCATAGTCGTATTTAGAGCTAAAGTGCTTGACATTCGACGATGTGGATCGGTGTATTACTGCGGGACTGGCGGTTTTGGTTGGCAAAATCATTGCTGTTCCCGCAAAATGACGTCAGAAACAATCATTTTTTCATTATGACGGGAAAAAAAATTTACGGGAAACGTTATCATTTGCGAACCGAAACGTGAGTGCCGCAGTAATAGTGAAAGGATCTATATGATCTATATGATCTTTACATAGCAAAAGAAAGAGCAAGCTAATCTCATTAATTGTGGGTTCGATTTTGAAGCTTACTCCCACAAGTTTAAATGCAGCATGTTTACAAATCAATGTTCCATTTTGGTTCATGCCTTTAGATACTGACATTGGAAACATTCTAGTCGCAAGTAGTGGCCCTAAATGAATGATATCATTCATTTAGGGCCACTACTTGCGGCTAGAAACATTCAAGTATTATTTTCTAATCGAGTCTGAAAAAGTGGAAGTAACGGACTACAACTCGCGACATTAAAGTAGAAAAAAAAATAACAATAAGTGGAGTAAAAAGTTAATGTTGTCGAATGAACTGGCCATATCTTACCGTGTTAATATATAGAGATCTATCTGACCAAAGAAACAAATACACTGGTTTTGATTTGAATTTTGATCTGACGTAAAATAAATGTGGTACAAACAGTTTTTTTTTAGAACTATTGTAACATTACTGGAAAATGTGAAGGGGAAATGACGCTACCATAGGAGTATGACGTCACAATGGTTTGGACGATGGATGAGTATATACTTGAATCTTAATATAGTGACAATGTAAGATGCTCATGATAAGTAAGAATCTCCTACTGGAACTGTCAGTCTAAGTGAGATTGGACTTAACTCGCCTCTGTCTGCTGATATATCTCCTGCTGAGTATCTCAGTCTGAGTGAGATTGGACCTAACTCGCCTCTGTCTGCTGATATATCTCCTGCTGAGTATCTCAGTCTGAGTGAGATTGGACCTAACTCGCCTCTGTCTACTGATATATCTCCTGCTTGGTATCTCACTCTAAGTGAGATAAGACCTTTAAACTCGCCTTTGTCTACTGATATATCTCCTGCTGGGTATCTCAGTCTGAGTGAGATTAAACCTTAACTCGCCTTTGTCTACTGATATATCTCCTGCTTGGTATCTCAGTCTGAGTGAGATTAGGTCTTAACTCGCCAGTGTCTGCTGATATATATCCTGCTGAGTATCTCAGACTGAGTGAGATTGGACTTAACTCGCCTCTGTCTACTGATATATCTCCTGCTGAGTATCTCAGTCTGAGTGAGATTGGACCTAACTCGCCTCTGTCTACTGATATATGTCTCCTGCTGAGTATCTCAGACTGAGTGAGATTAGACCTTAACTCGTCTCTGTCTACTGATATATCTCCTGCTGGGTATCTCAGTCTGAGTGAGATTAGACCTTAACTCGTCTCTGTCTACTGATATATCTCCTGCTGGGTATCTCAGTCTGAGTGAGATTAGACATTAACTTGTCTCTGTTTACTGATATATCTCCTGCTGGGTATCTCAGTCTGAGTGAGATAAGACCTTTAAAACTCGCCTCTGTCTACTGATATATCTCCTGCTGGGTATCTCAGTCTGAGTGAGATTAGACCTTAACTCGCATTTGTCTACTGATATTTCCTGCTTGGTATCTCACTCATGAGATTAGGCCTTAACTCGCCACTGTCTGCTGATATATATCCTGCTGAGTACCTCAGTCTGAGTGAGATTATACCTTATCTCGTCTCTGTCTATTGATATATCTCCTGCTGGGTATCTCAGTCTGAGAGATTAGGGTTAACTCGCCTCTGTCTACTGATTGTGGGCCGGCACTATCTACTGTTATAAGTTTGGGAAAGTTGCATGCGTTTCTGCGGTACAGTAAAGCCACACACCCAATGATAAAATTAGGATTATATTCAGTGCGGAAGGAGCATGTGTCACCTCGCTGACCTAGATTGATAGATTTATGTAAGCGAGGTAT